>CAUJNA010000706.1:0-168041 GCA_963377175.1 Effrenium voratum | reverse complement strand
GTGTGTGTGTGTGTGTGTGTGTGTGTGTGTGTGTGTGTGTGTGTGTGTGTGTGGTGTGTGTGTGTGTGTGGTGTGTGTGTGGTGTGGGTGTGTGTGTGTGTGTGACTGCGAGTGACAATTTGTAAGCAGGTCGCCACCTGCAGTTTGGTTCAATCCAACTGCAATGTCCCTGCAAGAGCTCTTTGTCCGGGCACCCCATCTTTCTGCTCTCAGGTGATCTCAGGTGCTTAGAATGGACATGAGGGCCCTGAAAATATCCACTTCAAGCGCTCCGTTGCTTTCAGCGCTCCTCGATCACAGGAATGGCAATGGTCCCCCAGCTGTCACCAGCGATGACCGTCCTTGGGTCTCAAGCCAGTCAGCCTCCCGTTTGGGCGAAACAAAAGCTGAAGCCTCTCGAGCAACTGGACCAACAGCCTGCTTGAAGCAAGCCACTTGAAGAGGAGCAGGTTGGCGTCCATCACCTGAGCCATGGGGGAAACCCACATGGCTGTCGTATCCTGGTGTAATGATTGTGACCCATACCCAGCTTGCCCAACCAAGCCATTCCCAACACCCAAACCTTCGCCACAAGCGGCGGAGGAGGCCGCGCGCAAGCATTGCTCGCAGTCCATGAAGACGTGGGTCTCCTCGTGCAGCTTGAGAATGAGCCTCGGGCTCGCTCCGTCCATTCGCTCCATCACGGATGGCGGCAAAGCCGCGAAGCTGTCGCAAGGAACAGAAATAACCACAGCCCAGGGGCGGTTGCACGAGATCGACCAGCAGCATGGCCCAAATCGTCCTGAGAAGGGGGCAGTCAGTTCGCTGAGAGTTCGTCTCAGCCGCCCGTCAGCCAAGCGTCATGACCATAAAGCAGAAAATGAAGGACCAGCACAGAGTCCGCATGCACGTCGTGGCCATGGTCAGGAGCTTTCGCAGCCTTGGGTCCGCTTTTGGGCGCAATAGAAGCACAGTTCTCCGTTGCACATCTGAAGCGGCACTCATTTTCTTGCGACCCCAACAGAGAAACAACACACATAACTTGTGCTTCCCCCAGGCAAAGCAACCAAGGAAGCACCAGGACCCAACTCCAGGAAAGAGACAAAGGGAAGAACAACATGAGCACACACAACTATCCCTTGAGTTGGAGGCAACCTCTCGAGGCAACAACATCCACATCCCCATGAGTTTTGGGCACCAACTATTCTCATGCGAGTCGCAATCAAAACCCGGTAGCAAAATGGTCGTAACCCCAGCACCACGTGAACAAATTATGCAGGCGGATATCCGCAGCTATGGTTGGGATTGTCCCTGAAGCTTCATCTACCCGGGTTTTGAGCACGCTCATGAGGAGTCAAAACGTCGCAAACGACCAAACCTCCCCCATTCGCTGAAGCGGCTCTTTGAGGTAGCTGAAGCGCCGGAAGAGCTTCAGCAGCCCTGATCGCGACCAAAAACAACACCAAAAAGGCTACAAGTATCTAAGAAAAACACGTGAAGGAAGCTCTGGAAGACGAATGCCACAGACCAACAAAAACAAATTGTTTGGGCCAACTTCTCAAGAATGGAGATGGTTTCTTGGAAGGCAGCTTCATAGGCAATTGGTATGCCCCATTTCCCCCAAGGGTGGTGTCTAGCTGTTTCTCAGACTGGTCTAGGGGACGAACACGTCTGCACAGGAGACATGACCAGGGGAGTCAGAAAGAACCGGTTTCCGGTTTGTGGCATCTTCCGAGGCTCGGATGATGCGCGCAATGCGAAACATGCGCAGCAGGTTGAAGTTTTCGATCATCAGGCCATCCATGACCCTGGACATCAGCAGCTCTGCCTGGGTACGTCTCATGAAGACTTCGCAGGGCTGTGGGCTTTTTAGCTTAGTTGGTTTAGTGGGTGTCCATTTAGCTCACTAAAAGTGAAACATCCACGTCTGTGATTTAACCGAATGGGCTAACTCCCCATCAGGGGAGATTCCCAAAAGTATCACAGAAGTGGTTGGATCAACCCCGAGAGATCCCACCCTGGGACTGAGTTGGACAAGGTGCAATACCGCAAAGGATGATCAGGAGGTCGACCCTCAGCCAACACTCTACGGATGGCACGCACGTCTCTTCCGCTCATTTCAGGCCCTCTCGTATTCCCCCCCACAGCACACTTGGGCGATAGATTTGACTCTTGGAACGGCAAATCGATTTGTCAGGGAGTGAGATCCAAAAAACACCTCGTCACATCCGGGCCAGCCATGCACAGCTTGGGCGCACTAGCATCTTGTCCCTCAGCACGCGCAGGCCCTTCACATAACACCACATGCAGTACTCCAGCGAGTACCTCAGACACCAAATCCGGATTGATAGAAGCAACGCTTCTCAACTTCCGCGGGGCTTGCATGTGCACCTTTTGCACTGAAAACCTCGCGCAAATATTTGCATCCTTGCCACGCTAGGAGGCAAAGGTCCTTGGATCGATGCAATGGTCTGCCACTTGCGCATTATCCACCAAAGCAGTCTTTCGGGAGGTGCACAACTTCGCCGTCCAATCGTTTCTCACCTGCGTTACACCTCAAATACTTGTTTACAAGCACCTCCTTAGCATTCTGTTGGCGATTTCATCTAGAAAAACTGTCCCACCCACAAAAAAAAAGCAGCCACCCACCATGAAGGAAAGCACATGGCACCACCCTCTTCTACGACCCTTCGCTGCGCAAAATTCCCGGAAGCTCCGAAGCTTATCAAGGGCCTAATAAGGGCTCATCAAACGTTTCATGGCCGTTGTCTTGGTTGCTGGAACCAATGCAATCATGTGTGGCTGCCATTGTCCAAGGTCCAAAAGGTCTGAGATGGAATTTGGAAAAATCTCATCAAACCTCGACCATTTGCTCACCAGCGGCTCGGAAGGAAACGAAGCGCAGCCGAGGCGCCATGGCCCAGGAGAGCCAGTCCGGCTCTTCGAAGCCCGCGGCCCGGCGGTCGATGTCCGCGCAGGAGAGGTAGGCATCGAACCTGCGCTCCGGGCGGGAAGCAGCGGGACAAGGCGGCAAACCAAGGATTCCGGATCGGAGACCGAGGATTTTGGTGGAAGATGTCGATGGCCATGGGATTTTTTCCATCCCCAAAAATATCAAAAGACAAGGACCACACAAGGAAGAAAGGCTGAGGCCCCCAGCAGCGTGAGGAGGCCGAGGCAGTTGCCGGTGATGGGGTGCCGCAGCACCGCCGACACGTAGCGCTTGGGGCCTCGCTCGGCCTCCACCAGCACCGTGTGGGCCTTCGACAGGATGAACTCCGAGCCCAAGGTGATCGGACTGGTCACTCCTCAGACGTGGGGGGAACGTCGCTCCGAGTCCGGTCGGGCTGCCAGGGGGAAAGGGCCCAGAACCAACTTGACGAGATGAAAAGGGGCGCGCGCGATCTAGGATGCGTTTTTGGTACGTGTTCCGGCTTCTTCTACGGATCTTTGCCGAGCATCTCTTGGAGCTGGTGCTGTTGCCTCAGCAAGTGACTGTGAAGATACTGTGAAGCACAAAGGCTTCGTCTCCAGCTTTCGGCCCAAAACCGGCCGTGAAACCGAGGCCACACCTGCCCCCTGCGAAAGGCGCTTTGCTGCGCACAAAAGTTGAGCTAAGTTGCGATTGTTCCAGTCCTTAGCACGTCGACAAATTCCCATGCCACAGCATCGTTGCGCCAAGCGCCGCGCGCCGGAGTGTTGAGAGCCCTCTGAGTCGTCACCTGAAAAACGGTGGACTTTTCCGTCCCCGAATTCAGCGGGGGACGCACGGAAACTCCAACATCTCCATAGCCAAAACCCACAAGGAACACGGGGGATTCGTTGATTTGGAGCTCTTCCCAGGAGTTTCTCCCAACGCATTCCAGGCCCAAGCCATGCTGGGCTGACCCTCTGTGCTAGGCAGCCCATCATCTTCCTGCGCGGAAGCGTGGAACGTTCAAGGGATCCTTTTGTAAGTCTTGTTTACATGGGTGCTTCAGGGAACCTCTCCAGCCAAATTCCTGCTTTTCCCTCACCAAAAAAAACAAAATATGTACCACCCAAGACATCTTTGAGGGGCTGGGCGAGCAAAATGTGACTTGACGTCGCCGAAGCTGACGCATGCCCGCCTTCATGCTGAGTTTTGGCGACCCAGACATCTGTAATGCGAGCCAGCCCCGGCGTCTGTCAACTTGTCTCTGCTTTGTTCGCTTTTGGCTCTTGCCCCACAAGACCTGGGGATCTCTCCGGAAACATGCCTTTTCTGGAAGATGTCTTCGGGCTTGACAGCAGCCACGGCCCCCTTCGGGGGGGGAAGGAGCTGAAATGCTGCGTCCAATCGACCAATCGGTCAAAATCAGTCCGATCCAATGGGTCAAGGCATGTGAAGGCCCAGCGGCCTTGTTCCTCACCTGCGGTCCGATGCCTCCGAATTAGAATCCGCATGCGGGCGGCCGCCTAACCTAATCGCCTAGAGAGCAAGCGCATCCTGACTCTGGCACACCGCGCGAGTCATAGGCAGGTTTCTTGCTTAGTGCCGGAAGCACTTCGAGATGCATTGGCTGCACGCTCCCCCCAGCCGTCGCTAGACTGGGGCATGAGATTGGAGTGCTTGAACAATGATGAGATCGGGGCGAGCACGCAGCAGCCTTCACCAGTGCTAGTCTTTCTCGATCTTCCTGCGGTCCTGTGCACAAACGGGCAAACGGCTGGCTGGAGTGCAATTTTTGGCATCTCCCGCCTCATCGCCGATGATTCGGCACGTGATCTTGCGGCCAGACCTGAGACATGGCAATCTCAGGCCCGTCTGACGGCTGGGTCCGTCTGAGGAATCTGGCAGGTCAGATCCTCAGGCGGATCAGTCAGCCACTTGCCACACGCGCCTGGGGCGTCGCGGCCGCTTGCTGGCAAAGCGACCGTCCAGCTTCTCCGCCACGGCGTCTGCCTGTCGGAGCCCAATGCCCTGCCGTCATCTGGTCCGCGCCCCGCCTCCTTCTGGTTGCCCAAGCGCGCCAAGGCCACAGGCGGGCGGTGGTTCGGGTACACCTACCGCAAAGCGCGAGAGCGCGAGCCACCGTCTCGGCTCGCAGTTCCGGGGCGGCCGCTTTTCCGCCCAGGATGTGCCCTGAGCAAAACTGCACAATCGGCAATGGGTTCAGCTTGTCTGTCCCCACCTCCGGCTTGCGTCACCAGTCGCCGCATGCAGCCTAAGACTCGGAGCCCAACTTGCCCCCCCCAGCCTCCCCCCGGCCGCGTCCGCATGAGCCAAGCCCTCCGCACCTTTTCCGAGCCGTGCAGCCAGCGCAGCGCTAAGCAGTGCCACCAAACACATGCTTGGCTTTGCCTGCCCAACAGCAGGCCGCAAGCTGTGTGCGACATTAATTTGCGCCCCCCCCCCCCCCCGGCAACATGAAACTTGAAGCCTTCGCTTCCTGAACACGGCTTTGCCGCTCCAGTTCTGGGACGTGCTGCATCTGGCGAGAGGTGCACGCTGCCTTCAAACGGACTCTGCACTCAGAAACTCCTGCAAAAGGTTCTGCCACCTCTTTTCTGTGCCTACCGCCAAGCTGGCAGCCTCACTGGGGGGTCAGAAGAAAATCATCTTGTTCGTTTCTTCTTTTCTTTTTTTTTTTTTTTTTTTTTTTTTGGGGGGGGGGGGTCAGAAGGAAATCATTTTTTGGGGGGTCGGGGGGTCAGAAGGAAATTATATATATATATATATTATTTATTGTTTTATTCTTTTTTTTTGGGGGGGGCAGAAGGTTTCTTTTTTTTGTGGGGGGGGGGGTCGGGGGGTCAGAAGGTTTTTATTTGGGGGGGGGGGGGTCAGAAGGAACTCATATATGTTTTTGGTGGGTCAGGCCTGAAACTGCTAATCGTGCAATTTGGAAGGCTCCTAGGTCCTATGTTGACTGTCCTTCCCCCAGTGAACCTTGGACTCAAGAGAAGCAACACGGAGAACATGCCAAGTGCAAGCAACAAAAAAATCCGCGGCGGCGCAGCCGCATCCCTCTCCTTGAGTGCCTCTTGCAACGGCATCTTGGGGTCAAGACTGTCCAACGTCCGGCCATCGGGCAGAACGATCTTCACCTCACCCGGAAGCTTTGGGCAAAGGTTTGGCCACACCGCTGATTGAAAGCCCTTCCGGCCTTTTTTCCAGGCTGTCGAAAACCCGACCGGCCACACTTGAGCGTCTTCAAAGTTTCCCCTTTGCTTGCCCTTGCCCACCAACAAAAGGCTAGTTAAAAAAAAGACACCCACACACACACACAGACCTTCTTCGCTTCCCCCAATGTGGGGTTCCCCCAAAAACTACGTCTTGCCTCCAAAAAACCAGGAAGATAAAGGCCACCTGAGTCATAATCAAAACCCGGCATTAAACTGGTCTACCCAGAACCATCTAAAGAATTAGAAAGGCGGATATCCACAGCTATTTCTGGTTGGGATTATCCCTTACTAACCTTCATCTACCCGGGTTTTGAGCACGCGGCTGTGCGCGGACCTTTTCGCCGTTTTGGGTACCCTTGTTTTCTGTCTTCTTTGCCAGGGGAACCGACTTCGGTACAAGGGCGCGACTTCGGGCACCCAGAAAACAGAAAAACACGCCGGGCCGGCCGCCCCGAGCTCCGAGGGCCCCGAGGGCCCCGAGGGCCCCGAGGGCTCCGGCCTGACGGCCCTGCTTCTCCAGGCGCGTGGCCGCGCGGAAGCAGAGGTCCGCCACCGGATCCACGGCGTGCGCCTCCAGGCTGTGCTCCTCCCCGGCCAAGGACAGCAGCACCAGGCGCAGCGTTGAGGGAGCTGCAGTGGCTCTCTGATTTCTTCCCCTTTTTTTTGGAGAGGGGGGTTTGAAGGGGAAGGAAAAAACGAACACCGCAATCCAGTTTGCAAATGGCGATCCAAAACCGTCTGTTTTACAAGGGGGGGTCCTCATCCAACACGGTGGAAAACTGTTCTTTTCTCTCACCGGCATACGCGTGCCGAATGAACAAATGGCTGCAAGACACTCCGCCTGTTCAGACCAACGCTCGCCATCAATTTCGGACTCTGCGCGGGGCCCGCCCTCTTCACGGGTAGTTTTAGCCAGAGCCCACTGATTCTGAGGCTGCTTTGGATCAGGGCTTTCGAGAGCCCCAAGTCATTGCGTGGCTCTTGGCCATGTTTTGCCGGCTCCCTGGCCTCATGCGGAAAGCCTTTCATTGGAAGCTGTCCGTCACGTCCGGCGACGCGCCCCGCGCCCCGCGGCCCCGCCTGTTGGCCCCCAGAGGCAGCGCCCCAACGTAAAAACGCGCGTCTGCGTCAGTGCTTCTGGCAGACCATCCTCGATTTCCTCCGCCTTCCGGGCGCTAACCGCAAACGGACAAGAAAACCAACACAGCGCACGAGAGTAGGTTGGACCTCCCAAATGGATTTCCGGTTGCTTTTCTGATTTCCTGTTGAAAACCAAAGAAGACGTACCTTCCAAAGCAACACCACACCCCAAAATCGTCTTCACTTCTCATGGCCATAGCATACGGCCCCAAAATCCCCCCGGCGCCTGCAGGGGGAGCCGCACCTGGCGCTGGTCGATGACCTCCTCCGAGCGAAGCGCCACTCCCTGGAAGCGGAAGAGCTGCCGGTGCTGCGTCAGCCACCGCTGCAGCTCGTGCAGCCGCGCCTGGAGAGAGCGAGCCGTCCAGAGCGAGGCGCCCAAGGGAGCGATCGGTATTGGTGGAGTCGAGAGCGAGGAAAAACGTGGAGTCGCGTCTCAGGTTGGGTTGGGGGATTTGTTGGTCGGATTTGGTGGTTGGTTGGTTGCTTCCCAAAGGCCAAGCCTCCCCTAAGCACCCGTTTTATTTGCGAAGGTTTCGTTTGCCAAAAGCTGCGGCCAAGCGGCTGGATCCACTGGAAACGCCTTCCAACGTGCCACCCACTTGTTCTCCGACCATACCTGAGCCAGGCGTCGTGTTTTCAGGATCACGCATTCTCATCTGTCTGAAAGGCCGGGATGCGCAATAGCCAACCTTCAAATTCCAGCCGATGATGGGTGAGGTGTCGTCGCCGCGAACTTCATGACACGCGACGAGCTGCATCCGGGCGAGGAAACTTAATGCCTGAAACGGGGCAATGAAAGTAGCGAAAGAATCACAGCCCAGCCGGTTTTTTAGGGGAACCACCTGGCCACTAGCCACAGTGTTCAGTGTTCAGTAGGTAGCCCCCGTCATTAGTTGGCTGCCGAGCAGCAGGCATGGAGATCATGTTGGCCGGCAGCACTGCCGGCAGATTCCCCACGTTGAAGCACACCAGCATCTGCTGGTCGTAGATGATGCACACCTTGGGCCGCTGGCTCTGCGGGAACCCGCAGATGCTGATCTCCGCCGTCTGCTCCGGCGACGCCCGGCGCAGGTACCGCAGCGTGCAGTGGAGCCACAGCCCGATCCGCGCCAGGAGGACCAGCGCAACCATCGCGGCCGCGGTGATGCAGAGCTGCAGCCGGCACCCCGGGATGGCGGCGATGCCTCGGAAACTCTGTTCTCTTGCTTCGCGCCCCCAGAGAATGCAAATCCCTAGGCAGCGAACAGGGAACCCCGAAGGAGGCTTCCCGTTTGCCCACAAGAACCAAGGCTCATTGACCCAACACCCCCGATCCAACCACCCTTTTTCGGGCTCCCTTCATGCAAATCAAGTAGGTTGAACGGGGGAACCCCGAAGGCGGCGAAGGTTTGCCTAGCGGCAGATGTAGATCACGAGGGGGCTACCGAAATCCAGCCAGGGGAAGAGCGCCAGGATCTGACGGACACACCTGGAGTCTCCTGACCTCCTAAGGACATGGGTCATGACCCCATAGATTTGTTTGCTTCTTTTCAGGGTCACGGAGACTCCAGGCGCTCTGGGTCGTTGGTGCACGCCACAGGAAACCAGATGTTTGTTGACCTAAGGGATTTCGAACCTCTCCTTTCCTTCACAACACAAGACGTGGGCACCCAACCCCCCCCCCCCCCCAACAAAAAATAATCCGCGCCAGCCATGCGCCACTCCGCCACTCCGCGGCCCCTCCATGCGGGATGCCCCGGGCCTTCTCTCTGCGGGTGCCTCCTGGGCCATAGACCATGCGGCTGAACTGCTCCGCCGCCCGGCCCGAGAGAACCAGGTGGTACACCTCCGTGTGGCCCGCCTCGAGGCTCGCCTCGGGCTTTCAGCAGTGGGACGGTTGGTTTGCCCAAAGCAATCTAAACCCAAAAAATTGGTTTGGGCACCTGACCAAAGAGAGTGAGGGAAAAAACCTACGGGCTCCTGTGGCTGGTTCCCTGCAACTCATTTGGGTCAAAATAGGGATCCCTTTTCTACCAGCCTGAAAAAAGCACCCTCAATAAAACACACAAACACACACACAAACACACAAACACACAGACACACAGACACACAGACACACAGACACACAGACACACAGACACACAGACACACAGACACACAGACACAGACACACAGACACACAGACACACAGACACACAGACACACAGACACACAGACACACAGACACACAGACACACAGACACACAGACACACAGACACACAGACACACAGACACACAGACACACAGACACACAGACACACAGACACACAGACACACAGACACACAGACACACAGACACACAGACACACAGACACACAGACACACAGACACACAGACACACAGACACACAGACACACAGACACACAGACACACAGACACACAGACACACAGACACACAGACACACACACACACACACACAGACACAGACACAGACACAGAGACACAGACACACACAGACACACACAGACACACACAGACACACACACACACAGACACACACACACAGACACACACACACACACAGACACACACACACAGAGACACAGACACAGACACACACACACACAGAGACACAGACACACAACACACACACAGAGACACAGACACACAGAGACACAGAGACACAGAGACACAGAGACACAGACACACAGACACACAGAGACACAGACACACAGACACAGACACAGACACAGAGACACAGTCACAGACACAGACACCAGACACCACAGACACCACAGACACCACAGACACCACAGACACCACAGACACCACAGACACCACAGACACCACAGACACCACAGACACCACAGACACCACAGACACCACAGACACCACAGACACCACAGACACCACAGACACCACAGACACCACAGACACCACAGAGACACCACAGACACCACAGACACCACAGACACCACAGACACCACAGACACCACAGACACCACAGACACCACAGACACCACAGACACCACAGACACCACAGACACACAGACACACACAGACACACACACAGACACACACACACAACACACACACACACAGAGACACACAGAGACAGACACACACACACACACAGACACACAGACACACAGACACACACAGACACAGAGAGACACAGACACACAGACACAGAGACACAGAGACACAGAGACACACAGAGAGACACAGAGAGACACAGAGAGACACAGAGAGACACAGAGAGACACAGAGAGACACACAGAGACACACAGAGACACAGAGACACACACACACACACACACACCCACACCCACACACAACACACACAACACACACACACTTGGAATTTCGCCCACCGAACTTAAATGCATCGATCCTGGAGCTCTCGTCGCAGGCTCTGATTTCCAGCAACCAGGAGCGCCGCAATGGGCCCGCAGATCAAGAAGGAGGCGCAGCTCATGACCGCAGTCACCAGTCCCCCCACCTGCGAAGCGACCGATCCATGCACCAAATCTGCAGCTGCATGCTGGCGAATGTGGCAAAATGGGGGGGGAGCATATTGGATTGCTTCCGGTTTTCTTTTGAAACCACCACAAGGACACGCCGATGTTGAAGGCTAAGTGACACGAGTTTGGGCATGAGGAAATCTCGGTTGAAGAAAAGCCTCGTGAAGACGCGTAGCCCAAAAGTTCTCACCTCAAGAAAAAAACACGACAGGGTGAGCTCGAAGTTTGAAAGCAAATAACCCCAGTAATGGTGCGGGTAAGTTGGTTCAACTGGTCTCACGGATCTTTGCCGCGGCAAAGTGGGCTTCCCTGGTCTTCCATCGGGCGTCACGTGCCAGGCCTGCCAGCCGGGGCCACACCACAGGCCCAGCGCCTCCGGAGCCAGAGACAGCTCTTCACCGCTGGGCAGCCTGGGAGAGTTTTGGATGGGTTGAGTTCACGGGGAGGAAAAAAGGAGAAAAAACACATTGCACCTCCTTCGGGGAAGCGAAATCTCGCGCTAGGATAAGGCAGATGAGAGCCGAAGAGGCTCAAAGACCATGCTAAGTTCGGTCAATCGCTAGCTTCCAGTGCTTTCGTCGACGTGAACACCACAAATCTTTCCCAAAGAAAAACAAGAGAACGCACAAACACCGCTCACCCGCTCGCCCGCTCCACTCACTGGGCCTTACCAAGACGTACTCCCAGCTTTCAGGGACGCGCACAACGGTAACTGCTTGGCCTGCAGCGGCACAGGGGTCGCAGCCACTGCCGGCCTGGCAGACTTGCCAGGCGCCGCGAAAGCTTTGCAACAGGTGAGGATGGTATCACAACTTGCCTGCAGCTTGTGCTTTACTTCTTTTGGCCTACAGGAATGTTGAAGGGATAGTGGCGTTCAGCGCCCTTTTAGGGTGAGATCTGTCACCGCAAGCGTTCCATGTCATGACCTGCCAGAACCTTTCCGTTCTCCGGATTTGGGGGGCAAGGATCGGAGTCCTGTATCTTCTTCAACAGCTGCTGGTCAGAGATCACGTGGAGCGTCTGGCCCTCCCTCCTCAGCTTCTGGCTCATGTCCCTTCGGGCACAAATGGAAAGAACGCTATGCGATAGGCCCGGTTTTCTGCCATTTGCTTAAGCCCCCTGGAACAAACAAGCATATTTCCAGTAGAGTGATAGATTCGCTTGAGAACCGACAGGGGAAACATATTCTTAAGCAAATGGAAGTTTTGCATAGCTTCAGTGAAGAGTTGGAGCCACAGCTGCCCCAGGCGAAAAACCCCAGCACGGCCGCTGGGGGAAGTAGCACCAGCGGCAGAAGCGCCCAGTGTCCAATCGAGCGAGGGAGCTGGACTCGTTGCTCCTCGGCGAAGCTCCCAGCTCGGCGCGCTTGTGAGACAGGTTCAAGCACATCCCCCAACAAAGCACCAAATGTCATCCCCCCCAAAAAAAAGCGCCGAATTTGTTTTCATGCTTGAAATACAATCGTGGCAAACATGGCCACCGACTCGCCAGCGAGGTGGGCTTGAACCAATTCGCCAGGCTACGGGCAGCAGCACCTCTGCGCCGGGAGCCATGGCTGCGCGTGGCCGGAGCCTTGAGGCTGCACGGCTAAGAGCCGTTCGGCGCGCCGGACCCCACCGACGGGACTTCGGGCATGGTCAGCGCGGGAACCCCGCCCCGGGCGCCGGACTCCAGTTGGACTTGGGCGGCAGGTCCGAAATTGCGATCCACGCCATTTCTTCGCCTCCTCTCAGGTCACATGCCGCAGCGCGCGGGTTCGCCGCTTCATCTTGGCCTCCATCGTCCGCTGAGGGCGAGCGCCTCTCCCGGCGCTTGGCGGGGCCTAGGCGATCACCGGCACCGAAATCGCGTCCAGAAACAATGGGGCTCTCCCCACTCCCTGCGAAACCGCGCGGTTTATCCGTTTCTTGCCTTTTTAAGGGGGCCCCAAATTCTACCTTTTTTGGGGGGCCCAACATTTTTGTCATACTCTTCACGAACCCCGGTTTTTCGTGTCCATTTCTTTGAGGCCGCCACTCCGCGACCTACTCGGTGACCTCAGCGGCTCGCGGCTCGCCGCAGAAAAACGCCGCGGTTCTTGGCCCTGCCTCGGCATCTTCCGCGGCCGCTTCGTCTTGGGCCGGCCGGCGGAGAGCGAGAGGCTCACTCCAAAAAGCAACGTGGTCAAAAAGTGCTCGACTGAAAGCTCCGAAAGCTGCAAGGCTCACAACTGGAATTTTCGCCGGGTTTGTTCTGCACCTTTTGGCACCTCTTAGGTTTTTGGGGTCAAGTCGAACCAGGGCACTTTGGCCCTTGTGCATCTGTCACAGCCCTCAGTGGAATTGGTCATCGAAGCCCATGTCCGCCAGGGTCACCTGATTGACGCCAGCCGACGTCCAAACAAAAAAGGAGGCCCAGGGGGCCCGCGCGGAGGTGTGGCCGTGGGTGGCTCGATCCAAATCAATCAGCCTCGGATCCACATCCGACGTGGCAAAGGACGGGACAAAACGCATGTCGGCCGTGAGCAAACAAAGAAAAATTGACCAACACCCTGAACTCTGAACTGCGGCAAATTGAAGCTAGGCGTTCAAAGGGGAGCGCTGCAAACCTTCAACTGTGGCAAGCAAGAGGTCAAGGTCGCTAGCCGCTAGGTCACTCCCAGCGGCTGACGGGCGAAGCCCACATTGGGCCGCGCTCTGGGGCGTCTCGCTCGCAGGAGTGCCTGGCACTGCATCGGATGGCCCATGCCGAATCCTGGCACCTGCTGGACTCGGCAACTCGCCCTGGCTTGGAGAACATCGGCTTCACTGCATATTCAACTTTCAACGCTGACATGATTCGGCGCCAACCCAGCTGCCGTGAGTGATACCACAAAAAGAGCCTGACACAGCCTTGCACAAGCCAAAGCTTGCCGACTTTGATTTGAGCACGCATGGAAATTGACTGCACACTGAGCCGCGTAAGGCGAATGCAACTAAGGCAGATGCAACGCACTCAAGCCATGTGCCCTGACACTTCCAAACCGGGGTTGGAATGATGTTTCTGAAGAACCCAAACGTTATCAAACGTTTCTGGAAGCAAAGCCTTTGCAGCCTTTCCATGCCCGGAACTGCGCCGTAATCCGCTCACTTCAAGCGCCAAAATGCAAAAGGGGGTTGGCACCTTCCGCTGAATCGATAGCCCCTTGGCCCCCTCGCCAAGGCATCGCACAAAGGCAGTTTCTCGCTGAGGATCAGGTAGGCCAGCACCTTGCTTCGTTGAAGTTCGGTCGGAAACTTGGGTTTCAGAGAGCGCCAAGTTGAAGGGCGGGGGGTTGGCCGATCTGATCTTCCATAACCCCTGCCCCACAAAGGCGACCAACTCCTTTCGTAGCTTGCCTTTGAACAGCCCGGCCACGAGGCACACGACGACCGGGTGACTCGACATCAAGGCACGGGCAATGGCCACTGAGCGGCTGCTTCCAGCACTGCAATGCACCAGGCATCTCAGAGAAAGCGGCCGAATTTGGGAGCGTTCAGGATGCAAGCTAAGCAGCTAAGAATGCTGAACCGGTTTGGCCCAAGTGATTTGGGAAATGTAATCATGCATTCTCAAGCTCGGCTCCAGGAATGGTCTCCCATGCCGAAGATGCTCACGGGTCGGCTGTTCCGATTGAGCCTCGTCCGGTGGGTCTTCGCTCCGGGGCCCCCACTTCTCTCCTCGCGCTTTGGCCTCAGCGACCCAAAACAAGACATAACAAGACCTAGACGAGCAAACCGGCAACAGAAGACCAAACCCAGCGCCACCAAAGCTTGGGTCCCCGAGAGGTTGCCGGGTCTGGAGCTCAGGCTTCGGAGAGGAAGCCCAGCGCATCCTCAAGGAAGGGCCTCGGACGCGATCCCGAGGCTGGATTCGCAGTGCTCTCCGGGAGTCGGAACAGGCAAGGAAGCCACCCCCCAAGCAAAAGTACCATGCCTTTTCTTTCTTGCTTCTCGGGTTCCCACCAGGCCCCGAGATTTTCCAATCGAGTCCCGTGGCTAGCTGATGGGAATGCAGAGGCCCTGGCGCCAGCTGCTCCTCTGGCGAGTCCTGCCTGGGTCGCCAGAGAACCAGACACCCCGACGGATTCCCAGTGCCTCGATGTTTTGTTGTAGGGATTGGACGTCTTTATGTCGGTCCTGTTCCCTCTAAAAGAGGGGGTAACTCCAATAGACTTGCAGGTGCGATAGGGAATGACATGGAATGACGTATGTGTTGGGCATGGATGGTTTTATAGGGGTCATTCCCTCATTCCACACAGCACCACGCCCACAGGTGGGCCTTTCCGATGTTCCGAAAGGCTCCACCGAATCAAACTAAACTTTGGGGCTTGGGCATGGGCAGCTGCTTCGTCGGGCACGGCAAGAGGGGCGCCCTGACATCAAGCCAAACGCCGCAGCCGGGGTTCAGCGCTGAACGGGTGATCGCAAAAAAGCGGCTCATTGAGGATCTGCTTTTGGGTAGCTACTTTTGGGCAGCAATGCATGTGCCTCTAAGCAGGCCGTGACGCATTGGGTGATGGGACCTTCAACAACGGTTGCGTGCAGTTGCCTCGGACTTGCGGGCAAGACCTGGAGGAACCGCGCCGCCGCGGCAGGGAACCAACGGACCCCGCCTACAGCAGCTCAGGACACAGCCAATGCCGTGCCTGGCGGCCGTTGGGGGAGGTTGCCATGCCATGGATACAGTTTTCCTGCCACCGGCTTTTTTTGTGACGGGAATGCCGAACACAAACACGCAGGTAGAGCCTCAGAGGTACAATGGCCTTACATGGTTCACATGGGCCTGGCTTGAATTGGCATGATGCTTTCACACACAGCCGCACAAACACGCAAACACCAAAATCAAACAAACACAACCATCATCCTTTTTTCAACCCTAGGTAGCATCCTCATCCGCCATATTTTTGGGTAAGGATGGGCAAAGGATAGGCGTCAAAGACGGCTTTTTCCTGCGCTCTAGGGGATCCTGATCATTGGTTTCCTCCACACGCCCCGAAACCCAGAGGACGCAAAGAAATGCAGTCCTCAAACGTAGCTCAACACTTCACGCGTCGTTCCTGCCCTTGTGCCGTTCCCGCACCTCTGCAGGAAGGTCTCTTCTGCTGCAGCCTTGCTGCCCAAGAAGAGCCACTCCAGCAGCATGTCGGCTTCTGCGGCATCTGCCCGTCTGTTGCCATCCCGGCCCCTAGCACGTTGAAAGCCAAAAGCGTTGCTTGAGAAAAGAATGTAGCCTCGCCTCCGACCACTTGGCGTCCCAACAGTGCGAACACCACTAGACCGAACTAGACCCACTTGGGCCGATGCTTGCCCATGACCCTCCGAAAGCACAGCCCCGCCTTGCGGCCGACGCTGCCATAGGCCATGGCAGGCCCACGTGCGAATTCGTGGGGGGGTCCCCGTGTCTGGCGATCGTCTGCCGTATGTCTCTCTGGTTTCCATCTGGATAAGTTTCACTGAGGCAACGAGCCAAGGAGTCCCCTCCATTTTTTCCCATGGAACCGTTCGACGTTCGGATCCTTCAAAAAGGAAAATGCTGGCCTCTGGACTCGGATGCGGCGGCTTTGTCCATTGGGCAAATCGGGTCTGGCTCCCTGTCTAGGGGACACCCCTTTTGTGGATTCAAAGGGGGAACCCAAAGGAAAACCGAACTTGGGAGGTCCCCTCGAACATGAACCCTACCCAGTTGGAGCTGAGGTGCTTTGACGACCGAAAGGCACTCGCGATCGCAGGTGGCGCGCCTGGAAAGAATCGTAGGCAATCAGAGGCTACGGTCGTGCGGCTGGGACGCTCAGGCGCTATCTCCTAAGGAGAGGGAGTCGGAGGATCCCTTAGTTCTCCATGTGCGCGCCACAAGAAAAAGCCAAGCCCAAAAATGGACAATTCCAGGGTCCATTCAGTTCGTTCCGCTGGGCATTGAATGCCGACCCCATACTAATCAACCCCCAGTTTATTCATGGAAAATAAAAACAACACCCTCCAAAAGTGGTTTAAGTCCCCACTAAACGCGGGGACACCCCCTTTTAACCAACTGGGGTTGCTTCATCTGGGGTCAAAATTACGTGCAATCATACCTGACTTCTTCATCATATAAAGAGGGTCTTCCCTTTGTATCATAGCAGTGGTCAAACAAACCCCCGATATGATCACCCACCACTGGCTCCGCACTCGCACCAAACCGGCTCAGCTGATGAAGGTCTCGAAGCGCCCAGTCACCGCCGTGCGGCAAATGGGGCACGCCTTGCGAGTCGTGCTCACCACCCCGCACAATAACTTCAGAACACAAGGTGGGTCTTTGTTCGAAAAGGACGCCCAAGATGGATGTCTGGGTTTCCTTCTCGAACCACTAAGAAGCAGGGCACCCTCAAAACGGAACCACACCCACGGAGTGCAAGGGGCATCTTGCCTAAGTGGAATGTAGCTGAAATCGAGATCAAAGCCGTACCAGCACATTTTGCCAGATTCTATGCGTACATGCATTCGGAACAGGCAAACTTCTGAACAGCTGCAGGTTTTGCATAGTACAGGCTACAAAAGCCCTGCTCGGCCCCGTGTTAATGTGCAAAGTCAATCGCTCGGTATGCCTCGAACGACCCATGCAGGTACAGCGGCCATGTTGCTTAAACACGTCATCACACCAGTTTGACCGGCTTTCCTGCACATAACGATCTGGTGTATACATCATACATCTTGCAATTTAAGAACAAGTGTGTGTCTCAATTATGGGGACCCCCAAAAAATGGATTTTGGTGCTCCTTCTTGTTTCCTTGAAACAAAACCACCCCCAAAAAATCCCCTCCCCCCCTTTCCCACCCCAAACCAAAAAACACACACACCTTTTGGGTGTCCCCTAACCGCCTACCCCCCCAAAGGGCCGCGAGCGACGTCGCTGGCTCGCTCGAATCGATCGATCGCCTGGTCGCGGCTTTGCTCCACGCGCTCGGCGCAGGGCGTGCAGAAGGCGTGGTGCCTGGACGGCCACGGCCAGCCGACGGCCGGCCCCGGCCGTGCGCCGAGTGGCTGCACCCATGGCCTGTTTAGGAAAATAGATGGGTTTCCCTGGTTGATTGAACCACCAGGGCCAGGAATCGCCAAACCTGTTTAAAGGCCTCCCCGCAGCTGGGCCATAGTTTGGCCCATGTCACTGTCTGCTCCCCACATGGTTCGTGGCAGAGAGAAAGATATTTTGCGGGCAAACACAGGCAGGACACACAAACAAAAACCTGGGGAGACAAATTGGAAAGCCACGGCCGTCAACTCAGTGCCATGGAGCCTGCAGCCACCTCCCAAGCCCGGGACCTACCTCCTTCCCGCCTGCACGGCAGCAGCGCGCAGGAGACCTGACCTATCCAAATCCAAGTGGCCGGGTCGCGAGCAAGGTCGAAGTGAGGAAGCTGGCTCGCACCCTTTTTGGGGCAAGTGATGTGTATGTGTGGTTTTGTTTCTCTGCCTTTTTGTTTTTTTCGAAAACTTCGCCTGTAACCTGTACTAAAAATGGACCAACAAAAGAAGACCCAAAGGGAGAAAGGGTCGGCGTTGCAGAACCGAGCTCTCTCTCTCTCTCTGAGCATTTGCTGGCTCAGGGTTCCCAGCGGTCGTAGCAGATCTTGCACACGGTTACTTCCTGGCGGCCATCCTACCCAGCAATGGAGCCATCTGCATGTCAAGAGTCAAACCCATATTTTCGCACGAATCTCTGTTCTTCGAATGATCTTGGCGAGTCTTAGTGGCATCATGGAGCTGACTCAATCTGATATTTTGTTCAAGAGGGAGGGAGAACCACGGTTGAAGCACCACTTCTCACATTTGGACATGTCAGCCAATCTTGTATGGGATTGACTGAAAATGGCCGGGCGCTTATATCTTTCGGCAACACACAAATTTCATATTAACATGGCTTCACCTGTATGGTATGATGCTGGAATTCCCTACGAATCTTTGCTTGAAGGTGCCTGCATGCATTTACTTGACCCTTGCAAAAACCTTGACGCCCTGGCCCCCCCCTGCATGGTTTGGAGCGCACTTTGCAAAACTGCTCTCGCTTTCCCTGCGCCAACAAAACAAAGGTCTTCCCCTGGGCTCGTTGCCTGGTAAGCCCATCATCTCCATACAGAACTCCTAGCTCCGCTCCCCCTTTAACGGCACATTTGGTTTCCCCAACTCCGAAACGATTCCCTTCCAACCATTCTCTTTCTTCAGGGGAGCCCTAAAACTGGCGGTCCCAACTCCGAAACGGTCCCCAAACTGGCAGCTTCCCGCCAAGAATCCCTTCAGGCCAACTTGCAAAAACGGGAACCCTCGAGAAAAAACCGCAGACCGCCCGCCAGTTTTCCCCCCAGGCACCCCCGTAGCTCCGCCCCTCGGCCCGCCCCCCCCCGGCGCCTTGCAGCTGGCGACGCGCAGCGCCAGGCGACGATCCGCCAGGCGCTGCAGGGACCGCTGCGTCGCCTGGCGGCGCGGAGGCGCGGAGGAGCCGAGGTCCGAGAACCGTGGGGGAGATATATTTCTTAAAGAGAAAACGAAGCGGGTACCATGGAGATATTTTTTTGGGAGGCGGGGGGGAGGAGGGCGGGGGGAAGAAGCAAATGGAGCCCGCGGGCAGCAATGCTGGATCTTTTTTCCCCACTCAGCTATACCACTGCAAGACGTGGAAGGCAGCTGTCCACTTTGCCCCGCATTTGCCCAAGGACCTAGTCTGTTTGGAGCCTTCACTAACGGATCCACTTCGAAGAACCAAAGGTCGGTTCTAGCTCCGCGGCAGGTCTTGGACTAGGTCGAAAGGATAGGGTTCACCGGTTCAACGTTGAAATTCGCCCTGTCAGCCTTCCGGCCAGACTGCGCAATGAATTGAGCCAAGCCCACAGGTCCAGTCGCATGTCGCACTTCCGGAACTGAACCTCACGGCTGATCAGCCGGTTTGCCAGGCCCTATACGCGGGCGTGGCAATGAGATTGCAGGGGCATGGCGTTGCAATGGCGCGCACAAGATGAATTCCGCAAGAGGGGGCCACTAGATTTCCCCCTTGTGCTGAGATCGTGGGAAACCCAGAGACCCTGGAAAGAGTGAGCCAACAAGACTAAGAGAAGGGCTTCAAAAAGTCCCCCGAGTGGCGCGGGCTTTGCTTCGTCATGTAGGCTCTGATGTGATGGCACCCTCCAGGAGTTTTCAGTTGCGACACTAAGCAAATCGTTACCATAGCGAGAAAATGCGAGAAAAGAAAAAGCTCGGCTCAGATGAGGTCGAAATGCAAAGCGCGCAGGGGGCCCTGCCATCTGCTTGAAACAAACTTCGCATCCAATCCGTCGGTTCCGAACTTGCAACAAAGACCAACCTGACTGGAGCTCAAAGCCCAGGCCCGTACGGCCAATGTGCAAAAAACGCTCTCGCTCGTCAGGCAAACGGCGAAAGCTTAGTGCATGTCTTAGATGCGCAAGGTTCTTGAATTGTATGGCAGGCACAAACGTGCCAAGCCATTTGCAGGGCCGCGCTTTAAAGGACACCACATGAATCCACACGACGCGGCATTGTGCGGCGTCTTGTGTTTTCCAATGGCTCGCCTTGGGGCGCAAGGAAAACCTCGGGCGTGGCCCACAGGGACGGAGGCCTGGCTGATGCCGATGTCTTTTTGACCATGTTTGTAGAAACTGCCCGTGTTGTTTCAGTGACGGTAAGCGGCAAGCCTCGTTTTGTCGCCACGCTAATCCGTGGCCAAAGGAACAAATCCACTGAACTTTGCCGAATGGGCAGCCCGGTAGCCCTCACTTCGCATCTGCCGGGCATTGGATCAACGCCTGGAAGCGGAGGAGATCCTGAGCCTGTTGATTCGTCACACCGGTCGTGCCGGGCACGAACTCGTAGCGCATCTTGGGGGTTGGAGGACACCCGCCGCCGAAGATGCGCCTCACGCGCTGCTCCTCAGGCTCGGGAGAGGGCGAGCGCGAGCGATTGCTGGCCACCTTCGACTCCTTGTACATGGCCCGGAAAGTCGCCCAATGCGGCACACAAGGTCGGTTCGCCGGGGACACTCCTAGAGCCGAAAGGCCTGGCAACGTCTCAATCAAGTGATTTGCTTTGCACGCAGCTTAGCTCTGCGCTTTTGTGGGACAAAGGAGAACTGCCACTATCAGAACGGCAGGCGCATCGGTCTCAACCCATAAAAAAGGTACCAAGCTGGGCTGTTCGTTTTCAGCTCAGCTCAAAGTTTGATGAACTCGTGGGTGATTTTCGGCTACCCCCAAACCTCAAAAAGCTTCGAAACCCCAGGGAGCCGGAGCGCCTCTCGCAGGGCCGAGTCCCAGGCGACCACTGCGGGCCTCGTTTTGGCCGATGGCAAGAAACCTGGGGCCCCAAAAGAAACACAATGCCCAAAAACCCACGGGCTAGAGCGATCCGGAGATACCCTTCCGGCCGGAACTGGAGAGCAACTAACTCTGTTCCTGGCTTCACTCTTTGCCATATGGTCGCCTTGTTCTCTGAGTCCCGTTGACGGTGCTCAAGGTGCGCTTCAAAGAACCACGCGTCCCAAGAAACAGCTGCCGTTGCAGTCAATGAACGAGGTCTTGAGGCAAAGCTTGCCCGCACGCTTCAACCTGGCCCCAGCGCTGCTTGCAGCAAGCTTACAGCCTTCTGAAGCAAAAACATGCAAAAACCCGGCCTGCAAACCGAGAAGCATATCGTTGCGTCCGTTTGAACCGTCTTGGGGCAATTGATCGGGGCCGATTCTGAGCAACGCTCGCCGACCTTCCACACTCTGAGCTGCATGCTCGCTGCTCAAATCGGCCAGGGATTCTTCTGACGCCTTGGGCAATCGCGGGGGGTCCCAGGGCGTTGGCCGCGCCCTTCGAAGCAAAAAGTGAGCAACATGTTCATCGCCTGAAATAACACACACACACACATACATATATATATATATACTACATGTATACCAGAGGCGCGGATCTTGCAGGGGGGGGGGGGTTGGCGACCATATATAGTAATGTATATATATATATATTGTATGACAATATATATTTGCTAAAAAAACACCTCCAACACCACCCTTTCTAAAAAAAACTACTCAAAGTCTAATTGGTTGCTGTGTTTAGTGTCATACTGGTCATACTGCCCAATGTGGGTAAGTTCAAAAAGCAAAGGCTGAGCAAGCATCTGCTAATTCTGCCGCTCGTTGCATCCACTCCTAAGTCGGTCAGATCTTGAAGCAACCTTGCGCATCCGCAAGGATGTGCCAGGATGAGCAACTTGCTCCCCTTGCAAAACGTACAGCGAATCAACATTCGGCGCATGCCTGAAGCACTAGCTACCATTCAAACGCAAGGCTTCAGTCAAGAACTTCAGCTTTGCAATCAAAGCCCAGTTGCCCTTGGGAGTAAAAGCTCAAACAAGTCCCATGACTCTGCAAGAGATGTAGAGATGTGTACGCTATGTGCAGAGGCAGGTGTCAAAGAACGTATTCACGGGCATCTCCTTCACCGTTTGGCCTACAAAATGCACGTCCACCGTCCTCTCATTCAAGCACCTGCTTGTATTCGGACCACCTCACACTGCACAGCATGCACGCGTCCTCTTGACAAAGAAACGCCAAGGATCCCGCCCTGCATGCCCTTCTCCTCTACCCCGAAAAAAGACAACTGACACACTTCTACAACTAGGTCCTCCAGTAGAGAGGTTAGAATAATCCCTTTTTTCTGTAGTCTATTTCAATAGGGGAACCCTCCCCCAAAAAAGGGGCAAAAGGGCACTACCGGGGGACCTAGACAAACATGTGCACAGCAGCCGTCCAGGCAAAAATGAGTAATGTTGACCCAGGATTGATAAACCCGTCCCATTATTAGGGGGGTGTGATGAGTCCCCACTAAAAGGGGACGCCCCCCCCCCCCTATGAATCAACCAGGGGTTTATTAATCCGGGGTTAACATTAACTCACTTGCCCAAAGGACCCATCAGCAAAAGGTTAACCTTGTAAACCCCTACTAAAAATAGACCAACCAGGGAAAACCAATAGGTCAAAAGGTCGGCTTTGAACAACTGAGTCAGGTGAAAAGCAAGCTCTGCGTGTATCGACGCACGCGAGGAAGGCGCCTCCCAAAAGTCCAGCTTGCCTTTGAGTCGCACCACCTCTGCCTGACGTCGTGTCTCGCACGTGAGGCAAACCAGCGGCCGCAGGTGGTGAAACTGACCCAAACGCAGTTTCATGGGGGGCAGGGGGGGGGGGGCATGAATAAGTATAGGGCAAGCCAAGCAAAGAACAAAAGCATGCCCATGGATGTTATAGCCATTCCCCCTCAAAGCCACCCTCAAGCCACCTGAAACACGAAGCCCATACGGCCGAACCACGTTTCATATTTTCCGACCGACCTCCTGCTGCTTGCCGGCCGCCTCCAGCTCATCGCCTCAGCAAGCAACGGCATCCGTTCGACTGGGGGGGTCCTGGCTTGGGCCGCTTTCCTCTAGAAGGGACGTACGTCAGGCTCCTGAAGAAGGGTGGGGTAAATGGAAGTGCCTTGCCTTTCTGGATGGTTTTTTCCCAAGGTGTTGCACCACATTCTTGGGATTTGCCCAACCTAAAGAAAGGAACACCTGAATGGACACCGCCAAAAGTAAATTTGAGAACCCATGCTCTGAGTTGGACAAACGAACGGAGGCGGGTCCCGCCATTTCCCATCTCAAACCTAGTCAAGGTGCATCAACGGGTCTGGTTCCCCCTGTATCCAACTGCCGGTTGGTTTCCCTGACAGGGGCTGGTCTCGCTGGTTGAGGCAGGCGGCATCTCTGCTTGAGGCAGGCAGCCTCGAAGCCCCGCGAGGCACACCGCTCAAGGCAGATGCAGTGCTCCCTGCTTGGGCCCTGGCCTGCTGTTTCGCCTCCTCCCAGCCCTGGCGCAAGCATGCCCCCGAACCATGGAACCATGGCTCACAACATGATGAGGGCTTGGCATTCTATTTCAGTCTCTTGCTGGTGTCCCTTTGCTCTCTGTCTCTGTCTGTCCAACCTTGGCAGCCTTCTCAAAACACCATGGGTTTGTCTGGGGGGACCCCCCCCGCTGAAACCAACCCCAAAAAAGGAACCCACGTCATCCACTGTCCGTTTTCTGTCCTCCTCCTTGCCTGCAGGCTGCCTCGGACAGAGACCACATGCACCACCTGCCGGAATGCAAAAGGGCGCCTGAGTCAATCAATCTTTCCATGTCGTTCCTGAGAAGCCAACCTTAGATCCCAGAGAGCATCAAGAACTCCAGATGTCGATCCCCCACCAACCGCTTTCCCAAACCCTCGCACGGCTCGAGCTCGGCAAGCCTCGCCGCTGGTGCGCAGCGCTTGCAACCTCGCCTGCGGGCCCACCGGAAGCTGACACGAGGTTCTGAATCAAAGGTTGATCAACCCACCAGGTCAAAGGTGAAACCATCGCCACGGGACATTCAGGAAAAAACGAAAACATGGAACTGGCGCCCAACCTTCCCAACTAGGTCCTAAAATGGGTGGTGAATTAATTCACCCACCAACAAACATGGAAAGGTGTTGGCGTCTCTCACCCCACCCTTAAAAAAAAACAAAAAAACTTTGTTAGCAGGCGGTTTTAAACCATGGCCATACCCCCAAACCCCCAAACCCCCCCAAACCCCCCCAAACCCCCCTGACCATTTCACGGCGCTTTCCATGTCCGCGCCTCGGCCACGGCCGCCTGGTGCCGCAGCTCATCGATGACGCGCTGCTTCTCCGCGACCTCGTCCCGGACGATGGCCACCTAGGCGTCGAGCGGGGCCACTCGTTGAGCCTTGTGGTTTGCCAAAAGTTGGGTGGTTTCCTTTTGGGCCTAAGCTTTAAAACCAACCAAAAGACAGGTTCCCTGAGAAAGCATAAACTGTGTGTGTGTTGATGGCTGTTGCCACGTGTGTTGCCCCCTTTCGCGCCACTGCCGATACCGCGCCGCTTGCTTATTGGACCACGCCGCCTGGATGCGTTTCTCCTCGTTGCTGTCCGCCAGCATTTGCCGGAGGAAGTGCACTTCCTCCAGGAGCACGTCACCTTTGGACCTGTGCGTCCGGCACGTTTCAGGTGTCGAGTTCCCTCGTTTCTTGGCGATCTGGAGCCCGGTGGTTTGGTCCCTTGGTGGGTCTTCCGGGGTGGTCTCCCATTTCCTCTCTACAAGAATCCGAGTCCAAACTACCAATTGAGGCCGACCTAATGCCATTGCCCGGCAAACAAAGTGCACCTCATGGGCATGGTGAAGCCGGGCGCTGCGCCTGAGCCCAACCAAAATGGCTCCGACTGAAAGGGGTTTGGAAGGAGCTTTGGGTTGGCTCTGGTGACATCCGCGCTTTCACGCACAACCTTGATCCAACCGAACCGAGCTCGCCGGCCTCTGCTGGACCTCAGACTTGAAGATCGGCATCCGAGATCGAATGCATGGAATCATGTCTGCCCCAGGTCCCCACACCCCAGATGTCCCCCCCTCCACATATCAGGGGGCACCAGGGTGTTTTTTTTTTACATAAGCCCTTAGTAAGACAGTCTCATTGGTTTTCATGAAAGTCACACATAATGGCTTACTAAGGGCATAGAAGCCTGGGAGCCCTGCGAGTGACTGGCATCCTCGGTTCACCGAGCCGGTTTTCACCGGACCTTCACATGAGCCGCAGCGCTCATTTCAGGCTGCGGCGCTGGCACTAGCGAGGCCCTCTCGCGGCGGGTTGCACTCCCCGAAGTCCACCAAGTTCACGATCTGGCGGAGAGAAAAAGCCCGGGGCTCTCTGGCCTCACATCCCTTCCATCGGACCTGGCCTCTCCGAGCCGAAGCCGCCCGGGGCCCCATCCAAATCAAGCCTCCATCTTTCGCCGTAAATGTGAATACTTATATCGCTGACTCACATATCGCTTGTTTTCACATTTGCAGCTATGGTGGGCGTCCTGTTCCGGGGGACCCATACCCGGGTTTTCACTCCCAGTGGCCCAATCCTTTGACAGGTGTGAGCTTGGAGCTTGGGACTTAGATGCTGCCCTTTGGGAAATCGATGCAGTCCATCTGGGTCGCTCCCCAATTCACTCGCGTCCATCTGGGTCCAGATGGATCCAGTTGGCGGCGAGTTTGAACCTGCGACCCCTTCAAAAGCGGGTGGATATGAATCCCCACTGAAATGATGATGATTGGGATGTTGAACAAAAGGTCCCGACCCAAATAAACATCACATTCATGTTGAGAAGCCGAAAAGCAACTTCCCCGCATGTTCCCATCAAAATGCAATCCATCCGTGTCCGTCTTTTAAATGGACCCCACCCAAAAACAAAAAAAAGGATTTCGGCCTTCCTTTCGGTTTCCAAATTTGAAACACCATAACCCAAAACTCTTGGGTTCGGTTTTCCTTCGAAGGAAACCCAAAGGCCTTGAGTGTTTCCATGTGTTTCCCCCTGTAGAAAGGAGCCCACTTCCGCGCTTCAGAAAGCCGCCTTGACGGAGGAGGAGGAGCTGCGGGGCCGCGCCACCAGCTCCAAGTCCTCGCCCGCCAGCATCCGGAACTCCCCGTCGCTGCCGCTGCCGCCCTGAGCCGGGGGGGGGTTCTTCGCCCATCTCCTTACAAAAGCACAAGCCGACCACTGCCTTCTTGGCTTTCCTACTTGGGATTTGTACGACATGATTCCCAAGCAGTTGAGGGGGGGGGGTGGTTGGCGGCCACTCCCGCCTCTTTCAGAAAACCCCTTAGGGGAGCTGAGGAAAGCCAGCCCCGTCCTCGCGCCTCGTCCGCATCCTCGAAGAGCCACTCCGCACGTGGCGCTGCCTGCACATTCCCCAAAAAGCCGGCGCAGCCTCGAAACCGGAAGCCCCCTTGCTTGCTCCCACATAATAAGTGGGTGCACCTCATTTTTGGGGGGACCCCCCCTTCTTTTTTGGCTGGTGACACCAGAAAAACAGGAAAAACAAGGGACACTTGAATTCCTGTGGGGCCCTCGCCGCGCGTCCCCAGGCCTTTGGCTTGGCCTTGGCCTTGCCGCTTGGCCCGCTTCCGCTTCCGCCGCCTCCGCTCGCGCGGCTGCTTTGGAACCGCGCGAGCTGGTCCGCGTCGATGGCGCCGAGGTGCGCGTGCCAGGGGTGCCCGCAATGCTTGCAGCGCTCTCTCCTGGGTGGCTAAGCCAACCCCAAAAACAAGCCCATTTTTTTGAAAGCCAACGTGGATGGTGTTTTTTTTGGGGCTTGGACGAACCCAACCCCAAAGAAAGGGGTAGCGACTGAAAAGGAACCACACCCCGCGCCAGCCTGAAGATGTTGGCCTCGAAGCGCTGGCAGCCATCGGGGTTCACCCGAAGCTCCATCGGCTCAGTGCCGCGCTGAGAGCTGCTGTGGAGCTGTGGCTTGACACAAAAACGGCATCCCCAAAATGGCACCTTGGGAAATAGAACCATATAAGGGTATCTATATATATATATACATATATGCGGGTGTGGGTCACAAAGAGGTACTCAACATGGCACATGGAAATACATGGAACCAAAGACAAATCACCACCTGCGTAACGGTAGCTCTTTAGTTTGGAGTGGTCCACGCCCATGTGCCCCACAGCACTGCGGAGATTGCATGCTTGCTCCTTGAAAGTGAGTATGACATCTGAGCCTTGGGCTAGCGGCTGAGTCCAGTCACCCCAGAACCTTACCCAGGACATGACCCACCGCTTGCAGCACCGATGGTTTCTGTCCTTTGCCGTGTGGCAACTTGCGTATGTACAAAGGGATGCCACTCTCTCCGAGGTGTTCCCAACTGCGGGCGCAAAAGGGCGGTAAAACGCAGGGCAGCGAGGCACGACCATCATCACTGGTGACACTGCCCTTATGAGTCAGAAATTAACAGGCGATGAAATATGTTGACCTTCCCCGGTTGCGTAGCCACCTCTTGACACTCCGCACCCCGTGAGAACGCGCAAAGCACCCGGGACCCCATCTCGAGCGAGCCATGCACAAGGAAACAGCATGGCTTACGAAACCTCGTAAGCCAGGACGAAGTCCGTAGCTTGCGTGACCCATGGGCTCCAACACATGGCTTCCTTTCGGATGCACGCGAAAGCAAGCTCCCCCTGCTGGCTTCGACGCGCTTCTCAGAGGTCGGCATCGGGGCGCGGGCATCACTGAACCTCACGGATCGCGCCAAAAGCTTCTCGTGGGATCGTGGCTCCCCTGCAAGCAAAGCTGCAACAGAGATTCCCCAAACTCATCAAGACACTGAGCTCACAAGGGCGTGTCTGAAAAAATAAGAGGCACCGGGACCCCAAACGGGCTTTGGTTTCCCCTTGGCTCCCTTACACCCCAACCAAAAGGCACCGCTGCATCTTTCACACAAGCGGAACCCGTTGCCCCAGTCAGCTCCAGGAGCCTCAGCCCAGGAGGCCGCCGAAGCCGCTGGCGCATTCCCGCAGCTTGCCTCGCGCTGCGGGCTTTCGAAACCAAAAGGAACCGAAGGGCTGGTGGAAAAGCCCGGTCCTTGGTTGCTGCAACGAGCCCCCGGACTTTTGTGGATTTAGTACGGAAAACCGAATCCTCGATTTGAATCAACAAGTTAAAGCCTAAAGATCCGTTACCCAATAGCAGTCAAGTTCCAAGAAGGCTCTGGTTTTGGAATTCGAAACCAAGAAAACCAAAAAGGCCACAGGAGATGGACCCACCTTGGTCCCCTGGAAAAAGGCTCCGCCCCTCCGAAAGATGCCGCTTCAAGGGAGCCGAGTGGACGGCTTGGCGTGCCAAGGTGCCGTCGACCTCTGGCTCCCGCTGCAGCAGCTTCTCGTCATCGCTGATGAAGACCTGCGCGTGGGGGGGGAGGAAGGGCCTGCCTGCAGCCAGTGCTTCTGAAAGGGGGGCTGGGCCGCACGCATCCTGGCAGCACTTGATGTTGCTTCTTGACTCACCCGCTCCAAACCAAAGAAAAGATATCTTTGGGCTGAGGGCATTGGCTTTGGCTCCGGCGCCTTCTGTTTCAGCGCGTCCGGGGCACGCCGGCTGAGCTTGTCCTCGCAGCCCCTCTCCCAGGAGGTGCCTCAGTGCGCTTCACCTGTTGCAGCCATTGACTTTTAGTTCTAAAGCTATGGTTGCAACGGCTCATGGCATGAATTTGAATTGGGTACCCAGTGGACTCCGAAGAAGGTGGGACCCAATTCATGTCCACTCACCAAGGTGTCTAATGTTTTTTTTATGTGAAGGCTCAACATGAATTTTGGTTTTCCTTCTTTGTTCCTTTTTGTTTTCCATTGAAACCAAAAAAAGCGGAGTGCCCTCAAAAAACGGAACCACACCCACCACTTCTCCGCTGCGGCAAGCGGATTGCAAGACTTGCGGCCAGGGAAAAAACCTGCTTCGATGCAAAGGAACCGCCTTCTTCGATGAGGTTGGCATGAACAACTCAAGTTGCACCAGTATAGACCCCAGATACCATGGGAGATTTGACTGGAAATGATTCATTTTTCTGTAGCCAGTCAACTCCAGGGACATGATGCCCAGAGCGCCAAAACTTGGTCGCTGCAACAACCCCTCTGCAAAAAGTCTAACTTTTTGGGGGTTCAGTGGAAAACCCAGCTTGATTTCAATCACAAAGTTAAAGTCTAAAGATTCGTTACCCAATGGCAGTCAAGACATGGTGCCCCAAGCGCCCAAAGTCGCTACCAACGCGTGGCGGCCCGTCGGTTTTTTTTCAGGTAGGCCCCGGGCGCCATGGCTCTCGAAGCTTCTTCTCCTCGCCTTGCCAGGGCCTGGCGCATTGCTCGGATCGCATCTTCTAGGGCTATCTTCCCCATTCTTTCCAGGGATCCTTCCTTTCAGGAAACCATAAAAAACCCAGGGAAACAGCTGGTTTTTGAAAAGAACGATGGTTGAACAGAATGGGGAATCAACCCCTAGATAAGTGGTGTGTGTCTCTGTGTCTTTGTTTTGAGTTGGTACCTGTCGCCTTTTCTGGTTTTCAAGGGAAACCACAATTTGAACACCACCAGTTTCGGGTGGGGGGGGTGGGGGGAGGGGGGGGGGATGAGCGCCCACCAATGGTTTTACCTCAGGGGCAATGGGGACAAACAGGTGTACATTGCTCAGATAACCCCCCCCCCCCCCCGAAGAAAAAAAAAAAAAGGAGAGAGAAGAAAACAAAAGAAAAGAAAAGCGCAGAAACTCACTCCCCTCCCCCCCCCCACACCCGCCAATTCCGTCCACGCAAACGCTGCAGTCAGCCTCAGGGACAGCTTTCCATCTGCCCCGCGGTGCAACTCGCCCACCACCTGTCGCGTTGCGTTGACAAAATCTTTTGCTTGCAAGCTCCCGACGCCAAATTCAAAAAACCCCACAGCGATTCATCACTGACTTTGGCGCTTTCATTCTTCATTTCCTCCCAAGATTGACAAATTCTCAAAGATCAGGGTTGGTTGCAATTGTTAAGTTCAAGAACTGCCCGCTTTCCAATGGAAGTGGGAAGGGGGAACCCGATCGTCAGCTTCCATGATAGTCGCAGGTCCCCTTTCAAGATAAAAGGGTGTGCCTGGCGGTTTCCTTTTGGCTTCCCTTTTAAACCAACAAAAAAAACACGGGGTGCCCTCAACACCGACATATGACACACATAAATATCTCTATATAGAATATATAGCATATATAATCTCCTTTCTTTACGCGCCTCCCATTTGGGGGGGGGGGGGGTGCCCGTTTTCCGTTTCGGGGGAAATCCCCGGGCCCCGTCGGCTGGCTCGGGACGTGTCTCGCGGGCCCCCGCGCCGTCACGGCGGCGCCCACCGGCAGCGCCGCCTCCTGGAACTCCAGCGTGGCCTCGTCCGCGCCTGGCGCGAATCGGCGCGTCTCGCGTCTCGCGGCGCCGGGAGCCGAGTTGGGAACCGAAGAGTCTTGGGGCTTGGGGAAATCCGAGCTGAATCCAGCGAAAAGTTGTCGGGCTTGGGGAAATCGACGAATCCACAAAGTTTGGGCTGGGGTTTGGAAAAAAACCCACTTTGTAGCTTCAAAGTTGTATGGTAGGATCGCTGAATTCAGTAACCTGCTTGACGGATCTCTCCCGGTTGGATTTGGGTTCGGAAGATCGTGTCCGGTCGTACACTTTTGGCGGGTGAAAAGGAAATATGAGGGGAGCCCCAAAAGTGAAAGTCTAAAAGATCCAACCCCAACAGCATCCCGAATGCCATGGGACCGGCCAGATGGTCGCTTTTCAAGGAAAGTCCTCGTCCAGCCCGACAACGTAAGGTTTCGTGTTGAATGGGAGGGCAATTGGGTGTGGCTCATCTTTTTCGAGGTGCCCTTCTTCATGTTCGTTTGGGGAACCAAAGGAAAATCGAAACCCATTGTCTAAGAACGATTGCTGATTTAAGGATTGGTTTGGCTTTGGATTGGTTCGCAGCCCGGCTCTTGTGGGCAAATGGGAAGCCACCCCCCGAACACCTCCAAACAATCCAAATCACCAGAAGGGAAGCTGACTCGTGGTGGCTCAAAAAAAGCGGAACATGAGAACAGAATCACCTTCTCCTTGGGTCGTTTGCCACTTACCCTCCAAACCACCCATCCAAGCCACCAAGGCTTTCCTGACAAGCGCTGGCTGGAAAACGGGTGTTCCAACTGGCGGGCTTTAAAAAAAACAAAACGGCACCTCAGAACATCTCAAAGGAAGTCTGTGGGACTCACGCTCGGATTGGATCGCTTGGGCGCCGAGCGGAAGGAGGAGCTGCCCCACTCGGCGCCTGCCGTCGCCCACGCGCCGCGAAGCGAAGCGATCGATGCGTGCGGCTCACCTTGCGGTGCGGCGGAGCGGTGCGTGAGCACAAAGTCCTGGTGCAGAGTCGGGTGGCTCGTCCCGTCTTTTTTGAGTTGGCACCCCCTTTCTGCTTTTGCCCGGTTTTTCAAGCAAAAGGACAACCAAAGGGAAACCCGAGAAATCTGTTTTGGGCTTCTTCGGTCAACCCAAACGAACGCCGCGCGACCCGCAAGCCGACGGATACCAATGGCCATGGTCCTGCCAGCTGTCCGGCGCAGCATCGAAGGTGGTACGCTCCACACACTTCCCCATGGTGTCGAAGAGTGACACGTCGCTGCCCTTCACGTGGATGCCTGAACAGCATGTTTTTTTCTTTTAATTCCTTCCACCAACAAAAAGGAAGAGAAGCAACCAAAAAGCGGAACAAAAACACACCAAACAACCACGTGATCCGAGAACAGGGAAGTGTGCGAAGCATTTGGTTGATCTGTTGAACCAAGCCAAATTGGTAGCGGAGCCAAGGCCACGACGAGTGTTCTTGTTGTCGAGCAAGGACACCACGAAGTCCACATTCGACCTGGTGCCCAGCGCCTTCCTCCCAGCTCCACAAGGCGTGACAAAAACTCCCATGCCGTTTCAGGCTCACGGCTGGTTCCCCGGGGTTCCTTCGGCTTAGGGCCCCGGCGCTGAGAAGGCCATCGGCACCGGCGGCCTCAAACAAGCACTCAGCACACGGCAACTTGGAATGAGAGGTGCCCAAGTGCCTTTTCAAAAAATGGTCGCCTGTTTTTCTTGGAAACAAGACCATTGATCTTGAGATACGCGGGTGGGAAAGGCTATGGACCCGAGCAGGGCCATAGTGCCGATGGTTTCTGGGGCGCCGGCATGCCGTCGTGGAGCTGCTTGGACCTTTCACTGTGGGCGAGCCGACTCATCTCTTCCACCGGCAGCAGACATGGCGATAAAAGCTTCCCTGCCACTGGTGCATGGGCTCGTGCAATGGGCGCCATAGTAAGCTAGAAGGGTCCGATACTGCGCTGGCTTTTGAGGGTACCCCTTTTGAGCTTTGTTTGGTTTGAAGGGAAACCACTCCGCGATTTCTGGTGCCGTTTTGGGGGGTTCCTCCCACATACGGCGCGATCGGCCAAGGCCCCAGCACTGCCGCCGAGTGCAGCACACAGCTGCGGCCGGTGAGCGGCGCCTTCAGCGCGGCACCCAGCGGGCCCTCCACCTCGCTCATCCGTGCGGCTGAGGCGACTGAAGTGGAGCTTTTGTCCCAGCTCTGGGGGATTGGCAGAAAAGACCGGAGTCACTGGATTTCTCGGAGCATTTTTCATGGGCCATCGTACGCATTGGTTCGCCTCGGAGCCTGGGCCTCCCTGCACGCACTTCCAGACGCAGGAGCTGCCGCGAACCTGGGCCGGTCGCTCGGAACCAGCAGTAGTTTCTGTTTGGCATGTGAATACCAACCCCAAATGTGGTCCTCAAGGTTTTTTTGGTTTTCCTCCCCTCCGCCCGAAACTGTAGGTCTCCCTCCGACAAAGGCGCGACATAAGGCGGCCGCTGACAGGTTTGGAGAAGGCGCAGTCATAGCCTCGCGCGCGATCCATGCGATCCGCTCAAAGCTTCTGGCGTCCCAAGACCTCCCCACCCAACCTCAGTGGACATGTGGGAAATGGGTCTGTCCATTTTTGAGGATACCCCCTTTTTGGGCTGGCTGAAAGGGAAACAAGCCACCATTTTCAGGGGTCCCTAAGAGAAAGTGGCAAAGGGATTGCTCGGGCCCCTAAGCGTTTGGCAAGTCTCCCCCATGCACCGAACCCACCTCATAGACAACGAAGCTCACATGAAAACCCGCGAAATCCGAATGACATACATAGCTTCTCGTTGGTCTCCCTGTCAAACACACCGACAAATGGGCAGCCTCCTTCTTCCACCAACATGGGGCCTGAATTTAGGCATCAATCCCAACCAAGGACACGAGATGGTGGGCATCATGATGCCAACCACTTTGGAGGCACCACATACAGATCACCACGTTTTTGCGCCCTACACACCAAGTCCTTCCAATCTGTCTGCAACAGGGTCCTTGCATGTCCCCTTCAAGCAAATTTGCAGCGGGGGAGCAATGGAAATCGAGGGCAAGAAGCATCAAACCCTACAATACCAAGCCACAAAGCTATAAAGCCTGAAAGTGCACAGAACCCGAAAACGGCCAAAATCATGCCGAACCCCTACTACAAATAGACACAAAGACTACAGTTGAACAAAACCCAACGACTAAAACCACGCCAACGACTGCAAAGAGTTCTGCCAGCTCCGACCCAAACTCGGGTTTTCCCAAGGCCTGCCGAGGGGGGCATGATCCGCTCCAGGTCCGCTGCGCCGCAGCGCCGCAGCGCCTGCGGAGAACGCACGCCGGGCGTCGAAGCAAGGAGCTGTTGCTAAGATGGGCTGCTTAGGAACAAGAACTTAGGTCTGTCCCAGTTTTTTCTTGAGTTGGTTGGTTGGTTGTCCAACTTGTCCTGAGTTCTTTCTTGAGTTGCTTGGTTGGTTTGCTTGCTTGATTGCTTGGCTGGTTGGTTTGCTTGCTTGGCTGGTTGCTTGGTTGGTGTGTCTGTTGTCTATGAAAGGAGGCTACCAATTTCAGCGGCCTCCACGGTGGCGCGGAGGTTGCCCTTCCCGTCGCCTTGCGAATCGGGCGGTTTTGTTCGGGCGCCGGGCCAAATCGATGGATTTCATGTCCCAGATCGATCGACTGGAAAGCATCTGGCTGTGGGTCAAAGCATCTGGAAAGACGGTTTTGGGGTAGGTGCACCACTCATTTTACTCCATTTTAGCGGGGATTGGGATGTTCACTGTGCGGAATTTTGACCCATGGCCATCTCAAGGACTGTCAGAAAGTGGAGGGACCAACATTTTCTTTGAACATCGGAGTTGATGTTTTTGATTGGGGAAATTCAGGAGAGACGGGGGATCGCCCGCATGGCTCCAGTTCGGGCCAGTGGCTTCGCCAGCCGGAGAAGATAGCCATCCAAAAGCCGGCGGCCAAACAAATGACCTCGGAGATCGGCCACTCGAACGCATCGAAGTCGCTCCGGACATGGCCGGAGTGCTTCGCAAGTTGGTTGCCCTACAAAGGGGGCAACCACCCCTGCAACGCCCACTGGCTGCAGACCATGTGGCGCCGCAACCATCTGGGTGCCGGACTCCCAGCCAAGTGGCCGCCACAAAGCCGACGGCCGCGGCCTCGGCTCGAAAACGGGTTGGAGCTCATGGGTTGCGGCTGGGTGGTTTTTCCAATTCCCCCAAGTTGAACTAGTAACTATGATGCAGCCTGGCACACAAAAAGATGCCCAGCCAAGTGCTGAAGCTTGCCGCGCGCAAACGCGTTTGCGCGAGGCCCTGGCCAGCGCGCCCGAGCGGGTCGACCAGAAGCCGCGCTCTGGCACCCTGCCTGGGAAACTGCACAGTGGGCTGTGCAGCGGCGTTCAAAGGCCCAAGGCCGCGCCGGAAACCGCGCCCTGCCTGCTGCCACTTGCTGCGCGATACTGGCACGGCAAGTGGGAAGGGTCAAGAGCGGGTCAAGGAACTGAACTGAGGTTCAAATCAGAAGGCTGTTAGTCTGGCCCAATCTGAGGCCCGTCAACGTCCAACATGCCAAGCGCTGCACAACTGCCAGTGGAGTATTGGGGCGGAGGGAAACCATAAGCCCCCCCCAGCGCCCAGTTCGCGGTTTTGCGGTTTTCCTCTCGCTTGTTGGGTCGGTTTCTCGGTTTCGCGTCTTCGTTTCCCTGGTTTCTCGGTTGGCCAAACCAAAGCTAACTTCCACATGCTTGGATTGGTTCGCTTTCGTCGCCACCTGAGCCAGAGGGGCAACCTCGGATTCAACCCGAACTAATAATCCTTGGGACCTAATTTAGACAACAAAACTCCTCAAACATAAGCAATGGTGGTTATCTCGTGCTACCGCATTGCTTGAAAATCGCAAGGCCGACTTGCAATCTGGTTGAGAAACGCCTCTTGCGGTGGACAATTCACAATTCACAAAGAGGTCAGCAGGAACGGGATACCGAGATCCCTCGGCTTCCGTTCCCAGGTCCGGAGTCCGGCAAGGCATGGCGCTCCAAGTCCGTTCCAAGCGGATTTGTGGTGAAACGTACAGCCCACACTCCCGCGACACGCATCGGATGTTGGGACAAAGCGTGGGAAGAGCGAGCCATATCTGTGAGCCGCGCTCTCGAGCAGTCTGACCCAAGTTGCTCTTGCACTCCAGTTTCTTCCGTGCGGCAGTGGACGCTCTGCTGCCAGCACGGCTGGCTGGGTGCCAGAGTATGAACTGACAATACCACAACAAACTAGAACAGGAAGTCAAAAACAATGTGCAAAGCCAAGCCAAAGCAGATTTGCGCCCGGCCTCTCGTCTGTCATTGCATGCCTTGTGTCAGCGTCAAACCTCCACCATCTTCAGATGCAAATTGCTGAACAAAGTAACTAAGTAGACCACAATAGACCACATCATGCATTGCATACCCATGCAGGGCCCTTTCTGAACTTGACAATGCATTGGCAACCTTGTGACGAGAAACTTGCACGGACCAAGGGGAATCAAACACCCCGAAATCAGCCGCACAGAATTGCACGCTCATGTGCGCCAACTCAGGGCACTGCAAAAATGCCGCCAGTGCCACAGGCGGATCTTCATTCAAACGCGCAGCACAGCCCACACTCCCCCCGCGACACGCATCGGATGTTGGGACAAAGCGTGGGAAGAGCGAGCCATATCTGTGAGCCGCGCTCTCGAGCAGTCTGACCCAAGTTGCTCTTGCACTCCAGTTTCTTCCGTGCGGCAGTGGACGCTCTGCTGCCAGCACGGCTGGCTGGGTGCCAGAGTATGAACTGACAATACCACAACAAACTAGAACAGGAAGTCAAAAACAATGTGCAAAGCCAAGCCAAAGCAGATTTGCGCCCGGCCTCTCGTCTGTCATTGCATGCCTTGTGTCAGCGTCAAACCTCCACCATCTTCAGATGCAAATTGCTGAACAAAGTAACTAGGTAGACCACAATAGACCACGTCATGCATTGCATACCCACGCAGGGCCCTTTCTGAACTTGACAATGCATTGGCAACCTTGTGACGAGAAACTTGCACGGACCAAGGGGAATCAAACACCCCGAAATCAGCCGCACAGAATTGCACGCTCATGTGCGCCAACTCAGGGCACTGCAAAAATGCCGCCAGTGCCACAGGCGGATCTTCATTCAAACGCGCAGCACAGCCCACACTCCCCCTGCGACACGCATCGGATGTTGGGACAAAGCGTGGGAAGAGCGAGCCATATCTGTGAGCCGCGCTCTCGAGCAGTCTGACCCAAGTTGCTCTTGCACTCCAGTTTCTTCCGTGCGGCAGTGGACGCTCTGCTGCCAGCACGGCTGGCTGGGTGCCAGAGTATGAACTGACAATACCACAACAAACTAGAACAGGAAGTCAAAAACAATGTGCAAAGCCAAGCCAAAGCAGATTTGCGCCCGGCCTCTCGTCTGTCATTGCATGCCTTGTGTCAGCGTCAAACCTCCACCATCTTCAGATGCAAATTGCTGAACAAAGTAACTAAGTAGACCACAATAGACCACATCATGCATTGCATACCCATGCAGGGCCCTTTCTGAACTTGACAATGCATTGGCAACCTTGTGACGAGAAACTTGCACGGACCAAGGGGAATCAGACACCCCGAAATCAGCCGCACAGAATTGCACGCTCATGTGCGCCCACTCAAGGCACTGCAAAAATGCCGCCAGTGCCACAGGCGCATCTTCATTCAAACGCACAGCACAGCCCACACTCCCCCTGCGACACGCATCGGATGTTGGGACAAAGCGTGGGAAGAGCGAGCCATATCTGTGAGCCGCGCTCTCGAGCAGTCTGACCCAAGTTGCTCTTGCACTCCAGTTTCTTCCGTGCGGCAGTGGACGCTCTGCTGCCAGCACGGCTGGCTGGGTGCCAGAGTATGAACTGACAATACCACAACAAACTAGAACAGGAAGTCAAAAACAATGTGCAAAGCCAAGCCAAAGCAGATTTGCGCCCGGCCTCTCGTCTGTCATTGCATGCCTTGTGTCAACGTCAAACCTCCACCATCTTCAGATGCAAATTGCTGAGCAAAGTAACTAAGTAGACCACAATAGACCACATCATGCATTGCATACCCATGCAGGGCCCTTTCCGAACTTGACAATGCATTGGCAACCTTGTGACGAGAAACTTGCACGGACCAAGGGCAATCAGACACCCCGAAATCAGCCGCACAGAATTGCACGCTCATGTGCGCCAACTCAAGGCACTGCAAAAATGCCGCCAGTGCCACAGGCGGATCTTCATTCAAACGCACAGCACAGCCCACACTCCCCCTGCGACACGCATCGGATGTTGGGACAAAGCGTGGGAAGAGCGAGCCATATCTGTGAGCCGCGCTCTCGAGCAGTCTGACCCAAGTTGCTCTTGCACTCCAGTTTCTTCCGTGCGGCAGTGGACGCTCTGCTGCCAGCACGGCTGGCTGGGTGCCAGAGTATGAACTGACAATACCACAACAAACTAGAACAGGAAGTCAAAAACAATGTGCAAAGCCAAGCCAAAGCAGATTTGCGCCCGGCCTCTCGTCTGTCATTGCATGCCTTGTGTCAGCGTCAAACCTCCACCATCTTCAGATGCAAATTGCTGAACAAAGTAACTAAGTAGACCACAATAGACCACATCATGCATTGCATACCCATGCAGGGCCCTTTCTGAACTTGACAATGCATTGGCAACCTTGTGACGAGAAACTTGCACGGACCAAGGGGAATACCCCGAAATCAGCCGCACAGAATTGCACGCTCATGTGCGCCCACTCAAGGCACTGCAAAAATGTCGCCAGTGCCACAGGCGGATCTTCATTCAAACGCACAGCACAGCCCACACTCCCCTGCGACACGCATCGGATGTTGGGACAAAGCGTGGGAAGAGCGAGCCATATCTGTGAGCCGCGCTCTCGAGCAGTCTGACCCAAGTTGCTCTTGCACTCCAGTTTCTTCCGTGCATGAGCTGACAAATTTACAACAAACTAACCAGGGGAACACCCAAAACCGATATCGTGGTAGTATGGCCAGTGGCTCATGCGCCACCCCTGGGCCACCCTTAGCTGAGTAGCACGCAGTCAACATCAAAAAGTCCAACACAAAAGCCAAGCCAAAACTAAAACAGATTTGCGCCAGGTCTCTCGTCTCCCGTTGCATGCCCGCGTGTCATGCTGACCACGTCATCCGGCCACCATGCATGACAATGCTTTAGCAACATTTGTGGAGAGAAACTTGCACGGACCAAGGGCAATCAGACACCCCGAAATCAGCCGCACAGAATTGCACGCTCATGTGCGCCAACTCAAGGCACTGCAAAAATGCTGCCAGTGCCACAGGCTGATCTTCATTCAAACGCACAGCACAGCCCACACCCCCCCTGCGAAACGCATCGGATGTTGGGACAAAGCGTGGGAAGAGCGAGCCACATCTGCGAGCCGCGCTCTCGAGCAGTCTGACCCAAGTTGCTCTTGCACTCCAGTTTCTTCCGTGCGGCAGCGGACGCTCTGCTGCCAGCACGGCTGGCTGGGTGCGAGAATGTGAGCTGACAAATTTACAACAAACTAACCAGGGGAACACCCAAAACCGATATCGTGGTAGTATTGCCAGTGGCTCATGTGCCACCATAGGCAACTCCCTTTGCAGTGCAACGGGATACGCCTTCCCGAGCACAAGTCACTTAACATCTTGCGAGCCCCCACAGCCTTTAAGACACGAGTCCCCGCCTCTTTGTTTCCGGCACGGCTGCCTCACAATTTCAGACGCGGAAACCCCTCGCATGGAGAATCTGATCAAGCGGGTCATCGAAAGCAATGTAACGGTGAAATCGTCGTGGGGAGTTGGATGAAGCTCGCGTGCCAAACACCAAAACAGTTGGCCACCCACCCTCAGACACAGCTCGGTATGCCGAGCTAACCACTAATTCAGACATGTGCAGAGCTTGCGCGCTCGGCGAATTTCCCCGCCTCGGCCGGAGCTTGGCCTTAGACAGGAAACGCGGCCAACCGCGCGAGACATTTGTTGCTTCCCGAGCCCTGGGCTGCTGTTGGATGGCTTCGCCTGAGAATCCAATCCCTGTCGTTCTTTCTTTCTTTCTTTCTTTCTCTCTCTCTCTCTTCCACTGGCGGCTTTTTCCCAAGTGCTTTGGCACTAGAAAATCCCAAAAAAAACCCAAAGAAAGCCCGCCCTTCTTCTTCTCCCCCTCTGCTTCCTGGGGGGGATCCCTCGCCCCCCGGGGAGTTCCATCCGATTCCGCAGCCCTGGGGCCTGGGATCGGCCCGCGGAGTTGGGCTCCATGGCCCCCACGCCGTCCTCCAACGCCGCCAGCACCTCGCCGCCGCCGTGCCCCGCCGCCCCCCCGAGAAATCTCCCACGGGTTTTTTTCCGACACGTTCAGAAGACGGCCCGGAAGGCGAGAATTCAGCCCGCCCAAGAGGGAAAAAAGAGCGCTGAAATTTCAACTTCGAAGAAGATCTTAGCCAGGCCAAAAGGCCCCGTCTTGGCCTCTGAAAATGGATTGATTCTCCGATCCTCCCAACCTTTCACCAAGCAAAAGGACTGGCAAATCCCCCCGACTTCCGCCAGGGCGCCGGATCCTCCACCACCTGGGCGGTGCCTGAGCCGGATTTCTTCCTTCCACGCGGGCGGGCGCGGCGGACTGCGGGCCCCGGCCGTTGGTGTTGAAGGTGGGGTCCTGCGCCCCAACGCCGTCCTGCAAAGCATCCAGCACCTCAGACACACCGAACGAACAGCACCGCAAGCTGCCCGGTTGGTTCCTGGTTTCAGGATGTCAACACCCCGGTTTTTGTCCAACAACCCTCTGCGGCGCGGCAGCATGGGCGTGTAGAAGGAAAAGAAGCCCAAGGCTGAAACCAAAAATAGCCCCAAAAAGGGGACTTGGTTGCTTTTTGCTCCTCTACAAGCTTTAACTTTTGCTGGCTTCATGGTTCCAACCCCCAGTTGGCAAACAGTTAACGTCCTAAAATCCGAGCAAAATGCACCAAGGGGAAGTCAGAAGGCCCGGGGCGCTGGCCGTGTCCACCGCTGCCTCGGCATCCACCACCGAGCCGTTGGTCCTCCGCGCCTGCGATCTGGGCGCCTCTTTTGAGGGACACCCGAGGGAAACCCGTTTTAAGACACCCTCACATGGCCGCATGGCCGAAAAAATCGGGGCACTGGGAGTGTTTCCTCCTTTTCTCGCTGTCTCCCAGTCTCCAACCGAAGGCCAAGGGGGGCTGTTCCGTCTCATGAGCGTCTCGCCTGCAGGGACTCCACTGCCTCCTTCATAGCAGCCATCACCTGCGAGTCGGGTCAACGCGCCTGCGATCCGTGCCCGGTCGAACCTTGGAGACGTTGGAAGGGGGATGCCACCAAAATGCAAAACAAGAGCCGCCGGTTGTGTCAACCTGACTAATGCGGATCGATCCGGCAGGCGGATGGATCCGGCAGGCGGATGGTGGAGAACTGGCTAGTGGGAGTTCGGAGCTGTCAGCTTCCCAGAAAAGGATCCTCAAAATGTCAGTCTCCAAAAACATAGCATTCCAGGACGAAACAGGGCCAATGAAACAAAACCCGCCTTGCCACACCTCATCCCCTCGCCGCGAAACCTGCTTCCACCCCCCACCCCCCCCCCGCCTGGTCTTCTGTCTCGCGCTGGGGAGCGCCTGTCGGCCGCAGCTGAAGAAGCGAAGTGTTGCCTGAGACTGGCTTCCCGTTGCTCACGCCCACTCGTTCATTTCCATCCTAGTCAGCCAAGTTGCTTTCTGCTTCTTTCAGTCACCGTTGCTGGTTTTTGGGACAAAGTGCATGGGAGAAACAAAACAGCAACTGGCGATCCAGGATGGAACCCTGACAAAAATGGACATATTGACCAAACCCTGCGGTTTTATGGTGGCTTCATTTGACCCACCTGCCATCTGTACCTCAGGGCCACGCCCTTCTCTTGCTGCTCCTGGCAGGCCGGAAGAAAGGTTCGCCAACCCATCCCTCCCTTCCACAGCTGCTCGGGCCGCATCCCGTTCTTTTTTTCCGGGCACATGTGCACGCGAATTTCTGCAGGCGGAGGCTGTGTGCTCCGCAGAATTCAAACTGGTCGGTCGCCAATGTACATCGGGTCGGCGACGGCCCCCGTGTAATTCGGCCGTTGCGGCGGCATCAGCTCCCTGATGTGAGGAGGAGGGCTCAGGTTAGAGCCGCGGACGCTGAGGAACTTTACACGCGCCCGCCGGAAAGATCAGGGCTTTGTGGGCTCACTGTACAGATGCGCAGTGCGTTGGCCTTCTGTTCTTCTGCACCTGGCAAACCCCCAAGTCTCAATCACCACTCAGATGGAAGCAGTATGGCAACTGAAAGCCCCACCTTGAATTAAGTCTTCTGCAAATTCCTTGCCCAGCATGGGCTTTGTCCTAGGCCAAAAACCACACATCACTCCTCTGAACATCGCGCACCTCAAAGCCCCACCTTCAGTTCACGCAAAGAGGTCGACTGAGGACGCCGGTCTTGGGACGCCGATTTTGTCTAAGGTGCTGCTCCTGCGCGCGAGGGCGAGGGCGCGGAATCCGCAAAGCTACGGGTCTCAGTTGTCAACTGGTGGCTTGGCTTGGATTGGATTTGGAATTCAACGCTTCCTTTTCAGATGGGGAAGGGGAACCCCCAAACCAATTTACATGGAACCGTTCGACGTTCGGGTCCTGTTTTGGACCATTTCCCGGTCCGAACCGTCAGGTTCCATGTGAATTCACCGGCTAGAAAGCCCTTGACTTCAAACCCATCTGGCCATACGTCAAAATTCCGTCCCGGTGAACATCAACCAATCCCTAAAATAGGCTCTAACATGGGTGAATGAATTCACCTACCAACCAAAATGGGAGAATGACCAAAACGGTTTTGACCACCACAAGCCTTTTTCGGTTTCGGCGTCGCTCACCCCCCTCCCCCCAACCCCCGAAACCCCCAACCCCCCGAACCCCCTTTCGGTTTTGGCGTCTCTTCCCCCCCCCAAACCCCCGAAACCCCCCGAAACCACTTCACCACAGCCATCTGCTTCCAGCGATGCAGCGTTGGTTGCACGCGCGCTCGGTCCCTCGGACATGACGGGGCGGGGAGCGGGGAGTGGGGAGTGGGGCGGCCTCCTCTTTGGCCTCCTCCATCTCCAGAAAGGTCCTCCGCACCACGAGCTTGGGCTCCATGGAAGCCGCCAGGCGCGCCTCCAAAACGTGGCCATTCGGGCGTGAAGCACAACGACACATTTTGGCGGATACACTTTGTGTGGCAATTGACGAACGCCAAGCGGAAGTTGCCCTCAAGCCAAGTAATCTGGAACCCGACGTGCGGGATCCGGTCCCTAGGACCTCCGTGCGAAAAAGGCGGGAGGCGGTATACGTCCCATGAAAAAAGAAAACAACTGGGGGTAGCCCACTAGGTCACCATATAAAGGATCAACATATCCCACGCAACTCCAGGAGCTTCACAGGCGGCTTCGGAGGGGGGCGGGGGTGAGCCCATTTTGGGGCCCCACCTGGAAGTCCCCCTCCGCCGAGTCGGCCGTGAACTTGGGCGCCACCTCCTCGTGGATCCCCGGCGCCCCGCTGCCCCCGTTGGCGTGGCGGTACGCGGTCTTCTGCAAAGGATAGACCACCAAGAAGGCCTCCCGCGTGCGGTCCCAATCCTCGCGAGCCAAACAAAGCCAGAGGCCCCTTGCACGATCTTTAGGTCTGATCTTTGGTTCTTCTGGCGTTTTTTTGTCGCTGCTTCCTTTTTTTGGTTCCCTTCTTGGGGCCCCCATACGGAGGCCTATGGCAACAGCACAAAAACTCACAGCCCACAGCAACCGCAGCAACCGCTCGCTCCTGCAGTAGAGAGGTTGGAATAAGGGTACCATTTTTTTTATGTTGTCTATTTTGGTAGGTTTGAACCCTCCCAACCAAAAAATAAACGGTGAGAAAGGGCACCTGTTGCTGCTTTTCTCCATCTACTTTACCCCCAAAACACCAGCCACAGTGACTGGGAACACAAAAAGCCACTTGGCTATCTAGGTAGGCTTGAATTTGCCCAACCAAAAAAAAAAGGACACGGTGAGAAAGTTGGCACCTCGCTGGAAAACACCTCATCGTTTTCCTGCTCCCCCGCTTCATAGCAACTCCTCTCCTCGCGGGAGATGACGCACTGGTAGGGCACCAGCTGCTGGCCGTCCAAAGTCTCGAAGGTCTGGACTTGGTGGCCCAGCCGCGCCAGGAACTCCTGGATGTAGCGCGCCAGCTGGAACTTCTTGGCCCCCAGCGCCTGAAAGAACAAAAACGCGGGCGGAGAGAAAAAGACCACGGAAAAGCCAAGCCTGGGCCCTTTGGGGGCCCTCTTTTGGGACAGCTGTGATTCTATGGTCACTTCTTTCTTCTGTTCTCTCTTGCTTTTTTTTTTTTGCGGGGGGGAGGGAGACTGGGGCTAATTAGGAAGGGGGAAAGCAATGCCAAAGCTGAAAGATGGCAACAAAAGCCTCTGACCCAAAGGCTCCCAGGTGTTTGGAGGTTGCTTGAGGCCCCATAGGCCCCCAAAAAACAAACAAACAAACAAAACAACAAGAACTGACGCCTCTGGGTCGAAGCACCCCCCCGGCCCCCCGGCCCCCCGGGGCCCGGGCGGCGGGGTCGAAGCGCACCCACTGCGCGAAGCCGAAGGCCTCCCCGGCGTCGATGGCCGTCACGGGGACCTCCCCGGCCACGGCCGGCAGCAGCGGCATGCCCCGCTTGAAGCTCTGGATGGACAGAATCACGTAGAACCACTCCTAAGGAGCTCTCAGCGAAATTAGGTCACCCAATGTCACACGAGTCGGAAAAAGGTCATGGGGATGGGGAAACCAAACAAATCCACGGCACTCGGCTGAGTCGTATGGGGAGCTGAGTCACTCAGTCAGAACCAAACCCGTCAGGTAGTCAGGGGGGAATCCATGAGAAACCCCAGGTTAGTCAGTCACTTGGCCTCTCAGTGACTCAACCACTCGGTCAGTCATGCATATGGGGCAAAAAAATCCACGTCACTCATGGGGAAACAAATGTTTACTTATTTATTTTTCCCGGGAGTTGAGGCTCAGTCATGTCACTCAGCTCAGTCACTCATTCACTTCACATCATGCGCGCCAGGGGACACGCAAATTTGCCGGGAGGGGGAAGGGAGGGGAATCCATTATAAAATGTTGGGTTGGTCAGTCACTCGCTATCCTTGGCCCCGGTCGAAACACCCAAGGAGCCGAGAAGCCGCGAGAAAGAAGCAAAACAGATCCCAAGCACCCGGCGCAGGCCGAGCCGCGTCCACCCGCCGGAGCTCATCGATGCCGGGGCGGTTCAGGAACCTGTGAGCGAAAACGGCCATGCAATTTGCTTCGCATGCGGAAAAATATATGGCCATGGGTCAAAATCCAAATCGTACCCCCAGTGAACATCCCCATCCCCACTGACATAGGTTCTAAAATGGGTGGTAAGAATTCACCTACCCCAAAATGGAAATTTCCAAAACGGTTTTGACCACCACAGCCATTTCTCTGTTTTGGCGTCTCCAAACCCAAAAAAAAACTTGTTAGCAGGCTGCTTGTGGGTGTTCGCGTCTCTCTCCTCCCCCCAACCCCCCTCCCCCCCATCCCCCGCGCCACTCCGCGGTGGCGCGTGCAGACCGCAACGCGGCCCCGAAGTGCAGCGTGGCCCAGGAGGCGAAGCTCTCCGCGGGCACCTCCCGCGCGCCACGCGCACGCCCGAGCGCGTGATGCGCGTGATGCGCGCCGAGGGTAGGCATAGATGATTGAAGCACCAGGTAAAGATTGCTATGACATGTATCTATTTGTTCTTTCCTCAGAGAGAAACAATCACTCCTTGTTTTTTGAAAATCGATGGCCCTGGTAGATGAGGTAAACCACCAGGGCCTTCTCTATTCTTTGAGCAAGGCAAAAAGGACATCGTTGTCTCCCAATGTCTTGGGGGAATCATTCAGCACAGCCCTCCCCAGAAAATGGGCGTGAAGTCATTCGGAAACCGACGGTGGATGGTTGCGAAATCCGGCAATCGCACCGTTCAGAACCATGATGATTCAGATGCGCTTCAACATTCGTACACCCAGAAAGAAGTGTGATGGCTTCACCCATGGTTTCATTTCGCGCGCAGGGACTTCGCAACCATCCACAGGATTTCGCAAGTGAGGTGACATCATTCATCGCTTTTTCCTGGGGATGGTGTCAGGTTCCATGCCCGAGGCACCCTGAAGACGACGTACGTGGTAAAGAAGTCCTCTCGCTCGGGGCGGGTGAGGATGAAGCCCTGGTAGCGCCCATCTTGGGAGTGGTAGGTGCAGGCGCTGTCTCCGCGGAAGGGATAGTTGGGCCGCACCTGAGGAAGCTGTTGCTTTTTGGTCTGGACTCACCCATCCGAAAAAGACCGGGATCCCACCCGCCTTCTGGTGGAAGCACGCAGGGCAGTCGCACAAGCAGTTCATCACCTGCTTTGGAGAAAAACCAAAACGCAGCGGAGGACGGGATTTTCTAGATCTCCGGCCTGGCTAATGTCCCCGAAGAGGACGCTGCAAATGCGCACCGCGCTCCAAGAAATGGATCCTAAACGCGCAAACATCCCCGGCGGCAAACGCATGATCCGTGCGCAGGCCTTGCACGATGGCGTCCCCGGGGGCAAGGAACTGCACGCCGTCCACGCTGGTGCCGCAGATGGGGAACCTCGCACGTGCCGAGCAACCTTTGGGGCCCAAATCGGAGTCGGAGTTCAGACGAGCCGCTTCTGATGCAAGAAGGAGCGCACCTCCGGGCGCACCATGACACGGCTCGAGTTGGCCGGTGCGTTGTGCACCTGACGCAAAAGGTACCCGGACCGCAGAAAGAATCCTCATGGCCAAGCACTTGCCGGTATTAGGCCCAGTGCTTTGACGCTGTTGAGCTCGAACTTGATCAAATAGCCGCCTTGGGGCACAGGCAACTTGAGACCTGCGTGACAGGGTTCCCTACGACACCCCTGTGAACATCATTTACCAACATTGCCGTGTTCCCTCTCTGTTTTCTTTCAACCCCCCCCCCCACCAAAAAAAAAGAAAAAAGAAGAAGACAAAACCGGTCATGGTCAGGTGCCCCCCCCCCCCCGTCTTTCCCCTTTAAGACACGGGTCATCGGGGCTTGGGGGGGGCTCAAACGCATGCGTCGGCGTTTCGAAGCTCCGAGGCGCCCCAGGGGCAAGGCCGGTGGCTCAGGGAGCCCTCAGGTCTGCGCAAGGCTTCGGCCCAGCCCCGCTCCAGCAAACCCGGCACCAGCTGGAACCAGTCCTCTCCGATCTCCGATCCGACGGCATGTGTTTTGCCTTGTTTTTCATGCTTTTCGATCCAACCATGTTTTTTTTCCATGTTTTTTTTCTGCCAGAGAGAAAGAAGGAAAAGCTCGGTCCTGCCATTCAAAACTCCGATCCGACGGCTGTTTTTTGCCAGAGAAAGCGGAAAAAGGACCAGGCGGAGTTCGGAATGGTCAAGGAAACCCGTGGTAACAAAAACAAAGGGCCTCACATGGTGTGTCAGGCGTGGTTGTTTTCCTTTGCTTTGAAATCGCTAGGCCATCACATCCTGGTGTGTCAGGATCAAACCAGAAGTCAGGAGCAAACTTGGACTGAAAAACCGGATGACCGGATCTTCGGAGACGAATGGACCCAGGATTTGGGCCGGGGCACGGGGCAAAAAGATAAACCGCAGCGAGTACAAGAACCACTTCAAAGCCCCACAAGTGCATGGGAAGATCCGGAAGGACGCCTTTTTCGGGAAGCCGTGCGCTTTGGCCATCACCGGCACTCCCCCAGCCCATGACTTCCCCGGGCGGGCGGTCGCTGACCGCTTGAGTCCTCAACGGCCTCAGGTCGCATCGCCATTGGAAAAACTGGCGCGAAAAAATCCGCTCGAGCCGAGTCCTCTGAGCTGCGGGAGGCAATTTGTGTAGCACTTCGCTCGGTCGAGCGGGTGGTCTCCCTTGGACCTGTATCCTGCTTGGCTTGGCTTCGCGCCTGCCTGGGATTCTTCGTCCCAATTCCTTTTTTCTTGGTTTTGGGCGCGGCTCCTGTTTTTGAGGGCTTCCCCCTGGTGATTCTATAGGGGAAGAGGAACGCAGCAATCCATTTCCCGGTCCGATTGAAAAGGAACCTCCGAGCTCTCCGAACTGCGGAGAGTTTCTTTCGAGTTGGGGCTTGTTACGGTTCTAGGGAGCGTAGGCCTTTTGGAAAAAAAGACGGCCCCGGTAAATGGAAGTAGACCCATCCAATTTTACTGCCATGGCAGGGCCATCTAGGTTTAAACCCAAAAAGGATACCTATGTTACTGAGCTGTCCTCAGATCCCTTGCTAAAAGTTTAACTTTTAGTGGGCTAAATGGAAAACCCCACTAAAAAGCAAAAAAGCTAGGGGGATGACTGGGACCCACCAAGGTCAGGAAGCCTTAAACAAAAATCCCCCCCCCCCCCCAACCACCCCAGACCACTTTTCCGGAAACCTCGAAGATCTCCGTCATGCTGTGCTGAGTCTTCAAGGCGTCGCCTCTCGAGCATCTCGGGCATGAAACAAATCGAGGCTCTTGGGGTTGAACCTCTGGCAGACCCCGCAATTCCTTGTTATAGGGAGAATGTCCCGTTTTGAAACCCAGATGAAACACACCCACATCCAGGCTCGGACGCTCCTGTCTCGGTGTCCACGCTCTTGCCGGGCTGCATCGACCTAAGCGCACCGCTTGCGCTCGCTTGCGTCCCTCGCGTGCGCAAAAATCGCTCACCGAGTGCCCGGTGACGCGCGTGACGCCCGCGTCTCTCAGCGCGACACGAGCCCACTTGGAAGAGGCTCGGAGCTTCCTCACGACCTGACCGGTTTCTGAGCTCCATGGTCACCGCATGTCACCCCATTCCGCACAAATGTCGCAGGCAGAAGCCGACGCATGGCGGGAGACTGCTGATTGTTGTTTCACTCATCCAGGAAAGCCGCAGGAGATACCAAAGGAAATCTGCCAACACCCTTACTTCTACTCGTTTGAAAACCATTGCGCAAGCGCGCCACGCTTGGAACGCCCCATTCCTCCCCCGGTTCGAATCCAGCGCGAAAGGCCCACGGGCCTCGGGCCCAGCCCTGGCCACGGACAAGAAACGGGAGCCCTCCGCGCGGGATTTTTCAGCGCGCCCCAGCCTGCGCAGCCCTGCGGCACTCTTCGTCGCCTGTCAAAACCGATCGGGAGGAAACCCCGCAGGAAACCGCCGCGCCAGCCGCCGCTGGAATGGACGCAGCAGCAGAGCAAAGCGACCGCCGCTTTTGGCGCGCGGCCGTGGTCTTGAAAAAAACACGGGCACTAAAGCTTCTTCATCCAGCTCTTGCCTTCAAACCGTCGGCAAGTAAACTGGGTAGAAGCGCAGGACTGGATGTCTTCCGGATGCCGGAACTTGCCGCACCACTTGCACCACTCAGGCGGGTCGCAGTCCTCAATTTCCCGCCGAAGGCCCATATCATAAAGCCGCCCAACGAACTCCTTCCAATCTCCAGTTGGGTTCCATGCTTTCGTGGACTGCTGGATCCTTCCTATCTGGACACCATTGTGGCCCCGAATCTTGGCAGCTGAGTTCTGAATCTGCACGCGCGCTCCTCGCCTATCTGCGAATTCAATGATGTCCTGGCTGCTGAGCAGCTGCGTCGCAGCCCAGTCAAAGAACGCGGCCCTCTCAGCGTCAGCCTCTGGCTCGCTCCCGCCCCGGTCTTGCTGCATGTAAGCCTCCAGCTGCGCCTCATCCAAGTACACAGAGGCTTCCTCCAGAACGATGGTCGCATCTTCCAGAGAGATGGTCGCATCGCTCGCGAGTTCGAGAAGCGCCAACTTCTCCCGCAGCAACGACTCCAGCTGGGTGTGGTCCGATCCGCCCTGGTCACTCCACCAGATTGCATACCCAAGAAGGTCGTCAAAGGTCATCGTTCGTGTGCCGCTGGTGCAGAAGCCCGCACGTTGCCCTGCTAGAGGTGGGGCACGTGCGTGCAGCACGCGTCTTTGCGCTGGGAGGCGGTCGCCCACCTGCGTCGCTTTTGGACACACCCAGCCACGCATCAGTGACCGCAGTGCACGTGGCACGCATGAGCTCTGCAACGCCCGCATCGGGGCGCAGAAATTTCACCGAAACTGGCAATGGTGCAATGCACTCGGCTGCGGGTCCTGCAAGAGTACAAAACCTAGGCTTTGATCTGCCTGAACTTGCGGAAAGAGCCGCCGCTTATTCGAACGGCTGAGGGCGAGGCAGCTGTGGCCGAAGCTCTGCAATTGGCTGCTGGGACCCAGCAAGATGCCCTGCGCTGAAGCACCGAACATACAGCCTTTGCCACTTTAGGCTTCAGGGGTTTCGGGTCAGCGCAACGGCCCAAATCAGTCAGCCCCCAGCCTGAGGCTTGGCCTGATGCAAATTTCAGTTATGAGTCATGAGGTTTGAACATGCATCTCCTTACCCGTCCATTCCCAGCTGTCAGTGGGCAATCCCCGCAAATCCCAGCATGGCGCAAAACATTAGCAAGCTGGACACTTCTCATGCACACAGGCAACCTGCGTGACCATGGGGTATGTCTGAAAGCTGGGTGGGACGTCCAAAAATAGTGGCCCTGCTTGTGGTTGTCCTTCGGCACTCGCCTCATGAAGGCGTCCCCAGGTCTGAGCGTGCGGGGACCTGGGCTGAATCCCATGGTTCAAATGCCGAGGGCGTCATTTCTGTGGATCTTTGGTTCAGGTCTCTTTGCACCGAATTCCGTGACTGCCCGGGCTGTCCTCAGAACCGCAAGTTGAGCTTCCAGGTGAAATACGGAACTCCCACCACGAAACCAACCCCAATGGCTGGGGACCATTTCTTGCGGAGGCCTCGGTTTCTTGCATCCTGGGGCCCGGACAGGCCAGATGCACACACCACGCCTCGGCGCCACATCTTCGGGCCATCCGGGCGTTCCGGTGTTTGGTGTTTTATTTCAGGGCACCCTCGGACCAACCACCTGTTTTGGGAGGGATCCCTTCCCCCCCCCCCCCAAAAAAAAGAAGAAGAAAAAACAGAAAGAAAGAACAACTCACGTCCCGAGGTTGTTGCGAAGCTCTTGGTTCCTTCACAAAGCCAAGCTCGATCCGTGCGCGGTGCGTCCCGGCGTCTGGGCGCGCGGCTCAGGAAGATGGCCCAAGGAGCCTGGATCGTGGGGGATGGGGGTGGGGGCCCCTTCAAAAGTGAGAGGATCGCTCAAGCCAACACCCCCAAATTCATAGATCATTCCGGGGTCAACATCTCTGTGAAGGTCGGACGTCCGACCTCCCAAGCCGCGGCCTGAGATATGGAGCCGCCGCGCGGGGCGCTGGCCTCAAGGCGAATCGACGAACAAGGCGAGGCCTTAGCGAAGCGACTGAGCTCCGCGGCGGCGAGGGTATTCAGCCTCGGACTCCCGAGCCCCGAGCGCGTCGAGCGCGTCGACTGCGCTTCGTGTTGCAAACAACCGCATGCGATATCGGACGGGAGCATGCCGCCCAAGCATGCAAATCAAAAGCAGTTCAAGGTCAAGTGCGGCGCGATGGGGCGGACAGTCAAACTCCGCTGGCTCAAGTGAAGTCTCCCCCCCCCCTTCACCCCGGCTGGGCAAAGTGGCCGCTGCATGCTTTCGCTAAACCGAGGAAGTTGGCGCCGGGTGAAGTCCGCGGACGCCTCGGCGGACTGCCGAAAACGTGCCCGCGCGCTCATTGTTCGCAGTCCCACTGAACCGAACCATCGAAGCGAGGCATTCATTCACCCTGTGAGCCCAATAGTACTTAATGAATTTATGGCCGAAGTATTCACCCATATTTGGCTTGAATCCTTCGACTTCAGCCACCTCAAAAGCCGAAGCTCCTGCAGAGACACTGTCACTGAGGCCACCACGCCAAGAGTAAAACTATGGCGTGAGTCGGGCGGGGCCCAAGGGCCCGTCCGGCTGTGAGCCACGTGCAATTCGCATCCCAGCCCTCGACCCGCAAACACTGCAAGGGAAACCACTTCATTACTTGGGGTTCACCATGGCTCACCATCCTTAATCCAAGCAGCACGGGCAAACACCTTTTTTGGGTGCGTCGCGTGGCCGCCGCGCGTCGTTCGCATCCTCGCGGTGGAAGTTGCCACCCTGCGCATCTTTTCACGGCTTGCACCGAGGCCGACTTGCCCGCGGCTGGTTTTCAGAAGGGTACTGATCTGTTGGTGCTGCCGCAAACCCGAAAGGAAGCCAATCCTTTGCGGTCCCATCCAATTCAGGGCAACCTATGTTCAAACAACAGGCCCCTTTCACAACAAAAGCCACAAAAGCAACATATTTGCCTCTTACAAATTTGTCACGGCGGAAGAAACCTGGCAAGCTGGCAAGGGCAAAGCTGGCGATCTTCTGTCTATGGCATCGCTTCGTTGATGCGAAAGGGTTTGAAACAGTATTTCGGGAGAGAATAAACAGGCCCAATCCCACCAACAAGAAGAGATTGTTTAAGTCCCCCAGTCCCAAGGGCAAAGCGGTGCCCCCGGCTGGCACAACAAACGAACCAAACAGGGTGCCTTTTACCAAAAGATGAATGAACCCAGCAAGGGCAGAGACAAGCGAAAGCGAGCACAAAGCAGCAAACCAGGCAGGCAAACAAAGCAGCGAAGCAAGCAAAGCAAACCAATTGCGCGCCGTTCCCAATTACAATCCCCGACCTACCTCCGCCAACAGGACCAACCACCAGCACACGGCCCGCGCGGTTCCCCGAGAGCGAGACGTGGCACGATGCCGTTTTGTCCGTGGCGACGAAGTAGCAGGGCGTATTGCCGGAACGAATAGCTTGAGCCAAATGGCGCATTGGCCATGGCAATGAGCAACCATGCTATGATAAAAGTACATGCCCCCGAAAACACCCCCCTCGACTGTACAAAGAGAAGGAGTGAATTTGGAAAGGCGCATTGGCCATTTGAAGTTGAATAGCACCAAACAAGAAAAACAAAGCCGATTAGGCTACCAGGGTTCGCGACCCCATACCCGGGCACTCATTGGTGCCCGGATCCCGCCACCACCCCGAATTACGGGTATGGGGCGGATTCGCGCCGGTAGCCAAATCAAACAAGAGAAAGCAACAGAAACAGAAACAAAGATCCAACTCCAGAATGGCAGGCATGAAATAAAAATACATTTGCAATGCAACCACAATGAACCGTAAGGTTCAAGTGGATTTAGTCTCTGAATTCATGATTTGGGCGCTTTGGCCTATTGGTTGAAACATGGTGCTTCGACCACAAGACCTTGGTCTTTAAAGTAGCACCGTCTAGGCGCGCGATCACGCAACGACCTTCGGCAGGAGTACCACCAGCTGCAATCAGCGGTTCAGGTCCGAGTAGGACCTCACCGGCAGCGGTTCGGCGCATCCGTGATCCTCACCGCAGCACCTTGATGGGTTCCATCACCAGCAGCAGCAGCGGTGCTGGATGATACCGACCACCAGCAGCCGTAGACGCCGGCGAGGGTAACTGCCTTGCTGTGACGACGCACACCTGACAGGTCATCGCAGCTTGCGCGAATAGCGCACAGCCACGCATGCAATTAAATTCTGGAGTGGCGAATAGCCGAAGCATTGAAATATGGCAAGGAGCATAGTCCTTCCGGAAAACTCCGGAATAAAAACATGCGCGCGTTGGCGCAGTCGTGCAACAATAAATAAAAACGCATGGGCAGACTTCAGGCATCACCGATGTCTCCCACCGCCGTGCCGCCCCTTCCCCTTACTGACATTCCAGTCCCCAGGGGGGGGAGGCACTGTCTCGGCCAGCTCGTCATCGTCACCCCAGGTAGGGGTGTGCGGCGAGTTCGGATTTTCGAACTCGCGGGGATCACCCTGCATATGCGCCTGCCAACCCTGCGGCATTGCGCCAGGCCACATTTGTGGCATCATGCCAGCCATGGGCTGTTGCATGTATCCTCCCATTGGGAAAGCAGGATACATCGGACTCGGGAACGGGAAGGGGGCTGCCTGAGCACCCTTGTACCCCGACCCGCGAGCATCAGGCTGATACCCGCCAGTGGGAGTTCTCGATCTGGCGGATCCGCCGCGACCGAACTGCCCTTGTTGGTAGCCGTATTGGCCACCCTTGCCTTTGTACTGATCACCCTTGTGACCCTTTCCCGGGAACTGGTCACCCTTGTGACCTCCGCCCTTGGGCCAGGACTGCGCAGGGGCTTTGCCCTTTTGCTGATCTCCCTTTGACCTGGATTCAGGTCGCGGGGTAGCAGACCGTTGGTCTCCCCTAGGAGTGGCTGCCCGCCTGTGGTGCTTCCCAGCCGGCGGGTCAGCAAAAACAATGGCGCATTGGCCGTCGCGCCGTGCAGCGGGGACCATGTCAACCTTGTTGTCTTCGACATAAATGTATGCCTCAGCATACTCAATTGGGGCCGTGATGGATCCACCACTGGCCCGCAGAGAGTCGATACTCCAATCAAGAACAGTGGAGGCATCGAAACTCGGATCCTCACTGTTGAAGTCCGCGAGGCGTCGCTCGGCCTGTACCAATGACATTATGATGTCCGCTCGTGAGGCGCCTAGGCCATACAGCGGAACCAAATATCCGTCCTCAATTCCGATGCGGTAGGCATCAAAAATATGCACTGAGAGGTAAAGGGCAAATGCTGAATTTAGACTGCCCTTTCTCGTCATATGACGACCCCATTGCGCCGCCTGTTGCGGGTGCTCGATCAAATATGTAAAAACAGACATATTGTCGGGAATCGAGACGCCAGTATTGCTCTCCTCGATGAGCAGCTGTTTCGCTACCCACCGCTCGAGAGCCTCATCACTCGCACGCACACAAGCGTGAGTGTCCTTTGAGGTGACCTTTGCAACCTCCTGAAACGCAACTTGCACAACATCCGCATTGGGATTGTGCACAAGGTGCGGCGCACAGCGCAAACCGGTGATCATACAGCTGACCACCTCGCGGATCGGGTTTACCGATGCCATGAGAGGAGCCCACGCGTCGGTCTCCCCTTCATACCAGCTACTGGCACGGACTGCTTTGAGTCTGTCTAGCCAGATTGGCTGCCCATTCTTAACCAGAGAACGGACGGTGCCTGGCACCCATTCACGATAGAAAATCGGCAGATGGCAACCATTGCATAGAATGGTGCCATACATGTTCAAATGCGCGCACCGAGGACACCAGTAGTCATGCATGGGAGCATTGTCCCACGAAAATGACACCCCTCTCGGCGGTCCCTGAACATTCAACTCACGAACCGCCCAGGGACGGATGTATATTACATCCCCTTCCTGGTGCAGATAGCATGCGCGCCAGAAGGGTGCATGTATCTCTTCCCGCACGGCACTCAAACCGCGTCGGGTTTTATAGATGCCGGCGGCTTCCTCGATGGCCATCCACTTTAGGTCAACGGCCACAACGACATGGCGCTTGTCCATGTATTTGACGCGATCGTCAACATAAAATTCGCCCTCATTATTGGGGCTGGGCAACTTGAGGAGAGGCACCTTTGCGCCCTCCATCCCAATCATGATCTCCCCCCTGCAGACCTGCTCAGGTCGCATGGGGAAAACTGTGATGGCGAATTTGCCAGGCCTCCGAATGCACCTCGTTTTGAGGGCGGACCGATACTCGGCCATCGTCAGCAGCACGTATCCCGTATAAGGGACTTCAGCTGCTCCCATCGGCCTAAGCAATGGCCCGATAGGCGTTCGGTCACGCAGTGCCCAACGCTTGAAAACTTTGAACGGCACGTCCCTCCCGATTAGGGTGGACCGCGCAAAAAGCACCTCATTCGGGCGCACAGTCGTGCCATCTGTCCTCCAGACTGTCCGTATTAGGAGCTCGACTGGAGGGTACGTTGGGCTCTCCTTCGCGAGAGCGCCCGCCCAGGTCGCCACCTCGACACTCGTGCACTTATGGATCCCGTATAGGGCCTCAAAGAGCGTTGAGATTAGAGTCATCGACATCCAACCTCCCAGAATGTCTGGAACCGTCCCACATAAGAAGGGGGGCTGCTCACCGGGCTTCACATTCAACCGCGTTGGGTCAGTGTTGCCCGACAAAATTTCTAACAGCATCTGCGACTCTCTGGAGCTTCGTCCAGCCATCGCCGACACATCCTTAATTTCGGGGAAAAAATGGAAGATGTCGTTACCGGCAGGACAGGCGATTCTGCCTGCTATCCCGCTCTGTGCATCAATCACAACCTCCTCACCCTCGTATGTGAGGTTGTAGGTGCTCGAAATCGGGCACACACCGGGCTTTGCCATTAGTGCCTCTTCCAACGACGCACCTGTAGGGAGGACGCCCTGTACGTGCGACTTGGTACCTATGGGACCAGTACTCGCGGACATAAGCCGATAATTTTCGGCACGAAAGTATGGAAAAAGGTTCTTCATCCTTTCAATTTCCTCTTCAGTGGTACGCCACGCCTTTGCCTCATAGTAAGGCGGCTCCTGCTTTGAGGGCACTAGGTCGCGGTCGCCCATTGATGAGAATTTGTCCACATATGGGCCCATCCCATCATCATCTACGTGACTCTCGTGATCTTCATCCGAGACGTACTCCTTGGGCGGCTCGCCCAGAGCGTCCAGATCGACCTTACCAAGGTCGACCAACGCCGGAGAATCCAGGACTCTCTGGATCCTCATGAGCTCGTTTCGAAACTGCTCAAAGCCTCCGGCCCTGTCAATCACGGAGGTCGGCATTGCGCCCTCCCATGATTCTGGAAACATGCACACGTTCGTAGGGGAATACTCGTCATCGGAAATATCCCGATCACGCTCCCGTACGTCGCTGATTAGTGTCACATCCAACGAGCCGCTTAGGGCCTCAGGATGCGACGCTTTCGCCGGGTGCGGCTTTGCGCTCTTCGACGCTACAGCAGCCTCTTTGGTTGCTTTGTCCTTCTTCTCATCGCCCTTACTCCCCTCCTTATCCACATCCATTGCGGACGGCTGTGCACTCCCCCCTGCCCCGCCCATTGGCGGTTCAGAGGGTTGGACAGGGGATTCCTTTGTGCGGGCTTTGCCGTAATAATGCCCTGGGATCTGCACGCTCCCAGTGGAGCCACCGCCAGTCTCCCTTGGACGCTTGGCGGTGTGAGCCGACCCAGTATGTACAGCAGGAGCCGACCGCCTAGGAAGGCCCTTACTGACCGACAGAGATGGAGGAGGTGGCTTCATCTTGGGAGCCGGTTCCGCCTTGGGCGCCGGTTCCGGTTCAATTACGCAGGACCTGAGGTCGAAGCTTTCAGACCTCAAAAGGCCTGCGCAATAGGAACGGAAGACGTCCTCAACTTCCCGAGCAAGGAACTCGGGATGGTCGTCCTCCCTCGGAGGAGTTCTCCAGCCGTCATATCCATCGAGCAGATTCCTGCCCACGATTTCATTGAATCGATACGTGCCCAAACCGGCATAGCGGTTGGCAGCCCGAAGAACATTACAAAACCTTTCGACCTTTTCGGTCGCCGCGATGGCCGCAGCCATCTGAGGGTGAATATACCCAGTTTCAATCATGCATCCAGCGGCTTCGCGCAGGCATGACCTTGCACGCCACAGATTCGCGGCGGCCTTGTAAAAATCGCAATACTCAACGTTCCACGTTGCGTCCTGCGCGCTGAGCTCATCATCTCCGCTTTGGGAGTCAGGCAGAGTGAGCCCCAAACGGATCTCCCGACCGCGGAATACGTCGGCGGAGATCTGGTTCGAGTTCGGCTGATCCTCCAGCGGAGGACGGGGAACGTATTGTTTCCCTGGGCCGACACTTGACTCATTTGCCGATTCCCTGTTTGGATGCCCCCTTTCGGTCTGCATCTGGTTAAACCGTGCGACCAGGTCCGACCGAGGGCCAATCGACAACGGCCCAAGGTTATCCTCAGCCCAATCAGCAAGCGCTTTGGCTCCTGCGTGATGAATGTCATCGGCATTCATCGTGTCAGACAGAATGGCCTTTGACAGGAAATCCCAGTCGTATTCGCCGAAACGACGATCAGTTGCTGAAGCATTGTCCAGCAGCTGGAAAAACTGATCCTCTGACAGGCCTTGCCACAGAGCAAGAGCGAGGGCATCCTCAATGAGGTCAGCCTGATTAGGGTAAAGGAGGCGCCTTGGCCAGGCCCCGTTCCTCCACGCCGCCAACGCTGGCGGGTGGCCTGCTCTCCGGAACAGGTAATGCACAACGATGCAAGCATCCGCGCTTTCAGCGGGCGCATAATATTCCGACTCCGGGCCAGATTCATGGTCCCCGGGTTCAGATGGATCATCGTCGCCGTCAGGTGGATTGGGTCCACCACCTCCACCAGTCCCGCTCCCATCCATAGGATCGTCGCGGCCTGGTAGCTCATCGACAGGGGAGGTAGGGGAATCTCCTTCCGCCCCATTGCCGTCCCCATCATTGTCTCCACCCGCAGCGCCTTGGCTGGGTGAAGCCCTTTTGGCCCCACCTGCATCCGCAGGTTCGGGCTGTACATCCTGACCAGCGGGTTTGGATGCTTCGGGATGGGAAGCCATCTTCATTGACGCATCGGTCGACAGGGACGGGGTGCTGTCCCCTGGCGGAGGATTATCCCCACCAGCGACATCTGGAACACTGTCCCCACGCTTAGGTGGCGGCTCCGTCTGGCTAGGCTTCGCCGGCTCAGACAGACTAGCCGGGGGACTCTTAACTGCCTTCCGCGGCGGAACCTCGGGCCGAGGGTGCGTGATCTCACTATTCGCGGGAGCGCATCCCCCCGAACCCCCATCATTCGGTGCGTCAGCACCTGCCGCTTTAGGCACGGGTGCGCCCGTGACCATAGGTGCTTTGACCTCGGCTTTGGCACAAGGAGCGGCACCCTTTGGCGGAGGGCCAGCGGCCGAAGATAGGCATGGCATCGATCCTCCCACCTTAGGTGGCGCGCAGCTGGGACCCCTTGTGGCCCCACCTCTCCATCTGTTAGCGGCTTCGCGCTTGGACAGGGATGGAAAATCATCGGAATACGCGTCCTTGGGAAGCTCGGGAGGATCAGGCTTAGCCTTCAATAATTGCTTCCCGGTAGCAGGCTTCAAATCGATTCTGTGGCCGCCTGTCTTAGACGGGCCACCAGTCGTAGTCGGGCTATACCCGCATGCCTGCGCTGGCTTTGCAGGTATCGCTCCCCTCTGATTGCCACAAACTGCCGGCGAGAGACCGCGACTTGCGGCCGACTGGCCGAAATCTGCCATTGCTTGGCCCAGCCTCTGCCTGCCCGTTGCGGGCGGCGTCGAGGACCGGACGCGCTGAGCCATTGTCTGTGGCCCTTTGCCCGCGTAGGGGCAAGGCGCAGACCGCTGCTCAGAAGCCCTTGCACCGGCCGCGGCAGGCGCATTGGCCGATGACGTGTGACTTGTGGCGCATTGGCCACTCGACATCGTCCTAGGAGCAGAGATTACCTCCGCCCATGGCGCATCCTCAGATGAGGACCACCGGTCGACCGGTGTGAGGCCTGCTCCGACCCCGCACTGCTTCGCAGCGCTCAGATATGACTCCGACGGCTTCATCAGGTAATCATGTTCTACCAAGAAATCCAGAGCGATGGCCAGGGCTTCCCGGACCTCATCACTCATCGAGTACTCACGCCTCAGCACACATACCAGATCGGTGAACGCCGAGACAAGACCCATAAACTGGTGTCCGCCTCTTTCGAGACCGACAACGCCGCCGTTTAGGCTCTTCTTTGAGCAGCCGAACCACATCGCGTTGGATGGGTAGGCTGGGAAACCGGCGTCGCGGCACTTCATGAAAAACGTGGTTGCGACCTCCTGCATGGCTGTTCCATGCCAAACGATACCCGGACCCGACAAGATTATCGTCGGTGCCTGGCTCCGGCCGCCCTTATTGGCGAACGCCTTCATGGCATCGATGTTTTCATCGATGATCCTACCCGCATCGGGGCTGGGACCATACGTGTTTTCGGACTTGCGCCATTCGGTCAGCCACAGGCACTTGGTAAAGATGATGAATATATCATCTTTAGCGCCCGCAGGGGCACCTGCATGTACCGGGTCAGCCAGCTTCTGGCTAACCACGGTACGGAGAAGCTCAGCCACTGAGGTCTCCTCCTCAACCTCCACGACCTCCAGCGCGTATTCGCCGGTTTTGGCCGGGAGCTTTGTCCTAATGGTCGTCCACTGCTCCTGAAGCTTTGCTCCAGCAATGGACTGACCCGAGCTGCCGGTAACCCAGTGTGAGGGTCCAACCAGCACCACAACGCGAGATCCCTCTACACCAATGTATGAGACCTTGTTTGGTTTGCATCCGCTTAGCAGCTCGGCGCATAGGCCAGCCGCAGCGGAGGGGTTGACGTATCCCAGCATTGTGAGAACGAACCCCAAATTGTCCGGCTCCTCGCAGCCGGCGTATTCCATCGCCGTTACGGGCCAAATCATGGAAATAATGTACGTCCGGACATGGAACGCCCATGATTCCCACATCTCCCGCACAAGCTCATACGGTTGGCGGTCCTGACGATCAGGGTAGATGTTACCGCTGATCGCGCTCATGAACTCACTGCATTGAGTGGCTGCGTTGGCAAGCGCCGCTACTGCATGCCCAGGCACATGGTACATGAGCTTTGCAGCCCCTGAAAAGGGGAGGCCGCCAGCCAATGGAAAGAATTTTCCTTCCGATGCAGGAACATAGTGCTCCCAGATTTCAAACAGCGGGCAGCATCGTACCTCGCCGACTTCGCGGATCTCCTGAGGAAAGAATTTAAAATCCACCTCACCGCCGGGCTTTGCCGGGGGAATCGACGCCTCACGTGCCACCGACCCGGCGGCAATTTCCGCCCCAATGGTCAGCGCTACGCGGTTGGCGCCGTGACGTATCCATCCGACCTCTGCCGAATGAGGGTTTACCTCAAGCACAGGGTTCCAAAGGTGCGTGGCAGGGTTATGCGACAGCAAATTCCCCGCCACAGCAGACGTCCCTTCACCAATCGTCTCTTCTTTGAGAGCGATTGCCTCAACACGAACGCGGAATTGCCTTATCACGCGTTGGTGTGCAGGCCCCTTCTCAGTATGCTTGTACGCCTCGTGGGCGTTCTTACCGAGAGGACGTAGCAAAAGTGCCAGACGGACGGTTACGCCCAGGCCAATGTGGCTGAGACATGAGTAATAACTCTCTAGACAAACGGGCTTCGTCGATGTCCACACGCCTGTTAGCGTCTCGGCATCTCCGAGCGATGCAACAGCATTCCCATGGCCCAAAATGTTCCATAGGGAAGAGAATTGTGTTCCATGAACCCATCTCTCGTGCATGCTGGCTGCATTGAGCTCTGTGCAGTGCCGCATCGGGAACACTAGATACCCGTCGCGCTCAAGCACGGGTTCACCGGCGTGCCAATCCCCGATTTCCTTGCTCGGCATGGTAAGCGGCTTAGCGCGTTTCCAGTCAATCAGGTGAAAGATTGTGGGAGCAATCCCCAGCTCTTCCGTGAAGAAATCCACAAAATCATCGTAGGAGGACCACACGGCCTCAACCTCCTTGCGCATGGATCCTACTTCAAAAGCATGTGCATTGACCGTCTGCATCTTTGCCAGCGCATCGGCTGAGATGCAATAAATAGCCTTCATATACCCGACCACCGCCTTGGGTGGGGTACAAAGGGCAGTGGGACGCTGGTATGCCCAGGCCTTAAACGCCTCCTCGGCTCCTGCCGGCTGTACATTCGAGGGCAAATCTCTCCTACCCTTCTCAACGGCCGACTGCATAGCGCGAATAACATTCTTATTCGCCGCCTGGAAAAAGGTCTGCCAGCGTGAGTCAACCTTTGCCATCTCGTACAGCCAGTTCCCGCCTCGGGGAACCAGCGAAGGGGAAACGGCGGTGGACAATGTCATATCGATCAGCGAGTTCCGAGTTGGCTCGCAGTGGAGCTCAGGCTCTCGCGGCATTGCCTCACAGATGATTATAGCAGCCGTGTAGACGCTTTGGTCACTCAGCTCCACTTCACCTAGAATCATGGCCTGGAGAATACCAGCCACGCGTAGGCGGCGGTATTTCTTGATGGCCGGGACGAAAGACTTGTCCTCAATCATGCCCGTGTCAAATCCCTCCAGTAGGTTGAAAATGCCGGAAAAGGCACCGACGACCTGAGGGTCCTTGACACCTTCCTTTACTTGCACCAACTGCGTTTCAGCAGTGGTGCGATTACCGTACTGATCGGACTTTGCCGTCAAGTGCGGGTAGCAAATCCTAAGATTTTCCGATAGCCGAGTAGGCCTTTCATCTGACAGCGCATTGGCTGCGTTCTTCGCTCCCGCTGGGAGCGGACCCAAGGTGCAGGCGCAGTTCGGGTTCATATAGTCCGCCTGCTGCCGCGCCGCCAAAGACGAACCTCTCGAGCGCGGGGCAGCGCCCGCCGCTCCGCCGGCCGCGGATGCAGCCGCTGCCATGGCGCGAGTTTGCCCCCGGGAAGCGGTGGGGTACCACCAACACAAAGTAAACCACGAAAGATACCCCGAGAACAGGGAAACCTTCCACATCCAAAAGGTGTGTAAACCTTGGGTGTCATCTCTATCAGTACGAAGGGGCAATTTCCCCTGGTGTAAGACCGAATATGGTCGTGCCCATGATAAATAGTCGTGCATTGACAACGACCCTGCTACACCACTACACATGAAACTGCAAAGCTACCCTATGGACATGCCCACCCGGGCGGAAAATGACACAAACACAAACCATCTAATCGAGGCGAATGTGCCTGAACTAATGTCGCGAATTTGCGTTAGTTAGTGCAGCATGACTAATGCTGTTGTGAATGATGTCCATCAAGCCTACTCAGTTCAAGGCTGTTTGAAGAGCAGCGCGGGTCGCATATTTTACAACTAAGTCATGCACAAGAGGATCAACACGTGTAGTGCGATACATCCTGTTGCATTTGAAAACTGGGAAAGAGTTCACATGTCGTGAAATACAAATTAATGTCAATGCATGCACATGATCCTTATTTACAAGACATGAGCAATAGTGTACAACTCGGCTATAGCGGTTTACGCCAAGCTTGACAAGAATATCGCGATTAGCAATCCAGGTATTCGGCTGTATGAAAATGCCTACCAAAAACTTCGTGTTCAGCGCGTGCTCAATTAAGTCATTCAGACATGATTGGCACTGCTCTACCTGGTCACGTGCGCGCCTGATCTTGCTCCAATTCCCTCGCGTGGATGCATCGATCAAACTGCTATATCTGCACAACAAAATGTTAGGCCTAGAGCCTTCAATTGTACCCCGTCTAGGGATAACAGGGCATAGATTGGCCGGTCTAACAAAGTAGGTAAGCCATCTACCAAACTGAGGTTCAGGCGTTATGCCAAGCTCAGAATCGACAAAAATGTTTCGCGCATCGCAGACATTCGATCGATCCTCAACCATGTCAAAAACCATATAGCTGGATTCAGCTAGCTGGATGAACTTGTTGAAAAATGAATTTTGATCGGTTTCCATGCGTACCCCCCTAATTGGGGGGAGAACAGGTGCAGCAGGCTTTACGACAGGGAGGGTGGGATGGCTAATGAATTTCTCCAGGAATCCTGGATTAAACATTCCTAAAGTCTGCAAATTCCTACCCCATGTCACCTTGTCTACGCACGCTTTGGTGAGAATGTCCGCGCCTTGATAATGCGATGGACATGCTACGAAACGAAAAATCTGTTCATTGTAGACTTCATTGAGCCAACTAATGTCGATTCGCTGAGTACGCGACATATATCGCATGTTTGGGTTGTTCCCAGTGATAATGATGCGGCATGCGGCCTCATTATCTTCCATACAATTCACCGTGACAGGCTTACCGGTGCCTTGACCGATAGCAAACTGCCAAAGCTGCGCAAGTGGCATGCCTTCCTTGGCCACGCCATGATCTAGTGCAACGATCTCCGCTTCGGGAGTCGATTTGGATACCGAAGTTTGCTTCTTGCTAACTGCGGTAATGGGAACATATGTCCTTGGGCCGACTAGGCAAATAAGGACACCAGATGTACTCTTGGAATCGGTACGATCTCCAGCGAGATCGGCATCGCAGTAAGCGACGATTTCAATGTCACTAGGCTTATCGCAGACCCACCCGTATAGGTGTAGGTCTAGCGTGGAGTTGATATAGGAAACAATCCTATGAAGCTTCTTATCGCACAGTCTATTCCACTTAGTGATTCGACTGGCCAAAGCCTGTACAGGTCTAATTAGGTCGTATCGACCCATTCTTGCACCATACAAAATTTTCATGAGAACTGCAGCTGCAGCGTCGCCTAGGACACCGGGCTGTTCAGCAATCACGTCTGTTGGGCAAGGAGACGGCTGCCCAAATAGCTGATCTACCTCCGGGTTGATGGGATTCTCATCAAATTCCGGTTTACTTTCATCCAGAAAAGGCGTCTCAGCCTTCACCAGAGGTCTAGGGTACTTAGGGAGGCATAGCTCCTTGTACCTATCAACGCATGCTTCCATGAAGCACGCCTCGTTATACTTGATGATCTTCACCCGAGCCGGGTCGAATTTGACCTCGTCAGCTCGAAGTCGTTTCTCTCCGAAACGAATGTCAGGCATCTCCTTGGATGGTGGATGATCCACGGTCCAAGCAGTGCGAGGATCGAAGAAACCCTGTACATCTGCCGCAGCAAACTCATGTTCGCAACCCAGATACCGCTTTAGGGTACCCGGCGGTTCCATCGTAATTACCCGACTAATGAGGTCCCATCCGATTGAAAGGCTGGCGGATGGGCCACTCATCTTGAAGTCATCAACATACACCACAAGAAAAAGCTTATACTTAGGGTGATAAAACACACTCGGCCATTCCGGGACACGGATAAATCCGACCTCAATAAGCCTTGCTTCGCAATGCTTTTCCCAGAACGTGCCGGCATCAGGATGCCCGTATAGGGCAAGAATCAACGGACAGACCGGATCGTCATAGCCAGCATCAACCCATGCTTGCGGCCATTGATCCTTAGGAAGACGCACCCAAGTCGTGGGACCCAGTAGCTTAGCTTGGGTATAGGCGGATTCGCCATCACTGACTTGTAGTGCGTGACCAGGCAACATGCCATATGCATCACACATCTTGCCTGCGGCCATTGTTGCCGGGCATGAGGTAGCCTCTGGAAAACATGGCCCAGTGATTTGCCTGGTCCCTCACAAAGCATCCCTCAAACACTACTCTCCCTTTGTACTTCCTATTAGGATCATCCTCAGGGAGTTCATGATTCTTTTCCACACATATGTCAAAAATTCTTCCTACATGGACTGTCTTGCCATTTGCTCGCGCTTCGGCAGCAACTTTCTTCCACTCTCTAACTCTCAACTCATCCCAACATCCCAACTTTCGGAGCTTGTCCACTCCTTGAGGAGAGCTGCACGAGCCTTGTCGTTACCAGCTTGCTCCTTCTTCGTCACAGGCCTTGCTACACAGGCGTAAAAAGTTGGTATGCCCTGTAAGTTGGGTTGATGCCCCGAAGCCTTGTTCGATCTGGGCATCGGCGGAACAGGATCTCCATTTAACCCTATGGCGGGACCAGCAGGGTACCCGCCGGTACTGCCGAAGCCATTAAGCCCCCTGACGGTTACGTCGGGTTGTTTGACAGTGATCTTGGCATCAACAATCATGACTTTCTCGAGTATGAGTTGAGCGATCCTGTCTCCAGGTCGAACTCGAAACTCATAGTCAGAGTGATTAAAAAGCATCACTCTCACTTCTCCTGAGAAATCAGGGTCAATTACTCCTGCACCTACGTCTAGCATGTGCTTGACTGCCAGACCTGATCTCGGTGCGATGCGGCCGTAAACTCCGCTTGGGAAAGTAAAGGCGCATCCAGTTTGCACAAGAGCACTTCCCTTAGCGGGAACGATGATTTCATCGCACGAGCTTAAATCTAAGCCCGCAGAGCCAGGCGTTTGCCGAGTAGGGAGAGTTGCATAACTGTTCAACATGTGGACGAGCAAGGCATCCTTGTCTCGCCTCCATGCACACGGATCGGCCTCCGTTACCTCAACAGGCGCAGCAGGAGCGTCGTCCTCCTCGCTCAAGGTAGCAGGGGCAGCCGCATAGGGCTTATGCCCGTAAAGACCTTTAATTACGGCTTTACACATCCCAATAGGATATCGCGCAGTCAAGGGCGTAAGGCTTCCCTCGATCCTGGCGTGGGGGTAGCCTATTTCGTGGCTACACGTGCGCCCTCGTAGCTCGTTGGCTAGTTCAGGGCAAGAAGTGGCGATCCGCCACTGCTTCCTGATGGGAACACCATCGGACGTTTGCATTCCAAAATCGCAACCGTCAACATCGACACACCTGATGTCGGGGTCGTCGATTAGACGCCTCATAAATGGCTTTTTCCAACCAAGGCAATGCCTCGGCCACTCGAATGCAATTCTACCTCCCTTAAAACGCACGCGTTTGGCGACACGAAGGAAAGCAGCAAACATGACCATCGACGTTCGTCTAGCTTCGTTGAGCTCTACTGCGAACTCGGGACCGTACTGAGACAAATTAACGTACTGCCAAGTACTCCACGGTCCGCACGGGATCGAGCCCCATAAGTCACAACCAGGATTCTGATCAACGATCTCGATCAATCTGGTCATATCCTTATTCTTTAAAACGTCGAACGACTCTTTGTGCACGCGAATCGCGTCACCCCCCTGTTCCAGCATTGTGGCGGAGAGCTTAGAGTCAGGTTCGCATGCAAATTCTATCAACAATCTGCGCTTTATCAAAGCGGGTCCAGCTGGATTGGAGGGTGCGGCTTCGCCAGCACGCGCTCGCTTCAGAGCTTCCTCCCTTTCAGCCTCGATGTATATCCTTCGCATACCGACGGACATACCTTTCCAGTCAGTAGAAGAAATGGAGTTGGGTTTACCAGATCCAGAATAGGACCTCTCCTTTCTTTCCTCCTTCTGCTCATAATCAAGCTCATCACCGTGTAAGGTGTGGGCTTTAGGCTCACCTGCATCGAGGTCTTTGACTTTGTCTAGCCTAGTTTTAAACTTGGCCAGAGTGACCCTCGGAGCCCTAGAAGGAGCATGCCCTTTATCATACAGAATGGTCACACCAGTCCAGAATCTTTGAGTTCTGACTCGATGCCCTGGATTCAGGATTCTCCTGTCATCACGGATACACTGCTGCGTAGAGTCAATGTATTTTAGATGAGTGACACGATAATCATCCACATCCGCTTGGGACGGGCCTCCTGGAGGCAGCGGAGATCTATCATCCCCGAAAAAGGCTTGCCTAGCATCGAACATGATGTCTGTGCCAGGACTTAGACTCTTCATCACGCACCCAGTGGTCCCTTTCAGGAACATCAGCAGGTGCTTCGGAATCAAAAGCAGGATCACTACTGTCATCGTTAGGATGATCAGTACCCGGACCAACGGCATCGAGCTTGCTGTCCGGTTGAGTGGGAGCATCCGCTTTGGGAAGACCCTTTCCTTCTCCAGTATCTAGGAGCTGGACCTCCCTAGTCAGACGCTCATAGGCGGCCAACATGGGAAAAACGTATCCCTCTTCGGGGTTCCGCCAAATTCTTTTGACTTGATGAACACTGGGTCGGGAAAATCCGTTCCTAAAGTGTTCAAGATCGGCAACGTAGTAGTCGCCCTTCCACTGGCCACCGGGCTCTAATCTATAACCCAGGAAAATCCCAGGCTTCGACACTGGCCCGAATTTGGGCGCTTTAGATGCAGGGTCAATCTTCTGTGCCGGCATAGCGGGCACGTTACTGTACTCGTCCTCTCCGTGATCGGACGGCCCTGAATCATCAGCTAGTTCATCATCTCCTTCGGGCTCGTAATCAGAGTCCTCAAGAGGGTCAAATTCTTTTGGCTTTACAGTGAAATACGTCTCGCCAGTCCACGGGGCTTTTAGCTCCTTGGTGGAATCTGGACCGTATCTCCAGTCTACGGAGTGCATCATTTCTCCATTTTCCTCATCATACTGAACCCATGTATCACGGTCAGCGGTGAGACGAATATGCTCGATTGGAGCATCAACGCTGTCAGCTTTGAATAGCTTAGTCCTTGGTTCAACGTGCACTCTGACGAGTTTGCCAGATTCTTCATCGAAGATCCAGTGATCTTTTGTAGGAATTTCATCAGCTTTGTGATGGTCGTCCCGTTCGGAGGCGTTTTTGAGCCCCCCCTTTTCGAGCCTACGCGGTTTTGGCGCGATTGGCTTGAAATCAACAAGACATCCGAATGGGATGAGTTGACCGGGAAAATCCCTGTCATCGTTTCTCTTTCCCCATGCGGTTCCTTCACCTCGATTTTCGAGATTTCTGGCCGCGCAAAATGCGCGAACGGCAAATGGCCACCATTTGGGCGATAAGCCGGCTTGTCTGAGGAGTACTCTTGCTCCATGCAGAACTAGCTTCACTTTGTTTTCAATGATGCCATTCGTCTTTGGCATTCCGGGTGTGGACATGTGATGCACCCAAGCCATTCGGCGAGTAGCCGCAAGAAACTCTCTGGCTTGGTCCGAGTATAACAGACCAATCTTGGGTTCGGGACCCATAAACTTGTGAAAGGCTTCTACCGTATTAGGTACAGAGCGACTAAAAACAGGGAGTACATCTATGTACTTGGTCGCAAGATCGTAAAACACGACTGCGTCCGTTTCACCATTCACACCACGGTCCTTTAAACCGTGTAACACCATCGTGTCAACAGTGACAATATCACCGAATTTCGTGCATTCATGCGCGTCGGCACCGCCCCGGCGGTGCAAACGCACGTTTTCCATCTTTGCGCGTTGGCAATGTGGGCAAAAAGGATTCTTTGGCAAATGTGACATCATGTGTTGAAGCGTTTTAGCTTCAGCACGTAACTGGGCTTCAGTCCTGTAGCCCTCAGGGTGTTTGATTTCAACAACTTCACCCCCCTCGTCAGGCGCGTCGGCCTCAGAGGGAGCTGCAGGGTACAGTGAATCGTTCATGGCAATTACTGGACCGGGCATTGCCGGTATCGCAGGACATGCATCTAAGTTCGGGGCTCCAAACATAACCGGCCCTTTAGGCAGGTATGGGACGTTGTTTATAACGTCGAGCCTAACAGTTCTCCCGGATGGGCAGATGAGAACAGGCGTCTCAAAAGCATCCCACCGGAAACTGTATCCAAAATCCACGCACCTACGCCCTATCGATACAATCGAGGGTGTATTATCCATGACGAAGGCTTCAATATCCTCGTCAAGTGACTCAACAGTTGCATCAACTCTACCTTGAGTCCCAGCAACACCATTTGCGGTTTGCAAGGAATGTTGGATTCGCCCATTCTTGATGTGGCGATGATCCTGCGCGGGAATGTCGTGCATCCCAACCAAGTCGAAAGGACACCCAGTGTCAGCAAGCCACCGGATTTCGATTTGTGGGCCAGGCATAGCAGGCATCTGATCAGGAACATTTTCCCTGATCATGCGAGGGCGACGAGCCCACCTATTATCAGGCACATACTCACCTAAGTGCAACTGTACAATCTGTCTAGTAGTGGCAGCTAGGATTCTAGCATTTTCCTCGGACATCGCAATCACCTCGGGAGGTTGACGCAACCTATCCGGGTGAATGGGGTGAGAATGCGACCGCCGATTCATGATCGGCCTAGGCTCGTCACGTGTCCTTATATTCTCAACTTGCAGAATTTCAGCATTGTCATTGAAACTCAGCCTGCGAGCAGTGAGCTTAATCCCCACTGCCTTCGCGAGCTCAGAGTTATACTGGCCGCACTTACCGGGCAAGTAATAGAAATCCGTCCTAATGTCAATTGGCCCAGGAATCCGTCTGAATAAAACGGATTTGCGAGTCGGTACACTCAAATCGACATCATCAATCAGAGCGTTGTCTGAGAGACGAATCGTTCGTCTGCGAATTACAGCTCTGATATTCGGGCCGCCCGGACACGTACCTTGCAGTGTACGAGCGCCAATAGTGGTCACTGACCACTCCATTGTCCCTTCAGGGCGTTGAAACCGAGCTCTATACTCTTCAAATGCCTTGGCTATGGGATGAACAGGGCAGGCAACAAGCCCAATAGCCTGAGGGTGACGGCCCGCCCCTCTCAAAAACCCGCTGACAAATCAGGGGCAGGACTATATGTCCTGTCGTCAGCAGTGGTAGTAGGTTCAGCAGACTCGGGTTGCGCATCGGCAGACTCGGTCGCTGGGGCCGCAGTGTGTTGCTTCGCTTCTTTCAGCAAATGCTCAGGTGGCTTTGCATGCTTGTAATCACACTTATCCCTCATGCACTTTCCATAGGAAACCCATTGGGCGCAATACCCTGGAATCAGGGGAGGACGCTCCTTGCGTTTCGCATCGGAACTCCCAGTTCTTGTGTGTGCGAATTTGCACTCTTGTCCGCGCGAACAGTATCCACGCGCGAAGTCCCTGCACGCATCAATCGCAGGAGCACCGGGCGACGTAGATCTGGGCCTCCTTGGGGGCTCGCCCCTAGGGCTAGGCGTACGCCGCTTGTCCTGCTCCCGATTCCTGGGAGAGTACCTGTCCCTTCGATGAGGACTTGGGGTATTACCGGTCCTCTTCCTTGGATCGCTAGGAGGCCGATTAGGCCTATGGGAATCTCCAAACGGAGATCGTCTCCTGACGGGAGGACCAGGAGCACCAGGTTTCTGGGCTCTGTCCCTGGACTGAGATCGTTCGTAAAAGTCCTTGTGCATATTGACCTGATTCTTACGAACCCTCCAGCGGTCAATTTCGTTCTTACAACGAGCACGAAGCCATTCATAGCTACAAACATCAGGGTTGGATATGTTCCTATCCCATTCCCTGATATCATGAGCCAAACAGTTGAGGTGTCTAACCTTCTCACTGAATAGCGACCGCTTTACCTGCTCGGTCAGCGGTTCATCGAGACCCGCAAGGATGTGATCCCACTTCGCGATGAACCTTTCAAGTCGCTCCTCTTCAGTATAGAAAGATGAAACACTGCATCGCAAGTTTGAGAGCTCAATTATCCTGAATGATTGCTCTCCGATATTTGCAGTCCTTAAGTGGTCGTATAAGAGCCACAGGATCTGCCTACTCTTGATGCGATTGTTGGAACGTTGAGCGGCTTCGGTGAGACGATTAATCTTATCGATAATTGCAACAGTCTTGATGCACTTCCGAATGGCTGCATTGAACCTGGCTTCAAGGATGTGGTATTTACATTCCCCGTCCAGCTCATCAAAGGTCTTTGCCTTCTCGACTTCAGTTAGCCAATTGATGACGTAAAGTCCATCATAGCTGTAGGCATTGCTAACAGCTTCCTTCATATTGGCTATCCATACCCTCAGCCCAGCCGCGTCGGGCTCTGGCGGGAGGTCTATGGGAATGCACTTAGTCGCAGCTGTACAGTTCGGATCATGGTGGCTACTGTACCCGCCGCCACCAGTTCCGAAAAGATGCTGTGGAACCTGAGAACTACCGATTGATAATGCACATACAGGACAAAGGCGAGTAGCCTTCGGAATGCAAATCTCACATGCCCTTTTCATGCATATCTTACATTCCTCAATTTTGCTGGGGTCAGGAATATCCCGATCACACATCCGACATTTCTTGTCAGGAGGATCGGGGCCACGCATGGTCGGCGGCTCAAGGCCTGAAGGATCCTTCGGCCTTGTACCGTTGGGATCAAATCCTGGATAATATCCGGTTTCACGTTTATCCAGGGGCACGGATTGCGTTGCCTTCGGAGGACTCTGAAGGTCAGCCGCGTTAGGTTGAACCCCGGTTGGAGTGTCACGGAATCTGTCAACGGGTGGCCGCAGAGGCGGCGAGAACGACCGCGTCGGGTTCGTCTCAGGTACGCCTCCAGGCGATCTATTCCTGACACGGTTACCATCGGGATCCCTTCTTCTCCTAGTTTCGTCCCTAAGGCACGCAAGACAACAGGGACCCTGGACAAATCCAAATCTCCTGTAGTCGTCCTGCCCAGCAGAATGTCTGGTGCAGTAGTAGGTTTTACAAAACTGACACTCAATTCCCTTGGTCAGGAACGAGCTCTCCCTACAGACTCCGCATCGGGGTCCGTTACGGGAACATTTTTCACACAGGTTCTCTTTAAACGAGAAGCAATACTCACAAATATCACCTCTACATCCCTTGCAGTGAAACTCAGCCATGAGGTGATTATAACCATCACCTACGTATTTACACCTGGGTTTACCAGGGTCGCCAGGGTTCCCACCGGCAGCACTCTTCTTCCCCCCTCCTCCTGGGCTTTGCCGATCTGGAGGAGGAGGTGGTGGAGGATCATCATCAGGAGGCAGGTGGAGGTGGCCGCTTATCCGGAGTACGGGACGCGGCACGCCTTCCCCCTGTGCGATCGTTCAATCCACTACTTGATGCCTGATTCGAGTGCCTTGACTCGAGGGAGTTAATTCTCTGGGCCGTATTACCCAGCACCTCGAGCATTTGCTCGAGCTTACTGTTGAGCGTAGTCGAAGCGGCCATGTTATGAATATTTTGCTTGTCCGTGTATGACTTGCAGTCCCTCGACTTTATCTCAAGGTTGGCTTGTGTCTCATAAAGTTGGTCTTTAACCCACTTTATGCCGTCCCTATTATTGGTCCAGCATTGTTCAACATCTTGCATCATCCTATCAATCTGACATACCCTAGTGGACAAGTCCTCGATTTTGAGGTTTACTCCACCAATCGCAGGATGGTTGGATTGGCTCTCCACTAGAGATCTCTCGATCATATCAACACGAGCTATAAGCCCGGTTACTCGATCAGAAAGAGATTCAAAAACAGTTTGAACCTGGGTGATGGAGCGAGCAACATCATCATAGCTGGCTCGCTCATTTATGGCATCGCCTATGCTTATCATGCGATTGGAGACGATCTTGACGCGTTGGCCAAGCTCGGTCACGATGTCCTTAGTCCCTTGTGACAGCTGCATGGCCGCGTTCGCAGCCTGCGTACACGTGCTACTCACATGGACGCATTGGTCGTATTTGGCCCTCCACGAGTTAACCTCAGTGGAAAGCTGCTTGATGCATTGATCACTTCTATCATTCCTACGCCCAAGGTCTTCGACCTTAGCAACCAGGCGATGAATAATCGCACTTACCGAAGAGTCCACTCTCCCTCTTTCAAGGGCAGTTACAAGATCAGCAACCTCGTTGGGTTGCTCCTCACTCGCAGGACCAAACCCTGATCCACGATCTCGAGGAGTGGACAAATCAACCATGATCGGATTAGATCTCGGAGGTGTCCTGAAATCATCTTGTACCGCCGTTGATGGCCGTGGGAATTCGCTCCGATTCGGAGACTGACTCTGATACGGTGCAGATCTTCTGGCATCACGAACAACTGATGGCTGTGGCATGCCTAGACCCTTTGTCACAAACAATTTGGGAATTACCGGCCCATCAGTCCGCATAGGAACTTCAGGCTTCATATCAGCAATGACAACGTCATGCAAATCAGTCGCATTGGACGCTCTAGACTCAGACATTGATTCAACATCGGTAGCGCTGCTGACAGTGTTGTTGTGATTGGAACTTGATGCCATCATGGACTCAGACTCAATCGGAACATCAGCTCCGTCTGTGTTGTCAGCGGCGAGAAAGGAAGCCGCTTTGGGCGTAGGGCGAACAGGCTGTACATTCGGGCCACTCGACCTATTGAATTCCTCCTGGAATGCTTCGATCCCATCAAGCACGTTAATCAACGTGTCCGCGTTTAGCGGATCCCTACCGACAATCGACGCGGGATCGCCTGATCGACCGCGTCCTGAGTCCCGCGCACTGGGGTTACCCCTGTGGGCAGTTTCCCGATCCATCCCCCTTGCCCTATACGATCCAGTCGAATTTGACCTTGATTGTTTGCTTGGGGTTGGACTGGGATGCAAATCCAATCTATCTACGATATTACGCTCCCTAGGGCTCTCAAATCCTGAAAGTCCTGGGGGAGGGGACATGTTCCTCATGGTCGGGTTTACCGACGGCCTTGGCCTGACGTTACGGCTGGCCACGTCAGGATTGAGATTCTCAATCGACAAAGGTAGCATGAATTCATCGCTTCCAGCAGCCCGTTTTGGGCTTTGGAATTGCGGGAAAGATGACGGGGCGGGTGGCCCTGGCATCCATGCGGCAAAATCCATACCAAAAATGTTTCCGTCGTTGGGCCATGAGGCTCTCCAATCGAGCCCACCGGATTCGGTCGGCAGATGAACGTCAAATGCAACTCCACTGGATGTACGAGCTTCGGGATTACCGAGCACTTGAAAAGCTATGTTACTGGTTGGCACACGTCTACTGCTACTTCGAGAGTCACGAAACTCGGACTGACCAATATTCATCAGCTCCGGGAAAGATGAGGATTGAGCTCCAGGTGCAATACCGGGCTCGTCATCATCACGTCCTGAGACGGAATCATCATGGTCAGGACGATTAGCCCCATGACCCTGAGAGCGATTAGCTCTTGAGGCATTAGACGATAGATCATCAGTGCGAGTAGCACTGGACCTTCCTGAAGGCATTGCTTCTGAAAAAGTGTGGTCCGACAAAAAGTCAGGACCGGAAAACATCGGCTGTCCGGGCACTTGGTCGTCATTCACAACGTCCAAGATTCCGGCCTGGCCGAGAACCCACTCATCGGTCACCACATGAGGTCCATCCTCTGTGATTCCCGCCATGAGTCCTACAGTAGCCTATGGAAAACGGCGCCTGCAGGGTTGTTATTAAATGGGGTTCGCGGTGCCAACCGAGGACGAATCCTACGGCTGATAACCTGCGAAAGGGTTTGAAACAGTATTTCGGGAGAGAATAAACAGGCCCAATCCCACCAACAAGAAGAGATTGTTTAAGTCCCCCAGTCCCAAGGGCAAAGCGGTGCCCCCGGCTGGCACAACAAACGAACCAAACAGGGTGCCTTTTACCAAAAGATGAATGAACCCAGCAAGGGCAGAGACAAGCGAAAGCGAGCACAAAGCAGCAAACCAGGCAGGCAAACAAAGCAGCGAAGCAAGCAAAGCAAACCAATTGCGCGCCGTTCCCAATTACAATCCCCGACCTACCTCCGCCAACAGGACCAACCACCAGCACACGGCCCGCGCGGTTCCCCGAGAGCGAGACGTGGCACGATGCCGTTTTGTCCGTGGCGACGAAGTAGCAGGGCGTATTGCCGGAACGAATAGCTTGAGCCAAATGGCGCATTGGCCATGGCAATGAGCAACCATGCTATGATAAAAGTACATGCCCCCGAAAACAGTTGACTCCCTTGCAGCCTCGGAGTCGTAGTACCAGCCTTGCGAACTGAAACGGGGTGCCTTTTCACGAAATGTCCGCAGCGCAAGCCCTGTGAAGCTTGCCTTTTGAACTGAATTGAACAGACTCCCTTGACAAGGGCTTCTACACTACCAGCTGCTTCATCCCACCAACAATGGAAAAGGCAAACCACGGCCACGCGGTCTTTTCATGAACTTGGCGTCGGAGTCTAAAGCGCCGTCAACCGCGGAGCGGCGGTGAACCGCGGAGAAAAAAAAACCGCTGCGGCTCGCCGCATGGCGCCGATCTGGGTGAAACACGACGGGGAGAATGGCGCTCGAAATTCGAGGTTCGGGCTTGTTTTGCGGAGGGTTCCGGGGGCATTTGGGGCCCTCGGAGTTTAAGAATGCCCTCGACCAAAGCATACCGGGCAAGAGAAGTTTCGCGCCCGCTTGCACATGGCCCTTCCCCACGGCACAGGCCGCAAACCACCGGAGGGATGTCCCCGGCACCATGGAACGCTGAGGTCCCCTTTGGGGTCTTTCGTCTTCGCAACGGGGCCAAAGCCCGGAGAAGCTGTACAAGGACAGGCCAAAAACGAAGCCGGAAACGGGCTCTCTAAAATGGAGCGTGCGAGCAACAAGCAAGCAAAAAGGAGCGTCCTGAGCGAGCGCCCTTCGGCGAAGTCGCACATGAGAATCATCATCAGGCCATGGCCCAGTTTCAGCCCGTGGCCCATTTGGGGTATGGGTCAAGATATCTTGAACCACCAGGATGGACCTGCTGATCCTGCTGCTTGTAGTCAATGTGTTCATTTACCAGGGCAACCCTTCTTGGGTACCTATTTTTTGAGCCACACCCATTTCTTGAGCGCATCTGCGCTCCTCCCGCTCTCCGCTCTAAGGAGTAGTGGGCACTACCTTGCTCCAACGCAGTGGCTGCAGCCACTGGAACATGCCGCGCGCCTTCTCCCGCAGCAGCTGCTGCCCCCGCAGTGACCCGCTCATCGTGGGATCTACGATGTCCATAGGGCCCTCCCACAAATCTGTGACCGCAGCAAAGTTGTTCATGGCCTTGGCAAAAAATACTTTTTTTGTTTTTGTTTTTTTCTGTTGGTTCGGGGGTGGAGGGAAGAAGGCAACCCCTTTTCCCTGTTTCTGGACGTCTCAACTGTCAAGGCAAGTCGGGATGAACTGGATCAACCTCCGGGATGAAAATTCCACCGGGAGGGGTCAATTTTAATCCGGATCGGTTGACACCCCGATGCTTTTCTTCAGGAATTCCCACCAAACGGACTTCTTCCTTCTCGCCCTCCAAACAGCACCAGAGAAGAGGTCCTCCCCCATGCAGCAAACACATGTGTTCTCACGCCCCAGCCTTCCCCCCGTCGTTTTCTCAACCTTTTCCACGCCCTCCCTCTCCGTCTCCGTCCCCCGTCCGTTCCCCGTCTCCGGAAGCCCGGATCTCGCCCACGCCCGCTCCCGCGGGCCCCGCCGAGACGTACTCCTGGGCGTAGCTCTGGGCGCCGCGGAGCTCGTGGAGATCCCGCAGGGCCTCGAAGAACTGACGCGCGTTGAGCTTCACCAAATTCGTGGTGGCCTCGAGGAGAACAAAATCCGGCGCCCGCTCGGGCGGGCAGCGGCTCTTTCTTCCTTTCTTTTTTTTTGTGGGGGGGGGGGGGGGAGGGGGGTCTTTTTTGTTGCGTTGTTGATTCTGTCTTTCTTCCTTTCTTCCTTTCTTTCTTTCTTTGGTTCCCTTGCTTCAGGGGGGCTTTTGTTGTTTCTTTGTCTCTCTTTTTTTTGGGGGGGGAGGTTCCCTTGTTTAAGGGGGGGTGGGTTCCCTAGAAAGAAGGAATGGGACCCACAAAGCGGTTGTGCTGTTGGTCTCCTTTTCACGCCATTGACAAAAGGGCACCGAGCCTCAAAAAAACACGACAGTGTCATTGGGCCAGCAACGAGGCTCAAGGGTTTTGAGATAGCGCTTCGATCTGCTGCCAGGTAGTAGGACCCCACCCCCTGAGCAACAGAAATGTTTGCATTTTTGGCTTTTGGTTGCGGGACCAACCCGTTCTTTCGCGTCGGCTCATTCCCCCGCAAGTTCCTAAGCGATGAGTATCTCTGGTAGCCGACAGCTGTGTCTTCAGGCCACGCTAACGGTCCGAATGTAAGTTGGGGCGACAGCCAAAAAAAAACAGCTCCTGGCCCAGATGCTTGTTTGAAAACACAGGCGGTGGGGAACCACAGAGCAGAGCCCTTCTGGATGTCCAGGTTCAATCTCCTGGTTTCCCACTTGAGTTCCTGCCTTATCCCAAACATGGACCTCAGGTTTTTTCCCGGGACATGTTTCGGCCTGGGTTGCCATCTCCCCCACATAGCTCCAGGGAGTCCTGGCACGCGTCTGTGCCCGGGGGCGTTTTTGTGGTTTGCCTTCGTGGCCTTCGGGGCTTTGGAGGGAAGCCGGAGAAAAAAGGAAACCAGAGATAACCAGAGGGCAGGAACAAATTGGAAGAGGTCTGCGACCTAGATGGAAATCATGTGCTTAGCAAGATGGAATTCGACACTGACATGGGCGTTTCTCGAAAAATCGAGACCTGTAGGTGGGTGCGCTTTTGGCACCCCCCTCAAAGCCATCCGAAAAGGGAACCTCTGTTGGCCTCTGCTGTTTTTCTAGCCCCCCCCCCAAAAAAAAGAGGAAAGAACAGAAAGTGGGTCTTCCTTTCGGTTTCCCCGTGTCAAGAAAAAGGCAGGGGGGAAGCGAAAAACGGGGCGATTTTTTGACGTCTCCGGTCCACAGGCACATCTCCGCCAGCCAGCGCTGGCTGGTGATGCTCCAGTCCACGCCCAGGCTGTATTTCAGGCTCCCGCTCATCAGGAACACCGCCTGCGAACCCAACCTTTGAATTACCCGAAGAAGCTTCTGGTGGGGAACCCCCCAAATTCTTTTCAGCCATTCTTTTCAAAACCAGGCATTTAACCCAAGTTTGGCGGTCCGGCGGTCACTAGGTCCTCCAGTAAAGAGGCTATAGAGTAAGTTGCTACCCTATTTTGCTGTAGTCTATTTTTAGTCGGGGAACGCAAACACCCAAAAAAGGGGTGAACGGACACTGTTACCCAAAAAAGAACATGAGTCACAATCAAAACTCGGTACAAAAACGGTCGACCTAGAATGCTACAAGAAGGCGGCCGACTGTTTATGGCGATCGTCCCTTACTAACCACTTGCCCGAGTTTTGAGCACGTGGCTCACATGGGGAACGCCAAAGAACAGGCTTCAAACGAATTTCAAGTCTCAGGATTTATGTGCACCTAGGGGCTGGCTAGATTCTGACCCCAAAGCCAAAGTTCATCTCCTTTTGCTCTTGGGGTTTTCATTGAAAACTGAGAACCCGCTTGAGGCAACCCAAAAATAAAAAAGGGACAACCCACTTGAGGTAAGCCACCAGAGTTGGAACTGGCTCGGAGCCGCACCCCTGCCGCTTGCCAACCACTGCCCTCCCCCCTCTCCTCAATTAAGCCTCGGACCTCAAGGCCACCCAACCGCAACTCACCACGACCAACCCCAACCACTGCCCTCCCCTCCCCTCCCCTCCCCTCCCCTCCCCTCCCCTCCCCTCCCCTCCCCTCCCCTCCCGCGTTTGATCCCGGATCCTCCGGATGCCTCGCTGGCCACGGCCCCGGGCTCCCAGACCAAATCGCTGGCCGGGAACTTCTGCTGCGTCACCGCGCGCGAGGCCAGGCGTTGGATCAGCTGCAGCCGCGCCTCCCTGAGACGAGGCGCTCGGCCGAGCTCGGAGGTCCCGGACTCGAGTGATGCCGAGGTCGGAGGGGAGCGGCCCGGAGAGAAAAACGAAAAAGGAGGGGACCGAGGAGAGAGTCGTATATGAAAAAAATTATTTAATTCTTGGGGGAAATTAGGCTGGCTGTTGCTTTTTGTTTTTGAGGCGAAAAGAACCTGGTGGGACCTGAGTGGTTTCTTGGGCTGTGTACCTTAGGGAAGCCACTCCGACAGCGACTTTTGGAGAGCTGAGCGCCGCTCCTGCCCAGCGAGTTCCGCAGAAGGCCCAGCTCCTGCGGTCCAAAAAAAGGCCACTCCTCTCAGCCTGAGATGGTCTCAGCCCAGAATGTCCCAAAGGGAGATCATCTTTGAGTGGATCAGACTTGGGTCACCGGAGGCATGAATACTTTTGCCCCACCTTCAGGGAGATTCGCCGGCCCCATGTACCCTTCAGGTGCGTCTCTTTTTAGGGGACGCCTCTCAAACACCACATGCGGATGTCCGTTTTCGCTTCCATGTCCCTTTCTCCCCCCCACCAAAAACCTCGTCGCGCCTTCGAAAACAGGGATGGACCAAAACCGGCCCACCCTTCCCCATCCGAGCGATGAAAGGATCCCGAGCGCCGGTCCTTAAGGCTGAAGTCGTACCTGGCCCTCTGCAGCTCCCGATGCAAAGGCACCGACAGCAGTTCCAAGAGCTGCACCTGGTCCTGCGCGCATGCCGCGCGGAATCACATCCGGAGAAGCAACTTGGGGCCGATGCGAGAAACCACAAACCAGCCACGTGCGCTTTGTGTCTTGTGTTTGTTGCTCTGTTTTTTGTCGGGGGAGGGTGGAGGATGGACTTTGTAAAGGGGGGCCAGGGGTAAGACCTTCTGGTGGACATCAAGCAACAGGGAGTTATGTCTGGCAATCAGCTTTGACCGGTGTTCCTGATTGAAACTTGCCAAGCGTGTCCTCCGTCATGTTTTTCTTGTTCAACGAGTACGCGTGCTCCAGGAAGCAGGTGATGCGCTCCTTCAGATCCTAACGGAAGCGGGGTCTCCGGTCGTTCCCTTTGAGCGGCATGGCTTGTTCTTCGCAACCAAGCACCAGGAGTCCCATTTGCTGCCGGCCAAACAGGTCTAAACGTGTGTGGCTTTAATGGAACACCTTCATAAGCCGTTGTTGTGTTCCAAAAATGGAAGGGGCGACTTGGTCACACCAAAGACCAAATCCCAGTTTGTGATGCGCGCTTATTTTGTCACTCCCGTCCTCGTGGATGCGGTTGTGCTCCAGGAACCGGCGCAAGGTGACGAAGAGGAAGCGCTTCTCCTCGCTGGACTTGTTCAACAGCCCGGACAAGCCCGTGACGCTGCCTCGGATGGATGGTGAAAACATGTGGCCATGGGTCAAAACCCTGTTCCCCCAGTGAACATCCCAATCCCCACTGAAATGCACTAAAATGGGTGGTGCACCTACCCCAAAATGGTACCATTGGCTTTGACCCACAGACATGTGTTACCAGGAAAAGAACCACTGGTGCGCTTTTTGTGGAGAGATACCCACTCACTCCCACCACAGCAACTGACACAAGATAGAGTAGGCACCCTCCCTCAGGTGCTATGCTGGGAATGCAGGAACAAAACAACGCCACCCGCGCCCCCGGCCCCCCCCCCCCGCCCCCGGAAAAAAAAGGAAAGAAGAGATAGAAGAGAAAGAACGCCAACAACAAACAATCGGGAGGGACCCCAGGGCGCACCTCCAGAGAAAAGCTGACGAATCCCGCAGCCGAAGCCGAAGCCTCCGAGGCGCCCAGCAGCGTGGAGAAGATCCCCAGCGCCATGAAGGCCACGAGAAGTCCGAAGATCCTCGCCATCCGACGCTGGGGGTTGACTCGGACGTTTTGGGGCAACGTTTCGGGGCCCCAAAGCCCAAAACCAAGGGCTGGGGATGAACTCAAAGAAAATCCGGGCGTGGTTTCTCTGAGGAGATGCTTAAAACAAAAAACGAAATGGTGTGGCTTCTGTGAGAAGATGGTGCCGAAAGCGTAGCTTGGCTACAGCGAAACTTGCGGAACCCTGGCTGCTTGGACTTTATGGTTTTTCCCCACCCGACAGGAAGGGGTTGTTAGATTTTATGTTGGCATCTGCGTTTGCGATGCTTCTACACCACGCCCCCACCCAGTATCCCGCCATAGCAGCTCGCCAGTGGATCCCGCCGAGCATCCCGCCAGAGCAGCTCGCCAGTGGATCCCGCCGAGTATCCCGCCAGAGCTGTTCGCCAGTGGATCCCGCCCAGTATCCCGCCAGATCTGCTCGCCAGTAGATCCCGCCGAGTATCCCGCCAGAGCGGCTCGCCAGTGGATCCCGCTGAGTATCCCGCTCGCCAGTGGATCCCGCCAAAGCGGCTCGCCAGTGGATCCCGCCGAATCCTGCCAGAGCGGCTCGCCAGTGGATCCTGCCGGGTATCCCACCAGAGCAGCCGGCAGTGGATCCCGCCGAACATCCCGCTGAGTATTCCAGAGTAGCTCGCCAGTGGATCCCGCCAAGCACGCCGCCGAGTATCCCACCAGAGCAGCCCGCCAGTAACTCCCGCCAAGCATCCTGCTGAGTATGCCAGAGTAGCTTGCCAGTGGATCCTGCCGGGTATCCAGTAGCTCGCCAGTGGATTTCGCCGAGTATCCCACCAGCAGCCGCCAGTGGATCCCGCCGAGTATCCCGCTGAATAACCCAGAGTAGCTCACCAGTGGGTCTTGCCGAGTATCCCGCTGAGTATTCCTTGCCGGTGGATCCTGCCGAGTATCCGGCCAGTATCGAGCCGGAGCGGCTCGTCCTGCTTTTGCTTAATGTCCAAAAGGGCCGACGAAGTCTTTAGGATGCGGAGGAATTTGGTGTAGCGGTCGTAAGATCGTGAGTGTGGAGGGTGGGGATTGCTCGAAGCGAAGTATTTTTTAAGGAAGGGATGGCCAAAAGTGGAGCCTCCGCGACGCACCCTGTGAGAGCTGGAGGAGCTCTTGGCGGATGGAGGTGGGTGTCTCTTTCTTCATATCCTTTTTATAGTGGTTGTTTCTTCGTATCTCTTTTGTTTTTAAAGTGCCAAAGGGAAACCAACTTGGGAGAAGGGATCCCTTTGAGACAAACTCACCTCTCGCTCGATCGGGCTCGAAACACCGGCTTCGAGTTACAAAAAAACACAAAAAAGTCGCTGGGCTGGTGCTCCAGCAGTCCACTCAAAAAAATGGGACTTGCCCAAAAGGAAAAACGAAGAGGTCTCCGAAAACCTTCAGTCCTGTCCAAAGAGCCGTGTGGTTTCCGAAAAAGTCCGAGCCGCCCCCCCCCCCCCCCCCAAAGCGGAAAGAAACGAACCCGCCACGTCGAGCCGAGAAAACGGGTCCTCTCCGCGGCGGTGGAGGGCTCGATCTCCGTGCCCCCGAAGCCCAGCTGGCAGTACCTCACTGGGAACCCTTCGCTTTGGGAGAACCAAACGGTTTCTGCTTGTCGGTTGGCATTTTGATTTTTGGTTTATTGAAGAACTCACCCCTTTTAGGGGGATGGGTTGTTTTCGTTTTGCTGGGTGGCATTCTTGTTTGGTACTTTAAAACTTGCACTCTTGGGGGGGGGTTCTCAATATGGCGTGCTTTTTCCAAGAGGCCATTTGGGGGAATGACCGATTCCTGTATTTTGAGAAAACTCCAAATGCAGAAAACTGTGCAGCTGTGTCAAACCTCGGGGCCTTTTGAATGGTTTGATTGGTTTCTGCCCGCAGGGGTCATGCGAGCGGAGCCTAAGTTCAGCCCCAGGCGCGTCCAATGGAGCGCTGTGAGGTACTGAAATTCTTTCGACCTTCCCTGCAGCTGCCAGTGGGCGACCCAACCCCGCTCGTTCATGATGCCCAGGTCGTACCAGGCACATGCCACCAAGTGCTGCGTCGTGAAGATCTGCATCACAATCCTCAGACGGATCCCTCCCCCCCCCAACCCCCCGGTGTGCTTCACACGCGCCGAACGCTCCCGTGGCCTCGCGCCCCTGGCCATGGCTGCCCAGGCGCAGTCCGATGTCCAGCTTGGCGATGGAGACGTCGTTCACCAGGCGGCGCTTCAGGCACTCCTGAGACGAGGGGAGTGGCCAAAACTCGCCTCTCTCCCGGCCACCGACGACCTGTTTTAGTCCAGCACGGATGCTTGCGCACAAACTCGCTGCGTGTTCCTCACCTAAAACTCCGCTTCCTGTTCCGGGCTTCTCCTCTCTCTTTTTTTTTTTTGGGGGGGGGGGGGCCCTACAAAACTGAGGGCTTCCCATCCTCAAACCCGGAAATGACAAAAACCGTGTCACGCTGTTCCACCACTTGGAGAAAAGGGGAGCGAGCCTTGGATTGTTCGGATTGGGTCTCTGCCAAAGAAATCCAACCCGCCCGCGGCTTCCCCGGACCTTTTCATCTCTTTTCACCTTACCCCTAGTTGGATTGGTCGCTTGGGGTTTCGGCTTTGAATCCCCAATTCCTGTAGAGGGTAAATGGGAAACAACCCCAGACCGGTTCGTCGGCAGAACGTCTTCCCCGCGTTCCGGCAAACAAAAACCAACCACAAAAAAAACATGCATACATGTTTCCGGGTCCGTTCTCCCCCCCCCACCCCCCGGGTCTTCCGGTCTTCCTTCGCGTGTTTCCCCAAAACTCTGTCCTTCCCCGCGTGTTTCCACCAGAAAGAGCAAACCACGCCAAAAACATATTTATATATTCCCGGGCCCCTTCCTCTCGGGGTTGTCTTCCCCCGCCGTTTTCCCCAAAAAACACATCTCTGGAACGCCGTGGGGCCGTCATCTTCCCCAGCTGCATGAGCCGCCCCAAGCGCAGCACCAGCTGCGCGGAGCGCAGCGCCACCCAGAGCTCTCGCGGCGCCGAGCCCAGCCCCGCACAGAGCGCCGCCAGGTCCGACGCCACCTCCCACCGGAAAAAAGCCGAGCTCACCAAAAATCAAACCACGGGGAGGTACTTGTTTTTCTAACGAAAACCTCCCACCATGGAGGTGGGAGGAAACCCTTCCAAGAGGGTAGAACTGCTTTTTGTTACGAACCTCCCACCGGGAGAAAAAAAAGCGGGAGAGACATTTGGCCATGCTTCAAAACCAATGGTAATTTCCATCTTGGGATAGGTGAATTCACCATCCATTTTAGAACCTATTTTAGTGGGGATTGGGGTGTTCACTGGGGGTACGGGGTTTTGAGCCATGGCCATTTTTACGAAGCTCCCACCGAAATACTTTTGTCTTTCCAGGTCTGTGCGCTCCAGGTTAGTCGGTGAGAGGGTAAAAACAAACACCCACTGGATGGATTGGATTGAAGCTGTAGGATGATTTGAGAAGCCATGTATTTTGAGTTGTTCCCCTTTCGGCTTCCATTTGAACCTTTGGGGGCAATTCCGCTCAAAGGTGCCGAGCTACGAAGAGCAGATCGAAGAAGAACCATCCCCTGAGGTATTTCTTGGCGATGTCCGAGGCATTCAGCACCAGCTCCCCCCCCGAGTGGAAGCCCGTGAGGAAGTTCAAGGAGATGTCGCAGCTCCAAAACGTCAGCGACAGCAGCGCAAATTCCGGCCACACCTCGGCCGATATGATTTGAGCCGTTCTGGATCGGTGTATTGCTTCTTTGCTTCTTTCTTTTTCTTTGTTCTTTTTTTTGGGGGGGGGGGCGGGGGAGGGGGGAGAGAGCCTCTTGGGTTCTCTTGGGGGGAAGCCCACCACACATCCGTGTCGTTTGAGCCAGGCCCGCCTGCTGGGGCCATGTGTCTGAGAAGACCTGCGCCGGAAAGACCAAGAGCTCCACCAGGACCATCAGCACCGCCAGCAGATCCCAGCGGACCCGGGCGCGCGACGCCGGGGACAACATCCAGACTCTCTGAGACTTCTCCTGGGTCACAGAATTCTTGACAAGTCGAATGTGCAGAGAAGTTGGGGAGGGGGCCAGACCGATCGGTCAAGAAACCTGACGCTCAAAGGTGTAGAAGTTGGGGAGGCCAGACCTATCCTGTGCCAATCCGAAGGTTGAATGCGTCGACGTTGGCTTTTTTGGTGGTTCTCACGGGGCGCCGGGCGAAGGATTCGCCAGGCAGGGGCCAAACCCGGCAGCCGAGCGTCTGGCACCGCGATACTAGCAGTGGCCGTCGCCGAAAGTTTGCGCGGAGGGAAGCTGACGTCCTGCTGCCAGCAAATCCGTGGCTCCAGGCAATCCTCCATCTCCTGCAGGTTGCCAGGTTGCTTTCTCTGAGTCGGTGCCCCTTTTGAGTGGCTTGCAGTGGAAACCCAGGGGAAAACCGAAATCCATTCGTGGGGTGCCCTTGTTTTTGCACTCGGCCAGTGGGAAAGAGAGCAAATGTTGTTTTTTGGATCTTGAATCTTGCCAGAGCAAAACGCTAAAGCTTGCTTGATAGCAAAGCAAACAAGGCACAAGTTGCCAGGCTGGGTTGTCCAAATGTTATCTGAGGTTATTGAATGCTACATCCGAGGCAAACAGAAAATGGCTGTTCAAGAATCCAATGAAACGGACCTGCCCGAGAGCAGTGTGGAGCTAAACCTATTGTATGAGACTCACTGGTTCAGCCAAGCATTCCACAAACGGGTCGACCCTTGGTCGCTGGTTTACAAGGAAACCCATTTCCGGGGGGAGAGGGGGGGGGTCCGACTTTTTCTCAACACGGCCATGTGAATTCTCGGCCAGGCCCGCGTAAAGCGGAGAGCTAGGTTGACTCACGTGCCGCTGGGGTTCTTCACGTTGATTTCTAGGGGGTACTAAGTCTAGCCAGCCGCAGCGTGAAGGATCCTGGTGCTGCTTTCGCGTTTGCCGATGTGCATTCTTTCTGCCACGAAAGCAGCATAGGAGACAACGTGAGACCTGATGCCATGGCAGGCTACGTGTGCGTCCTGAAGCCACAGATCCCCAGAAACAATCGCAAATCACCGACATGCCAGCCGCCACCTCCCCCCTCCCCCAGGATCCTCAGACTGGGAGTCTGAATGGTGAGAGAGCGCGTGCATGAGCTTCAGCGAGGACCTCACGAGTCTTCCTCTAGGAGCTGTTGGTACCCGGGGCGAGGAAAACGACACGGGAAGCTCTACTCTTGGTAGCAAAACACTTTTTTGGCCCCCGCCCAGTCAAAATGAACAGAACCAACATACTAAGAAGCTAAACAACATGCCAAGAACAGTGAATCAGTGAAGGGGGACAAGGGTTCCACCCTCCACTCCTTACACACCAACGGATGGAGCAACGAACTCGACAAAAGACAGTGGCTTGCGGGCCCCGGCCAGTTGAGACGAACTTTAAACTGGACGTGGGTAGAGGATGGTTCTTCAATTTTAATTAGACACCGTCTGGTGGACATCATTTATGTGTTTATATATATATATATGTCCACCAGCCACTTTGCAGGGGGTTCCAATTGTTTAAATTCATGGCCTGGTGCAAGCTCACCGCGCAAAAACAAACCAAAAAAAAAGAGCCCACCGCCCTCAGCGCCCTCCGGTTGGTTTCTCATCCGAGCGGCTCCGCGCCAGCTCGCGGCTCCAGACGCTGCCTGATCTGCAAGCCCAGCGCCCGCGCCTTCTGCTCCTCCACCAGAAAGCCATCCAACATCATGCTCATCAGCGAGGGCCTGGGGGAGACGCTGCACTCCTGCAGGGGTTCTTTTCCGTCGGCGCGGTAGTCGCGCGGCCGGTAGTCGCGTGGCCGCGGGCTAAACTCTTGAAGCTTCTTTTTGGGCCCGTCTTTTGGCTGGGGGTGGGATGTGCCGTTGCACCATGGGCCCAAAAATGAAACCGGCTCCATCTGATTTAATTAAATTGGCGGTGCAGCTAATGTGATAGGTCCCAAACGACTGGGAATTCATGCCTTACACTGACACATATACAACATGCTTTTCCCCGACTCATTTGACTTTTGGACACCTCGAAGGAGTTCAGGCGGAGGGAGGTCCGCGGGATGACGCTGGGGGACATGGACATGGACGCGGAGGGCGGGGTGGCTCCGCCGCGGAGGGCGGAGCTGTCGCGCCGCAAGCACGCGTCCAAATCCAGTAAGCTGGTGCTCGCCTTCGAGAAAAAAAACAAATCTGGGAGTGCGTTGGCTCAAAGCACTTGGTTTTGAGAGCCCTGAAACCGAAAACCGTGGGTTGTCTATAAACAGCCAAGGAACTTTCAACAACTAAGTTTTCTTTGGTCACAAGCCATCGGGCTGTGAAACAAAAAGCCAACATTGACATTGCCACCTTGGCATCAGGGCCCAAGTCTCCCCCACCTGCCGCGGGATCTGCAACTGGACCTTCTGATCCTGACACCGCCGACAGCCGGCCGTCGCATTCTGACATCGAACATCTTGATTTCAAGGCCGCACAGCTCCCACGGCATGGGCTTGAAATGACTGCTTCACGGCTAGGGATGTCCGGGAGAAACCACTCACAGGACTCAAGGGCATCCCGAACTTGGGGGACTTCGGTCGGTTTTCCGAAGTCCAAAAAGATCTGGCCGTGGGTCAAAACCCCTGGTGAACATCAAAATAGGTGGCACGTGGATGTTCATCCCCAAAATAGGGCCAGAGGTTATGCAACCCATAACCATCTCTCCAGACCTTTGAAGTCGGCTCGAGTCGTCGATGGAGCCTGGAGCTGCGCCAGGTCCGTCTCATAGGCGGAGGCCAAGGCACGATGAGCCTCCCAGAAGCTCAGAGCGCGGTCCTGCCAGGGTGTGGGGGGGGGTTGGGCCGAGGTCATCTCTTTTTGGATATCCAAATTCGCTTTGGATCAGGTCCAACCACTTGAGGGGGCTGTGAAACCGAACCATGGGACTTTTGGGTTGACCCGTCCCCCACATCGTCGCTGCTTCTTGCCATGGCGTCGAGGCGCCCGCTTTGCGCGCGCCGAAGCGCAGACTGGATCGGGGAATCGAATGGCTATTCTTGCATTCCACTCAACCCTCGCTCCGCGAGGTTGCTGCAAAGCAATGGACTGATCTGGTCAATCCGGCTACCACCAGGTTGGCGTTATTTCCTGATGGGGGGAATGTACCTGCCGGCCGAAACGCGAAAGGCCGGGTGCAAGCGGGCTTGGCGAGAGCCAAGGCCCTTGTACTAGACGGCGCATGTGGGAAGTGAGGCATGTTCACATGGGGGGTTGACCAACATGTCCTTTGCATGGGACGACCGTTGCGGAACACCATGGACCACCACTTAAAAGATCAATTAATAAGTCCAACTCAGCGCGGCAAAATTGATCAACCGCACCCCGCCCCACCAAACCGTCAGCATCGAGGGCCCGGCAGGAGACAGCGACACGAGGCTGCACATTGGCATGGTCGGTCACTGGCTTCACCTTGGACTGAACAAAGCCCTGCCGTCCATGTCCATCTGACTCGCTCCTTGATTTGGCTTCTTGTCCAGCTTCCATTTGCTTAAGCCCCCTGGGGAAAAAACTATTTCCAGTAGTGATAAATTCCCTTTAAAACTAGCAAGGGAGAATAAGAACTATTCTTAAGCAAATGGATGCCAGGGTTCTGACTTACCCGAACCTTTGGCTTGGTTTGGGCAAATTCGGGCAAACCTTCCTCTGGTTTCAAAAGGCGCTCTCAAGCCCCCAAGCGACCAATCCAAACCAACCAGAGCCTGATCAACCAACCCGAGTGAAAGGCGTACGGAAGCTAACCTGAGGCCTGCGCAGCATGCAGGTTCCTGCGATGCGCTGAGCGTCGTCTTACCCGGCTTTGGAACACCCAGGGGGGTGCTAGGCAGGTGAAGACTTCGCAAAGCAACGAGTCTGACACGGCCGCAACGAGATTTCCGGGCTTGGAAAAGCCGCAGGCCTTTGATCCAAGCCATGGGCACTAGAAATTCCTTGCCAGAACCAGCCGAAACACATCAGGGAACGAAACGAAAAAGAACAAAGATACATAAATAAATAAATGCATAGACAAATAAATAACACAGCCACCCGCACACCCAAGAAGGGGAAGGGAGGGCCCCCGCTTTTCTCTTGCAGCGCCTGCTGTCGCAGAGGAAGCAGGCCAGCCGCCCGTGGAGCGGCTCCACCTCCAACGCGCGGCGCGAGCGAGTCCCCGGGTGGCGGGTGCCGCGGCCGTTTTGGAGGTCGGAGCCCCCCAAGTTTGAGGAGAAGATTTCGTTTTCGGGTTTCCGTCTTGTTTTTTTTTTTTTTTTTTTTGTGTGTTTACTCTTCTCTTTTTCTTTTTTTTTGGGGGGGGGTAGAAACCGAGAAAGAGGGGTACCAAAGAATGAAAAAGACAGGCCCAGTTCATCATTTCGGGATATTGCGGGATATTTCGGGGATGTCCTCCTGTTGTGGGCTACGAGCCGACACGCGTTGGGAGAGGCCAACACTCCGCTCCCTTCCCAAAGCCGCGCGCCTCTTGCGCGGGCCCCTCCGCCATGATGCCCCTGGCCTGGCCGCACGCATTCGGAAGTCGGAAGTCGGCGCGGCCTTCCCAGAATTCCGGGGGCCCGGCCCAAAATAAACGTCCTAGGTAGCCAAGCTGCCGCCTTTTTCGGTCACTCTTGCTGGTTCTTGGGGTGAAGTTCATGGAAAAACGGCGATCCAGGGTGTCCGTTTTGTTTCGGGATCCCTACCCCCCCACCCCGCCAAAAAAAAACGCGGAAAAACCGGCCGGCCGAAGCCGAAAAAAGGGCCCCGCGAAAAATCGAGCCTCGGGGAAGAGCTGCAGCTCCCCGCCGTGGCCGGGCTGCCAGAAGGGGTTCAAGTACCTCGGCATCTCCAGCCGCTTCGACTTCCCCGGCCGAAGTTGAGGCGAAGCTGACGCCGGCCTGTTGTGAGGTTCACGCGTCTGTTTTCGTTTTTTGCTTTTTGTTGTTGCTGCGTTTTTTTCTTTTTATGGGGGGAGGGGTGCCCTTTTTGAGGAGGGAATGGCCCTTCGGCTTGTGGAAAAGGAAAAGGATGATCGAGAAGCAGCAAGTCTAAGAGCAAAACACCGCCACAAAACGTGCCACACACACACACACACACGCACGCTGCGGATAATAGTGCAGAGAGCCCCCGGCAGGATGCAAGTGATTTTCCGGCCGTTGTCGCCACCCACGCAGTCGAAGTGGGGCCTGTACCGTGAGCCCGCGCCGGCGTAGACCTGAGGTCGGGAGCTATGGACTTGGTTGACGTTGGAAGGGGAGCAAAAAAATAGATTTTTAGCAGTTCAGTGGGGATTTCCCACTAAAACACAATAAGCAACAACGTAAAGTGTTTCCCATGTGGAGTCTCGAGGGGTAGGTACAACGGGGGGTGGGTACTTGCGAGCCTCAGGATTCCTTACCTTCCTTAGGGTTGTCTGGGTTCCTCCGGGAGCCTTAGGCTCCCCCCCCCCCCCCCGTTGCTCTATGATACAAGTGATACCCATACAAACCAAACCTATACAAGCCGAGAGCAAAACAAAAACTCAGCTTCCCTCTAATTGGTGGCTTGGTTTTGTGGTAAGTTCTGGGGGTGGTTTCCAATTTTGCCGTCAAGACCCAGGAGTCTCAAGTAATCTGAAAAACTGCCTTGGCGTGTGAATGGACCGGATGGTCGAGAACCCTTTGTCACCCCAGGTTGGTTCCCGGCATAACTTATTCATCGCAGTGTCGGCTTTTGACTCGAACATCTAACAAAACCAACCTAACAACAACTAACCTATCAAAACCAACACAAAACACACACAAAAAAAAAAACAAAAACAAAAAAAACAACACACACCGATTCGAAACCACAAACTCTAACGACCCCATCTGACGGGTCCGACGCGGTGAGGTCCGGGCAGCGGCCATGGGGCTGCCCCGCATCAGCCACAGATCTTTGAGCTCCGGCACCTGATGCGGAGATTCTTCTAACCAGCGGGCCACCTGGGAATTTGATCTGTACCTGTGCATTTATGTATATACATATATATATATATATATTAATACTAATATATATATATATATAAATACAGCTATATATGTGTGTGTGTGCGTGTGCATATATATACATATATATATATATAAGTATATTGACACCATGTCACACACACACACATTAATGCGTGTGTGTGTGTCACGTCTGCTTTCATTGCATCGGTGGGAATCCGCTTCGGAAGATATCGATTCGATCTGCCCTGAACTGCCGCCTCCTTGGCCATGGCGAGGACCTCAGGTGCCCCCTCACTCACCGGTGTGTCGAGGGGATCCTTCCTGGGAACACCTCCATCCGACAGGTGGATCGAGAAACCGGGGGTCGACATTTACTTCGTTTCGCTCAAGTCTTACTCCAATTCATCCAGGTGTATGGGTCAGTCTACATTTGGCTCTCTTCCTCACCTTTTACACTGAAGTAAAATGAAGTGAAGCCAAAAGCATGGCATGCCACACGCGTCACAGGATTTCTGCGCCCCCGAGCCAGCCGGTCCAGCCGGCGAGTGAACATGGAGACCGCCGGGTCGCCGTCCTTGCGAAAAGAAGGAGTCAGGAGAGTCAGGAGTTGGGACGTGTCCAAACCCACCTCCATGAAGAGGTATTCATCTGAGCGGACGCTTTCCTTGAGGCCGCCCTCCACCTGCCCAGCGCTGGCATTCGCTCCCCGTTCTTCGCTCCCCTGGCCTCGCCCTGCTGCAGTTGCCCGCTCTGCCACAGCTCCAGGATGCGCTGCCGCACCTCAGTCCCAGCCAGACCGACCCCCCTAACCACCCCCTCACCCCCCATCCCCCATCCCCCATCCCCCCCATCCCCACCCCATCCAAACTCCGCGCGACCTCCCGCTTCCTTGGGAGTCCGGGCGGCATCGGCCTCTTCGCCCGCCAGGAAGGCGTCCACCCAGCCGAAGCCTGCGAGTCTGTGAGGCGTCTGGATCGATGCACCCCCAGCCCCCAGCCCCGCCCTGCGGGTTGAGCTCCAGCCGCGGGGCCACAGACGCCGGCAGCTGCAGCCTTGAGGCTCACAGGCAAGCCCGGAAAAAGCGGCGAGCTGGGAGAAATATGTTCACAAGAAACTGGAAGGAGGTTTAAACAGCTGGAGAATTGCATTGCTCCAGCTGGAGAAGCCCCCCAACAAAACTTGGAAGGAGCATCAAGAACCAAATGGCAACCTACACCATGGGATGCTCCAGGCCACAGGCTCCAGGCGCCGCTGCCGCCGCCTCGCGTCCAGTCGGCGTCCAGTCGGCGTCGCGTCGGCGTTTCTGTCGAGTCCGGCGCCTGCGGAGCACCTTGCACGCGGCCTGGTCCATCTGACCCACCGGCAAGGTGAGCCTCGCGGTACGGTCGCCCTCTCCCGCTGTGGCTTCCGGTGACTTACCATGTGGCTCCATGTGGCTCAACAAAAAAAAGAGAACGGGCGCCCCCTTCACTCCCCCCATTTTAAAGGAACATGCTCTTCTCCCACCCCCCCGAAGCCTCAGGTTCCGCCCAAAATGGGACGACCTGCGGAACCTCTGAGCCGAGCTGAGCCGCGAGCACCCAGCCGCTGCGCGCCCAGCCTGAGAAGGGCTCCAGTTCCCACGGGTCCATATTTCCCCCCCGAACGGCGCGGGTCTCCTTTTTGTGGCTTCCTTTCACCCACCAAAACAAAAGCCGTCCGGATGTTTCGCTTCTTTTTTTTGAGAAACAAATCCGCCTGCAAGCAAGGCGGAACAGCACCTGCTTTTGTTTCTTCTTTTTCTTGGGGCGGCGGCTGCACCGCACGGATGCTTCGGAGATGTCCTGATGCCGCTTTCCACAACTCCAACGCGCTTTGCTTTGGCTTTCGATCTTTCTCTGAGCCCGACAACCTCCGGAGTCTCATCCGCCTTCGAACGACTCGAGCGACGTGGAACGCGCAGGCCGTTGAACCGCACTGTGGCCACTGCTGCTGCTGGATCTTCGATCTCTAATTGGTGGACGCAGTCGCCTGAGGACACAGAATGACCTGAGGTGAATGCCCAAAAGGATAGGCCTGGGAGTTGTTAGTTTCTATTTTTTCAACCTGATGAGACAGCACTGAATGCAGAGACCAGAGATTTCTCCCCTTTCCTTACACAACGCTTCGGCTTTTTAAGGAGTCAGCCGATGAAGGAGTAGCCATGCAAACCAGGGCTGCGGGAAATGGAACCCACTGTGACACAAACAAAAAAAAGCTTCCCAAAGACGTTCAACCCCCATATGAAGGCAGAGATTCCCAAAAGTATCACAGAAGTGGTTGGACAAACCCCGAGTGATCCCACAATTCCGATGCAAACTCACCGTAGCTGGACGTCCTTCATTTTTCCAGGGGTTGATCCCCCATTCTTCTCAAAAACCGGCTGTTTCCCTGGTTGTTTTTAAAGTTGTCCTGAAAAGATTCGGATCCCTGGAAAGAATGGAATTGGTACCTAGAAACAAGGAAAATCATTTGTACCCCTGGAACAAGGAAACAGGAAAGAAGGTTCCCCTCGAACTTCTGCGTCAAAGCCTTGGGCTGCCGCTCACCCAGCGGTACTGCGGCAGATCTTTGGCGTCCAGCCGATCGGCGCCTGAGCGGCGTGGGCGCTAAGAAGCCGTCGCTAGGTCAACCCGAGGGGGGGGCGGGGGGGGGGGGGGGGTCTAAGAGATTCCGGTTTCTTGGCGCCGGTGATACAAATCGCAACTTCACAAATCGACCCGAGCCCCCCACCGACCAACCAAGAAATGGAACAATTAATCCTGCGGCTGCCCTTTTGAAGGGGTTCCCTAGAGAGCCAACTTGCAGTCACCGCTGCTGGCTTTTGGGGCTAAAGTTCCTGGAGAAAAAACGCCCCCTGCCCAACCCCAAGCTGCTTGAGCCCCAGGCCCCGGCTACCATTCTCCGGCTTCTGGCGCGGCAAGCGGTGGGGGAGAAGCGCTGGGCGCCGCTGACATTTTTCGGTGTTCCGCCTGGGGTCTCAGAATGAAAAAGAAAAATCCGAGGCAAGCAAAGAAGAAACAAATGTTGTTGCTTTGCTAAAAAAACAGAAACTTTTTTTCTCGGCCCTCTTTCCAATGAAACGGACCTGGGTCCGCAAAAAGAAAAGCAGTCTAGAGCAATCAAGGTCCCCTACAACCACTTTAAGAAAGGCTACCCTGCTGCTCATTCAAGTTGGAACCTGAGGTTTCGGAACTGATCCTGACCATGCACATGCTCCTGAAGTTTAGGACCCTCTCACGGATTCCATGTTAGTGGATGGGAGGGTACCCCTGGAAAAGGGGAACCCCCATATGATGCGAATGTTGACCCCAGATCAAAGTAGAACCCCTGGTTGGTTTGCATTGCGGGGTGTCCCCTTTTAGCTGGGATTCAGACCACGTTTGGAGGGTAACATCCGCCAATGATAGGACTGTTGTTTCAGTCTGGAGGCAACACTAGATCCATACATCCAACAAGATCCATAGAGTGGCACGATAAAGTAACACCTGACCCGTTCATGTCAGTATCCGAACAAGGTAAATGGGCATAACGAAACAAGCAAGTAAGTCACACAATCAAGACCCGCATGCAACGGCGAACCTTGCCCTAAGCCACATTGATTTCCAGCCCCGATTGAGGCTCGGATAGAATCATTTGAGCCGCGACCCAAGCCTTGGGCTCGATCTCACCAGCTGAGGCGAAGGTTGAGGGCTCGCTCTCGGGCTCGCCTGAGACAAGAACCCGGGAACGCGAATCAAAGCGCGTGAAGCCGGCCAGTCGCGCCTGCCAGGCCCCACCTCTTCCGGAAGTCCTGGCGACAGGTGGCACACAAGTCGAGCAAAGCTTGGTTGACGTTGGGTTGGGAGCAAAAATCTAGATTTTAGCAGTTAAGTGGGGATTTCCCACTAAACCACAATAAGCAAAAATGGAAAATGTGTCCTAACAACAACCATGAGAAATCGTCCTGCAAAGTCGCCGCGGCGCTGTCCCGCATCTTGAGGGCCTCCGCGTGGTGCCCCAGCCTGGCGCGGGCGCAAGAGCCGCTCTGCGATGCCATGCAGCGAGCAGCCGAGCTGGGAGCGCATGCCCTTGTCCAGGTGCTCCTCGGCCATCTTCGTGAGGTTCTCCACCTGGCCATGGGTCAAAATCCAAATCATACCCCCAGTGAACATCCCAATCCCCACTATATAAAATAGACTAACATGGGTGGTGCACCTATCCCAAAATGGTACCATTGGTTTTGACCCACAGCCACCTGAAGAACTTTGCTTCAGACATGTCCCAAACAAGTGCCCCCCCCCTGCTTTTTCTTTTTTGGGGTTTGCCGCGGAGGCGCCTGGCCCTCCAGCTGCTTCATGAGACTCTCCGCCGTGGTGCGCAACTCAGCCGACAACAAACAACGACGCCGACGCATTCGGAGCGGACCTCTCGGTTTTCTTTCTCGGGGCAGCGCCGCGTCGGTCTTGGAGGAAACCTCCGCCACAGCGTTGGCGGCCTTCTTGCCCTAGGAAAGGAGCTGAGGTCATTCTTTTGTCGGTTTTCTGGGGGTTAGAGTCAGAAAATCAAATCGGTTGGTTCCCTTTAACCTACTACTTAGGGCGTGACTTTGATCATGGCGAAATATTGCGAGCCGTCTCTCGCACGCCATCTCCCGCGCGCCTTCTTCGGCATGGCGGTGACGGCCCGCGCGCCGGGGCACTAAGCAGCTGGGAAATGCTGCGCCTCTTTTGCTGTTGAGCTTGCCACTGCATCCCAGATTTCAGTGAAGATTGCCATCAAACAGGTTTCTCATTTGCCTGCTCAAGACACTCTCGCTCTCTCTCTCTCTCTCTCTCTCTCGCTCTCTCTCTCTGTCTCTCTTGCTTTCTGTCTCTCCAGGCTTCTCCCTCTCTCTCCCTCTCTCTCTCTAGTGGTGTCGAAAGTCCTGAGGCAATTTAAGATAACCTTGAAGAACATCACACTTGGCCACGCGCTTGCATGCGAACGCGCCGGAAAAGGCCGGCTCACGCTGGCTCTGTTTTCCCCAAGCTGGCTGCGTTTGAGCCTTGGCCCCTGCACTTTGGCGATCGAATTGGTCTCTGGCGATTGCGGCCGCGCATCGAATCTCGGCCGCACCTCTTGGAGGGCGGCCAAGGTCGTAGCGGGCCCTTTGTCCCGGCACACATCCACCACAAGCATTGTTCTCCGCATCGAATTCCCGAGCTACTTTTCCCTGGTCTCTGTTTTTGGGGGTGGGTTCCCTCTGTTTCCCTCTTTGGATCTTGGACATTTCCAGAAAAAAACTTGGATTTCTTGCAGGATTCGGATTGTTTCCCATTTTTCAGGGCACCCGAAAAGGAAACCAACCGCGGGCTCCTCTGGGACGCTCCAACGACCTCTCAGACGACCCTCAGAGGTCCACGAAGAGCGACAGCCCCGGCTCCTCCAGGCACAGCCGCGGGCCCGGCTGGAGCTCGCCGCCTCACAAAGGCGCCGCGTGGCTTCACCCCCCCCCTCGTAGGCGTTGAGGTGGAAATTCTCGCTACAAGAGTGTCTGTGTTCAGAGAAGTCCCACTAAACCGAAAAAGGGCGGGTCGAGAAATGCCGGGTTGTACTTGGGAGTGAGTCGCCTTCTTCAATCCTCCCACTCGCCTTCGCCGTGCGACAGCTGCGGAGGGCACAGCACGGGCGCGGCCTCGATGCCACGGTAGAGCCGCAAATGTCCTAGGGACCAACGCCGCTGGCCTCCCCCCGGCGCCTGCTTGACGTCAGCTCCCTTCTTCTTTTTGTTGGGGTTAGGGGGGGTGGACATGTTGGCTTTGGAGTAGCTTCCCATTCACCCTTCGGAGGGGCTTTCCGAATCCAGGCCACCAATCCAAACCACTTCACGGGTAAAGCTCCGATCGCGTCCTGCGTCGGGGCAGCGATCCTTGACCTTCGGCTGTACCTTCACCTGGCTGTAGCCTTGGCCTGGCAAACAAATCCCATCTTCGAACTCGGCCGGGAAAAACCACCGAACACACGGATCGCAGGGATCGGCCTTTGCGTGGCTGCGCCAGGATCCAAAGCATCAACAAGGCCACGAGAAGGGCCAGCAACAGCCTTAGCCCGCTCTTCTCCCCTCCCGTTGCCCGCGCATTGAATGATGGCCCGAACGACCAGGGGAAAATGCTACAAACAACTCTCCAAAAGTGAGCCATGCATCTGGTCTTCCATATGGGGCTATGGAACAAATGGCATCCCGTCAAGCTCCTTCTCGGATACATCCTACGGGCCCCAGCTGGCATTAAACCTGGCCCGAGCTTGGGTACCCTTCTTGGGGTTGCTTTAATGGTAAGACAAACAGAAGGGGAACTTGAGACAAGATCCCAGGAAGGGCCTTCCCACACATGACAAAAGAAACAACAATATACACAACTTTGAAAGTCCAGACACTCCATCCATCTATCCTGTTTCTTTTGAATCTATCTACACATCAATATGGCACCCCCCCCTCCCCCAAGCCCCACCTGTTTGCAGCACATTTATATATATATAATATATATATATATATGTATTGTTATAAATTCAACATCTTTGTCTATCTATCTTTCTCTCCCCTTCTCTGTGTACATATTGTTGTATCTTTGTCTATCTCATTTGTCTCCTTTTCCCTCTCTCCTTTGTCCGAGGCCGAGCCGAGGTCCGGGCGCCCAGGGGCTGGGGTTGGGCGCCAGCGCGGCGCAGGCGCGCAGCAGGCGGCTGGCCCAGGCGAGGCCCAGCGCCAGGCCCAGGCCATGTGGCCCCAGCTGCTCCGCCGAGATCCCGGACCTGGCGGCTAGGGTTCCTGGTTCTTTTCGGTGGGGCGGTGGCCTTCCTGTTGGGCTTGAGGTAGGCTCTGTTGGGGTTCTGGCCGGTTGGAAGGGGCGGTCGTTCCTGTTGCTTGGGTTGGGAGGTTCAGCGGTGTCAGGCAGGCCAATTGGAGGTTGGCGCAGAAGCCAGCAAATGAACTGGCGCAACTGGGTTTTAAAAGGGAAAGCAAAAGGAAAGCCACCCACGTTTGAGGTTCCACAGCCTTTTTTGAGACACCCCCCCACCACCCCAAAAAGAAACACACCTCCCGGCAGTCCGTCCGTTGCCTGGTGCGTGCCAGCATCTTCTGCAAGCCCATCAGTGCCAAGTCCGCCAAGGCGGTCATCACCACCGCGAAGATCAGCTCGTGCCCTGAGAAAAACCCAAGCTGCGACGCGCGGCCAATCGAAACCGACTTTTGGTGAGGGTGCCCGGGGCACGTCTGAAGGGGAAAACCACAGTTCTTGTGAGTCTCCATATTTTGAGGCACTCCCAACTGATAAGTCCGGATGACACTATTTACAACTCTAACTCCAACAAGTTCTTCTACCTTCCAATTAGACTCAAAGTGACATCATTCGGATGACATCCTTATTTTTTCATTTGTGTTTAATGTTTTATTGTTTTGTTGTTTAAAAAACCTGATGCCCGCCATTTGAGAGGCCCGTGCCCCTACGATGCGGAACCGCCAGCTCCGCTGGGCCTTCGTCGGGGCGCAGGCCAAAGCTCTTCGCCAGCCACCTCGCACGCGCGGGCGGCTCTGAAAATGGGACTCGGAACCCTCCAAGGTGGTTTCCTTTTGGCTCAACTGAAAGCAACCAAACGGACACATGTTTGTGGTTCGGATGGCACCCGCTAAAACCTCAGATCCAAATCCAAATCACCAATCCAAGGCGCCAAAAGGCGAACCTGACATAGTGGGGGGCAAACTTGCGAAACCAAAAGCCCCGACATAGAACCCTGGATACGGGAACCAGGGATTAAGATCCGTCTTCTGGTCGAATATTTCACAAATAGCCACGTGGCCATGGGTCAAATTCCAAATCATACCCCCCGTGAACATCCACCAATCCCCACGAAAATGGGATCTAAAATGGGCGGTGAGTTAATTCACCTACCAGCCCAAAATGGAAACCACCATTGGTTTTGAACCATGGCCAACTGTCTCTCCCGCTTTTTTGTTCCCCCGGTGAAATGTTCTGACCCAAAACGGTTTTGACCACAGCCGCATGCGTCGCTTCCCGTTTCGGACACCTCGCCGCCCGCAGCGCTGCCAACGCGGCCGTGGCGACGGCCACCGCCACCGCGCGCTCCGCCTGGAGTCGCAGGGGGGCGGTCGGCCAAAGAGATGAGGTCGCTTTACCGCCAAATGGAGAACAAGAACCAGGGGGCCTCGCCAAAAACGGGGGGAAGATACAGGGAACCTCTGGCACTCGCGGCTTTTCGGTGCAAATGACTTGCGAGCGCCAACCGCCCCAACCGCCACCCACGCAGTCCCTTCGCCAGTTCCCGCGCCTCGCCCGGCAGCGCCAAGCCAACCGCCAGCAGCAGCACGCTGAGACCAGCCAGCAGCAGCCCGGAACCTCAAGATGCAGAACTGCAAAAATATGGGTGTGGCTTAAAACTAAAGAACTGGGGTTATGCTGTGAAAATTCCATGTCAGCCAGTGAAAATTCCATGTTCCGACACGCGCCCGATGCAAGCAAGGTGCCCACTCCAGGAACACCATGGCTCAGCCCGTCCTGTTGCTCAGGACGGCCAACCGTGTGGCTGTGTCTGTTCTAGGGTAGCTCCAACCAAATGGCGAGTTTGCCCTCTCTTTCACTTCAACCCCCCCCCAAAAAATTAAAACATGGCGAGTTTCCCTGTTCTTTTCCCTTTAAACCAACCCATAAACAAGACTACCATCCCAGAGGCGGAAAAAAATACATCACCCCGGCATTCCGCTTTCGGCTTCCGGACTTCCGGTCTCCTGCAGGTAGCCCTCTTGGTCCAAGACCTCGATATCCAGGAAGCCCAGCACAGCCCGGCTCAGCACCTGGACGAGAAGCGCCGGGCGCGCGGACCAAGGCGAAACGTTTCACGACCCTTTGTATGGGAGCACAAAGCTCGCTCTTGTTCTTTTCCTCTTTTTTCTCCGGCCTACTACAAATGAACAGAACCCAAAAACAGAAAAACAAAAAAACTTGCCAAGAAGAGTGAAGCAAGCCAAAGGCTTCATCACATAGGTCAGCCGTGTAAGACTCGAGTTTGTTTGTCAACATGGGAATGACCCGTTCCCAAGCAGGTTCTGAAGGTCCTTTTCCTCCCGGGTGTCTTTTTTGAGGGTGCCCCAATCAATATGGATCGTAACTATTGGAAACATCGGAGAGAAGAAAAACAACACCAAATCTATAGGGAACCCTGTTTGGGTTTCTCTCTCTTTCTTTCAGGGCCCCCCCTTTTTCTCTCGTGTTTTTTGCGGGTCTCCCAAAAGAACCGCCCCCCCCCTTTTGGGTGGGTTCCATTCCAAGACACGCCGCCGCGGTTCCAACATTTTCCGCCGCGCCTCCAGCGCCAGCAAGGCGAGTGGCAGCACCAGCGCCGGGGAGCGCCGGAGTTTCGAGTCGGAGCCTGCGGCCGAGATCTCCCCGCCGAAGCGCGTGGAACCCAAGACGTGCGTTCCTTTTGAAGGGGCCGTGTGGTGAGTTCTATGTTTATTTTTGGGTGGGAGGTACCCACACCTGACAGGGTGCCTTGAAAAGTTTTCTTTTTTGAACTGTGTGTGTGGGAGTATATAAGGAAGTGCCTAAAGATCTAGCCAAACATCAAACCATAGCCCAAACCGCTTGGCTCTGCTCCAAGACAGGCCGGGAGCACACCCAAAAACAAACCAACAAATCATTTGTCTTTTTCGAGGTTACCCCTTCTCCTGCGGCTTTAATGGGAACCCGGCGCAGGTCGAACGCCGGCCTGTGAAGCTATCGAGGCCCCACAGTAAAGCCGAAGCAACTGCCAGCACGGCAGCCTCCGGCGCAACTTGTCGGTCGGTCGCTCCAGGTACACATGGCTCGTCGTTTTGAGGGGCGCCGATTGTGTGGTAAAGGAAAGCCATCATCTTGCAAAGTTCTCCCCGCCAAAAAATAAACAAAAACAAAACAGAAACCAAACAAAAGGAACGAACCCACATGGAATCAGGGCCCGACAGTTGCACCCATGAAGCGCCAAACTCTCCAAGCCCTGTCCGAACAGAATGCGTGCATTAAGCTCACAATTCCACGAACCAGCAAACTGTCAGCAACGCATTCAAAGGACACCTGGACTGGAAGTGGCAGAATTCTGCAGGGCCCACCTGACAACGATTGAGGCAATGTGCAGGCCTATGTGGCTTTGATTGGGCGAAAACAGCCTCCAAACCCCATTTGAGATGGGCGATAACCATTTGGGCAGAAGCAACTGTGTCTTGCACAAGTGTGCTAAAACTGCGTCAACGGCAAGGGGCCCGACTGTTGGGCCAATTTGAAGGAGAGAAGGAACACACATGAACACACCATTGTACATCTTTAGACCTCAGCCGCTCCGAACTGGTGGGACCCCTGATGAATTCGCCCCTACCCACGCGAGATTTCCCCGGGACTCAGCGCCAAAGAGCCTGGGATCTGCCCGTGTCGGGCTGCGCGTAGGCGTTGGCCGCATCTGCTGCCGCCAGACCGGCCATGCAAGCAAGCAGGTCCACCCAGTCCAGCCTAGACGGTGAGTTGTTTTGGCTGACCAGGCCACGCACGCCCTCACACACGCACAGGCCACCCAACCACCCACACACACACACACACAAGACGCGTGCGCCGACGCCTGGCACTTGAGTCTTCAGAGTTTGCTGACGGCCAAAGAAGCACTGCCTGGCATGCGCAAGGCACCTGTAACACGCATGCGGCGAAAGAATCCGCGCACCTGGAAGAGGAGCCAGAAGAGTAGGAAGGAGGCGCTGGCCGGCAGCATCTGCACCTGAGCCAAGGCCATGGCGTCTCGAGACCTGGCCGAGGAGACCCGGACGCGCGCCAGGCGACTTCGAGCGCCGGGCCCAGAAGGGCGCCGGGAGAGGCCACGCCAAGTCCAGGAGGCCCCGGGCCACGAAGTACAGCACTGTGGGCAGGAGCGCCGCCTCGGACGCCGCGAGTGCCAAAAACAAGCGGAACAAGCGGACATGCTCCGAACAAAAACCCCAAACAAAGAAAACAACAACATAAACCCAACTGAGCCGTGGGTCCGAAGAAAGCAAAAAGAAAACACCTTGCGCAAGCCACCCTCCGAAAAAACACCGACTGACTCAATCCGCCGTGGCCCGTCCGGGCGACCGGCCACCGGGCCCCCCGGCCACGATGCAGCTGGCCAGCGACTCGCCCTTCGCCCGCCGCGCGAGCTCCGCCGCGAGCAGCGCCGCCAAGATCACCGCCAGGGCCTCCCGCGTCGAAAGGCGTAAGGCAGGCCGGTACAAACTTCGCAGGGGCGAGAAAAGGAACATGATACCATGATCGTGAGGCAACTTGTGCCTATGCCAACCCACAATCCCTTTCAAGTTCATGGAAATCACTAGTACCTTACTTCCTACTTTGCAGTCCCCTTGTATAGATATATATATATATATTTATTTTTTTTGTGAGTGTGTAGTGTTTTTGTCTGCATACTCCCTCAGGGCGGGCCCACTCCAGCTGTGCTTCCGATTCATTCATTCATTCATTTATTATGTTGACTTTTTGGGGCTGTTTTCAAGTGAGCAATGGCCGAACATCCACGACCGAAGCTTCAAACAATCCGCTGCGAGCATTGCAATTTACCAAAGCAACTCGACTTCTTAGCTGGGCTGTCCTCAGACCCCCAAAACCAAACTTCTCAACTTTCAGCGGATGAAATAGAAATCCAACCACTAAACCGTCCAAAACCGGATGGAACCGGAACCGGATGGCTGATCACCAAGCTCAGCCATGCCTTCCCCCCACCCCACCCCCAGTACGGCTGACGATGACTTCAGAGCCTGAAAGGCCTCCCAACTCAGCAGCGGCAGAGCGGAACCCGAGAAGTACCTGATCGATTGAGCGCTCCATCGGCTCAGGTCGAGTCTGTGTGATACATGTTTCATGGCTCTCGCTGTTAAGTCTATCATTTGGTTTTGATTTTAGTTTTTGATGATGTTGATGATCATTTGGAGTTGGCTTGCTTTTCGGTGGTTGAAATGTTACCTTATCTTCCCCCATTTCCCGGCAAAACCGGGTGCATCCGCGCCTCTCATCGCCATCCGGCAGCAGCCCCAAGCCGTCTCCGGCGTCTCCGGCATCCCCCAGCACCACCTGCACCTCGCAGCGTTTTCGCTCGCGACTTGGTTGCTGTTGACCTCTGTGCAAAAAGTGAATCACCTTTCGGGGGTTTAGTGAAAACCCAACTTGATTTCCCAAAAAGTTAAAGTCTAAAGATCCAACCCAGTAGCAGTCAAGGCCAAGAACTCGCTAAAGCGGAGAACTCGCCTAAAGCGGAGGCCCACGCCTGAGTCGTGGTGCCGGCGGGGCAGTGGTGCGCGTGGCTTTGGTTCACCTGGCGAAGAGGCGTGATGTCCACGACCCCCAAGCCACCGTCCCCCAAGGGAGCAAAAAAGCGGATTTCCAGCCACAGCCACTACTAGGAACTATATAAATTAAAGCGTTGTTTTCCTTACTTTCTGGGGGTTGCAGTTTTGGCGGCAGTGGAATCCATGAAAGAGAAGGCTCAGCAAAACTTCCCGAACCGCCTGCAGGATGCCGATGCTGTGTGCATTCCTGCAAATATTCGTGGCGAGACTTGTCCGACCGCACTGAAAATTTGCTGCTGGCGTCCTCGGAACAAGGTACACGGCGCCATTGAAGAACAAACCCGCGGAGAACCTCGGTTCCAAGTCCCACTAAATATGGCGCCTTTTCCTTCTTTGTTGCTGTTTAACACCAAACACGGGCACCCTGACCCCCCCCAAAAAAAGCCCCCCCCCAAAAAAAACAACTGAGTCTGCCCATGCCAGAGAAACTGGCGAATGCATTCGGTCCGAGGCGCTTCGAATCGGCCGAAACCCTTGCAGAAACATCCTGGGCGCGCACGGAGTTCGGCTCCCAAAAGCAGCGGCTGATCCCCTTGTGCCACACTGGCCATTGGCTCAAGTTCCATCCTGCCAGTTGCCCAGCGTGCCGGCTCCGAAAAAAACCCTTGACTGAGCTACCACGCTCTTAACTCCGAAAAACTCCGAAACATGATACCTCCGGCTCCCGTTTTTGAAGGAAGCTACCCCGTTGGCTCAACGTCACTGCTCCCTCACGCCCGACTCGTACTCGCCGCGCCGCGTAGGAGGCAAAGCCCTGCGTGGCCGCGTGGAACACGCCCACCCCGTCCGCGCTGTCCGGGACGAAGTAGGACAGCGCCCCCACCTCGCGATCGCGGCCGTCAGAGGCACCTCCCGTGGCCTTTTTTGGGGCATGGAGCGGAAAAAGGGGCTTGCTGTGGGATTCATGCCCAAAACCCGGTTCCTGATCCAAATGATCCGGTGGCGCGCCTTTCGAAAGCAGGCAATCCCACCCTACCAGGTCCTTGAACTCCCAGCTCCGAAGCGCTCCCTCCTCCAAAGCCCAAATTTGGACATGCCCCGAACCAGTCGGCGCCCGATCCTGCCGGCTCACAAAACCCCCCGGCTTTAGCAACTCCCCCGCCCCCCGACCCGCCGGCGCCCGCCTGCACCGCGCCCAGGAACTTGAAGCCGCCGAAGCCGCCGTTCGCCAGGCCCAGCAGCCGGAAGCGGCGGCTGGCGACGTCCCAGGCGCCGACGCCGTCCGCGGTGAAGGGCACGAAGTAGACGACGCCCTTCTGCGCGAAGGCGTCCGAGAACCTCAGAGAGAACGGGGCATGGCTTTGCGCGATTGGGGGAAAGAACGGGTAGGTGTTTCGCGCGTTCTCTTGCCGTTTCTCTGTTTTTCTGTTTTTGCATGTTTTTGCGTGAGAACTCGTCAAACCACCAGATTCAGCTTAGTCCTGGGTTGGCGTGTTGGACGTTTGGGGGTGGCTCCCTCATTGGCTGCAAGTTTCGCAAGCAAACTTCAAATCCCCAAGCCGACAATCCAAATCCCAAACTCGTTTCTGCGCCGGTCCGGAGAGACTGGGCAAGGCACTTGGTATCCCTCTCTATGGCATGGGAAATGTCGATGGTGTGGAAGGATTCGGAGGCAATGTCCAGCACTCCGATGTGATCTGCGTTGTACGGAGCCTGGGCTAAGGCAAATCTCAGTGGAGGAGAAGCCGCTCAATGCGTGAGAGTCACAAAGTAGCAGCGCCCGTCATAGATCACCTCGGTTCAGCAAATGTACCTAATCAGAAACGCCGGCATCATCAGCTTTCTGTCCGACGGCTGTTTATGAGTCCCCTTGAAACATGGCCGAAGGAAAGAAACGTGTCGCGTTAAGCGCGCGCGGATTCGATTCAGCCAGGGCGCCCCTCCATGGTACTTCCACTTGGCATCCGCGCCCGGCCCCAGGCCGATGGTGCGAAACTCCTCCGAGGAGGGGTCCAGCACGCCTGGCGCCGCTTCCGTGACATCGACTGCTCCTTGGTCCAATTCCCTAACTTCCACCGAGGCCGCTGGAGAGCAGTGCTTCCCACGGTTAGAATTTCGGAAGGTCGCTGTAGGTGAATTCACCAACCATTTTAGAACCTGTTTTAGTGGGGATTGGGATGTTCACTGGGGGTGCGGGATTTTGACCCACAGCCAACTCAGCGACGCCTATGCGTCGCGGCTCGCTCGGGCCTATGTTCTCGGCGCTGCTGGGCACAAAGTACACGGCGGAGGAGGCTGTCAGCGCCCCGGAGTACTTGCACTCCGCCGAGCTGGCCCAGGAGACGTCCAGCGCCCCTCGAATGGCGTAGGCGAAAAAGGCGAAGGAGGCGCGGAGCGCGCGAGGAACTTCTGGGGGGGGGGTTCCGCCCCTTGTACGGTTTCGGGGCTGCATGGGGTGGGGGTGCAGGTTAGTGTGAAGGTGGAACCGCATCACAGATGCGCCAAGAGAGCCACCACGTCAACTCGAAAGAACGTTTTGCTGGGGACAAGGCAAACAGATCTCTCGCCCGAGGCACGGAACTGTTCCGTGGCCGTGTCAAAGACGCCGATGTGGCTCTCGGCATAAGGCACGAAGTAGGCCACGTCCCCCACCATGACCTCTGTCCAATAGCCACGGAAAAACTTGACTCTCTGTGGTCATTTTGAGGCTCGGCACCCTTTGCAAGGCTGGTCTATAGATGAAGCACCCCAAAACAAACAATGCCGTGCCAAGGGGAAACCAACTGCGCACTTGCCATAAGAATGGCACCACAAAACTCACACACCCAATCAAAATCTAGGGGTCTGACCTCCTGGACAGGTACTCGAGGAAAAAAATACGCTCGCCCATCCGAAGGGGGCATTGCCCAATCAAACCAGCCATAGGCAAAACCACGAGTTGGGGGGCGACCCGCATCCTCCTGTGCATGAACGAAATCCTGCACCAGAACAAAGCCCTGGCATGATGAGTCCCTATAAATACCAACAAACAATGGTTTCTCATTCTCTCACAGTGGGTGGCGAAATGGATTTCGCAACCATCCACCGCATTTCCGACGCACGCCCCGGCCCGTCCGCGCCAAGCCGCGCCCGCGGAGTACTTGAACTCCGAGGAGCTGGGGATGCTTACGGTGCGGAAGCTCCTGGGCTTCCCGACCACGGGCTTCGAAAGATGAGGTGGAAATGAACCTCTCCACCGCACCCCAGTGAGATGGAAGACCTCTCAACCGGACCCAGTGGTTTGTGAGCCTTGCCCAGGTGGCTCTCTGGTTCTGGGAGGGAAACAACTCAGAACCAGCGGCGACCGTGGAGTTGTTTCCATGAGATGGATCACCCCAGCGGAGAAAACGCACTGCCGGAAGCCCGAGGAAAGTGAGACATGGGAACGATGAGGCCGCGGGTCCGGCGGGCGGTGTCGAAGATCCCCACGCTGTCGGCGTTGAAGGGCACCAGGTACAGCGTACAGTCGCGGCGCCTGGCGCGAAACTGGCCGCGAGAGACGCAGGGAAGGAGACATGCAGTCCGACCCTGAGAAGAAAAACACAATCCGACAGGTGGCTTCCTATAAAAGAACCCTGCGTTCATTCCATTTCTCCTTTCCTACCTATCACACCAGCAAGTTGCTAGATGAGCGCTTGTTCCACGCCCAACGCCCACACGTTGGGCTTGCGCTCAGCTCCGCACACGGCGCCGCTGTACTTGTAACCTCAACAGCTGAAGTCGGGACAGAAGCCGCCCGGCCATCTGTCGGACATGGACACTGTGCATTTCGAATGCCTTCAGCTTACTAGTGGGTGTTTTTTTTCGCGGTCAGGGAAGGGTGTCCCACATACATTCGAACCAGGGGTTCAGATCAAATCCAAGCCAAACCAAACCAAGGGGTATTCCTTACTGGCTAGGAGCAAGCCAGATTCGCAGCTTTGCTTTGGGCCCATGTTTCGTGGAGGCCATGCTGGGAGCGCAGTCGCGTCAATTGGGCCCCCGACTCCTGCTGGAGGACTCCTGGGTGATGTCCACCAAACTGAACTCCGCCAGGGCGGCGAAGCGCTGCAAGGTGGCCTGGAGAACCCGGCAGGATTCTAAGCAGAGGGAGCTCCAGCAAAATTTGCTCATGCTGGTTCATACGTCTGATACGTTTTATCTCTTGAAGGGGGGAGAGGGGAGGGGATTGAAGACACGCTGAAATGTTCTCAGGTTTGATATGTTTCATCTCTTGGGGGGGGGAAGCTCCATCAAAATTCTCATTTTGGCGTCAAACAAATTCGTGTTTCGGTGATATATGGTGTTCTGCCATTCTCCAGCCTCCGCAACGACCTGGTTCTTCCGCAACCTCGGGCGCTTACCAAAAACTAAGACCTCAACAAGGCTTGCATCATCTTGAGGGTCTGTCGGGTGAAAAAGCTTCAAACCCCGAGGAAAGGGAAACAAACTCCCATGCTCCACCTTTGGGGGGTTGCCCCCTTTTGGTACCAAAAATTCGTGCACACGTTTCAAGGGAAGCCGACCCGTGAAACCGAGAAATCCGTTTCGGAGGGGTCCCCCGCGACGGATGCAGACGTCGCGCCACCCAGCTCTGGACGAGCGGACATGGCCTCTTTTGGCCCCGGGCTGAGGCGCGGCCTTCGTGCGCAGCTGCTGCTCCTGAGGAAACGCCACGACCCCACTCACCTCCCACCCTCCAAGGTCCACCCCAACTCCGCCTCCCAATATCAGGGACAAAGCTAACCGAGAGTTGGAGTCAACAAGCTGGGAGAGCAATCCCAATTAGCGGGTGCCGTTTGGCAACCGAACGGCAACCAATTTTTCAGGTTAGAGGGCCATTTGGGTGTGCTCATTGTTTTGCGCCTTGCTTACTTTGGGGTCCGAAACAAGTTTGACACGAGAAGCATCCGACCAAAGCATCTCGGGCGCCACGCCGCAGCATCCCGCTCCGCGGCTTTCTCCACCAGCCGTGAAGCGCGGAGCAGCACCTGCAGCTGCGAACAGGAGCAGCCCGCCAAGTCATAGCTGATGTGCTCCCCCCTCAAAAAAAAAAAAGGAATATAATACAATAAATAAACAGTGTGTGCTTTCCGTTTGACTCCCCCCCTCGGCAAAAAGCGGGGGGGGAAAAAACGATATCCTCACAGCCCCCCTCGGCCAGTCAAAACTGGGTCAGCCTCGCCGCGTGCCATCCTTACCTCCTCTTTCCAGGCCCGACCCCCCCCCCGAGCCCAAGCCTGGGCAGCGGTGGGTCGATGTTCCCGGCTGCGGTTGGGCAAGGTGCCCTGCGAATTCGGACACAAAGTTTGCACTGCCTGCCACAAAAATGACATGCGTCAGGATGATGCGCAATGGCAGAGTTGAAGGTTGCGGGCTGTGGCTGCAGGCTGCGCATGTGGCAAACCATCCGCAGCATGCCTCTGTTGGCTGAGGTTCTTTCAGGCAACTAGCAATCACGCCGCTAAACCAGGCCACGCCTGGACGGCAGGCCCAGGTTCCTGGCTGCCCATCTCTTTATCACCAAAAAGCGCCGTGGAGTTTTTTCTGCGCTCTGAGACCGCGACGGGAGTGGTGGTCGTCTCATGCCGGACCCGGCCCACCACCTCACGGACCGCACGGGCGGCACTGCGAAGCGAAAATGCGAGGGCCCTGCCAGGAGGTTGGTGTCCGCGTTGTGCCAGTGCTCGGGCATGAGGCCTAGGATCCCAGCGGGATGGAAACCCGATCCCGCTTCGCCCCGGTCTGGCCAGGAATACTTTGCTAGCTCCTGATTCACGGAGTATCCGGATTACCCCCCATCCGGTTAGCCCCCAGAGAACATCCCAATCCCCACTATAGACTAAAATGGGTGGTGAATTCATCCTAACCAAAATGGTGCCATTGGTTTTGACCCACAGCCATATGTTGCCTCCATGGCTTACCCTCCAAACCCCATGCCCCACAGAGCTCTCGCTGGAAGCCGATGGGCCGGGGCCCCGGCAGCTGGACCGCTTCAGCTGGCAACGGTCCACCGCCTGGCGAAGCATCTTCGGCCAATGCGTTTCTTGCTTTTTTCCAATGTTTTCTTTTTCTTTAAATAATTATAACAATAACAATAATAATATATATATATATATATATTTATACCCTTGTGCGACATGGGAAAACCAGAGGTGCGCAAAAAAGCAACTCCAACCCCAACAACTGGCTTTAGGTTAGCGCACTTGGGAGTTTGGAGATGGGAAGAAGCAGTTCTTGCGGGGGCGCTGGCCAATGGATGGTGCGTGGAAAATCTGAGACAAGTTGAACAAGTGGTGGGACAAATTGCGAAAGCAAAGGAAACTTGCGTGGACAAAAGGGACAAAGCCAGAGCCATTTAATTCAATTTTGGTTCAACTACGCATGAATCAGAACCTGACTGCAAGGTTTGTCTTGCTCCAACGCATCCCTGAGTCTTTGCAAAAAGTGCCAGAGGTAACCAGCAGCAGCCATGCAGGCAAAAAGCACGTCCGCCTGCGACACCTCCACTGCATAGCCTGGCACGCACTGCCCCAATGATTCCCAAATGGTGGCCTAAGAACCTTCCGAGCCCCGGACAGCCCGGTGTCGCATCACAAAGCCTCAGCCCGACCAACCTGCATCCATCAACCCAAACATGTGACATCATGAAGCACGGAAGTCGCAAACCATCTGAGCAACGGCCCGCATTTGCGGAGTTGTTCTGTTTGGCGGCCCCAACGGTTCACAGGAGCCCCCGGCAAAAAGACACCAGGGCCCTTGCGCCATGCAGCGGTTCACGTCCAGGCAAAGGGCGGCCGCGCCGCCAACGAAGGACCTGGGCCGAAACCGTCGACCGTCGACCGCGGCCCCGGTAGAACACGCCGCTTGGGCACGGGGTACAGGGCATCAAGTGCGCTGTGAGCGCGGCCTACGTGCATTTGACATGAAAACAGCACCCAAATAAGTGTAAGACACAAGGATACAAGGTTGCATGGTAGAATCAATGGACTTGACTAGTAGTGTGAGGCACCAACAATATAACCTTGTTCGTTTCCCGAGTCTGTGGGGTCACTTCACCTGACATTCGCTAAGACCAACCCAAAAGTCTGTCCGCGTGACTGCACCAGCAAGCAACCCCTACATCGCACTTTCGCTCACTTCCTGCTCTTCTTCCGGCCCGCGCGCGGCTTCACCTCTTGAAACTCCTCCGGGGGCTCGGAGAGTGACCGAAAGAGACCTGGCGGTCGCGGCGGGACGAGGCGGGCGGGCCGGCACGCGATGTGGGCCAAATGAATGTCGTGGTACCCTCCCTGCAGCATCCCCCAACATGGCGCAAACTTGACATGTCCACTTTCCAGCCGCAAGCTGCCTTGCGCCGGGTTCATGACGGTGCTGTACAGGGTGATGCCAGTCTCGTAGACCGGGTACTTCCACAGGATCGCCCAAAGCTCGGACTCCTCAGCCGAAGGTTTCTCGCAGCTCCCAAACTCGAGCACGGCTTTCGGCGCCAAAGCCGCGACAAGCCAAGTGAGCAGCGCTCAAGTCGCTCATGAGCTGCGGGGGGGCATGCGAGGCCTACCTCTCCGTCCTATCCCTCCCCCGCCTCCACAAAGCCCCGGGTCAGGGGCGCCTGCAGCATCTCCTCCACCAGCTTACAGCGGACCAGGGACTGCTGGCTGTCTTTGGCCGGGTCAGAGTCCCAGTGGTCCATGTTCGCCTGGCGCACATCTTGGCGCTCAAAAAGCGAGCACGGCCGGCCGGTGGTGCTGGCCTGTCCCACCCGGCCTGCACCAGGAACCTTGGGCTTGCAACCGCACCAAGAGACAAACCTATGCTGGAAGCGTGTTCGGCCGCTACTGTGCCCCTGAAACTGTTGAAGCAATTCCAGAACCCTTCGAAGACATCCCAACCAAAATGTGGGAGTGGTTTCCCTACCAAACCATGGCTGAAAACTTGGAGGGCAGCTTCTGTGACCGACTGATCCCCCCTCAGCATGGCTCGTGACTGGCGCTAGGTGCTCCTGGCCGAGGGGCGCCACGTCCTCTTCGAGCTGCCGTCGCTGCAGCTCGTTTTGGACGTCCCGGGTGATCTGCGCGGCGGAGGCCTCGGAGCAGACGAGGCAGTAGAAGGGCGCCATGGCCGGCACCGAGGCGAGGTCCTACACGGTACCCAGACGCGCTCGTCTAGCCCAGCCACGGAGGGTAGCAGTGGCAAACAACGGTAAGTACACTTTCTGTCTTGACTCTACGTTGAAATGAATAAGAAAAGGAGACACAAAAATGATTATTCTTTCGTCAAATATGCCAGGTGTCTAGGGTATCTGTCGGAAACAAGGGCCGCTTTCGGCTGGTACCTCATTAAGATGGAAACCCATAAAGCCCTCCAAAAAAAACACACAACCACTGAAGGCTCTCTGAGGGAGCGCCTTCCTGTGTTTTTCTTCTTAAAACCTGCGCCACACACCGACCCCCCCCCCACGCCCCACGCCCCACGCCCACCGCCGGCCCAGTCCTCCAGGAAGGGCCCGTAGGCCTCGCAGCGCTCCAGCGCCTGGCGCACCGCCAGGCCCACCGGCAGCGCCTCGACGGCCGCCTCCCCGGCGCCTGGAGGCCCAGGCCCGGCCCCCCCCCCCCGCCGAGACCCCCGGAAAACCACCAAAGCCACAAAATGGTCGGCTGGAGTCAGGGCGGCATTTGTTTGATCCATCATCCTCTTTTCAAAAATTTGTCCTACCCTTTTCTTTTCACAGAAGGAAGCCTTCGACCTTCGACCTTCGGGTCTTTAAAGGGCCCCGAACGTCCCCACCGCTCCACGTCACTTGCTTGGATGCTTGGGGCTCGAACCCCACGAGCTCCGAGCTCTCCGCTCCAAGGCCAAGGCGCCCTCCTCCCGGAAGTTCACGGCCAGGGCGTAGCGCCCGGGCCGCTGGGCCGTCAACACGCCGATGTACCCCGCCCAGGTGGTGGCAGTGTAGAGGAGCCGCCCACCACGAAACACCCGGATGTCGATGTTCAACGCCTCACCGGAGAAATATGGCTCTGTCCTGTTGTTTGCAGTTTCTGCATTTTTTCTTCTTTTGTTTTTTGGAGGGGCAGGGCAACTACCCCTTTTTCGGGTTTGGGCTTTCAAGGGAGACCAATACAAAACAACAGCTGCCCTCTTGGGTGTCCCGCTCGACACGCCCCGCGTTCATCCCGCGCCTTGAGCTCGGGGAACTCCCAGTCCAGGGTCCGCGCCAGAGCCACGCTGCCGTCCTCCATGCGCGCCGCCACCGCGGTGCAAGCGCAGTAGGCCTTTCTGGGCGGCACCGCGGCGCGCGGCGCGCGGCGCGGCCGCAACTCCCCAATGCCCAGGGCCCCCCCTTCCCCCAAAGCTCAAAATCAGCACAGCTGCCAGTGCGCCAAACTGCTCATTCGTTGGAAGGGAAGAAGCCATTGCAGCCAAGCACAGGTGTGCAAACGTGCTTAGCCAAAGCTCTCGCCTCTCATTACAGCCACCAGCCCCCAGTGGCACCTCGTATTGCAGGCTCAGGGAGCACAGCGCCTGCAGCGGCACCTCCGCCGCCTCCGCCACGCCCCGCAGCTCCAGGAAGAGCTGCGCCAGGAAGCCTCCGGCGCCTGCGGCGGTGAATTCCACCAGCCAGGCGGCAAATTCCTTGGGATGGGAGAAAAATGGTGGCTTACATCAAACTGACTCTTGGCTATGGCTGCTCCATGGGGGGGGGAAAGGGCGCAAAATGGTTTGATGAATATCATGAATATGATTCTCTGCTCGACTTTGCTGAAGTCAATCGAATATGAAGATCAGTCGATTCCGGCCGCTAGTCACCTCTCCTCTCCCTTGGGCTTTCCTCAAAGTGAACCCAGGCCATCCCAATCCAAACGAAAAATACGACACCCCGGTAAGCCCTTTCACAACCCCGGGAAAACATGGGAAAACCCACCTATTTTTCCCACCTATGGCCCAAAAAAAGCTGCTGTGCAACACCTGTCAAGCGGTTTGGAAACTCATTGTTTCTTCATTTTTTGAACTCCAAGGTCACAACGGGGGGGGTCATCAATATGAAGGATGCTTCCTCTGCGTTCTAAAGCAAAACCAAAGAGACGCAAAAACCCAGATCAGGGTTCCCTGCTGTCCGCTCCCTAGGCGCCCGCCTCCCCTCCCCAACCCGCAGCCGCCTTGGAGGCGCTGCAGCAGCTGCAGCGCCTCCTGCTGCGCCACCCGCGCCACCCGCCGCTCCGCGCAAACGGCGGCCTTGCGACCCCGGCGCCGGGAGGCGCTGCGGGCGGGGGCGGTGGCCATGGCCACCTGCCACTCCTCGGCTTGGCGTGACGGTTGGTGCGGATGGATCTCTCCCTCGGCCACCGGTTTCTTTAAAAAAAGAAGAGTTTTTTGTTTCAAACCACGTCCAGGTGGAGTTTGTTTGGGTGTTGCTCTTTGTTGTTTGGCGGGTCCAGGTGGAGCTGTTTGCTTTTTTTTGGGTTTGGGGGTGGGTCAAAGTGTAAAAGGAGGGGGTTGCCTTGAACCTGTGACCGCCATTGGACATAGCTTTCCTTGCAATGGCACCCTTCTGAGCTCCCATGACACCCGAAAGCAAACCACCGCCCCACCGCCCAAGGCAGGCGACAGCACCAGAAGCCAAGCCTCCGCTAGCTTGCGTAGATGGGGGGCATAGGCCTGGGCACGGTTCTTGTCGCCACGAACTGTGCCTTCGGTGCGGTTCGACCATGACAACGGCAGTATGTCCCAAATTGGCAGCACCACCAAAACCTGCACAAACTGGCTTGAGTTACCACCCAGATCCCAGCGAAGGCCTACACGGCAAATCAAGTGGGCCCCGGCCGCTGCCACCGCCCGCCAGCGCAGCGCGGGATCTTCGTCCAGGTCGATGTCAAAGACGGGGATCGCCATAAGCTCTGAAGAGGCGCTTGGCGTCTTTGTCTTCCGTTGTCTTCTTCTTCTGCTTCTTCTTCTTCTTCCTCCTTCTGGTGTCAGGATGCGGGATTTCTTGAAGAACAACTCCAAGTGGTGTGCATGCCCGCAACCGAAATTTCCCCTAGCTTTGTCCCATTCAGATTTCCACTCCCCTACAGAGGTTGCCCGTTACCAGGGCGCTTGTAAGCCAACAGCAGGCGAGCATGTTGCCAGCTGAGAAACTGTCCATGAGACATGGGTGTGTGCATTTAATAAAACACAAAAAACAAAAAACGTCGCCAAAATGACTTGTCCCTGGAAAGGACTGCGGTCCATATCCTGGCACATGACTATATATGTGCTCACCCCCCCCCTCCCGGCCCGCGCCCGCGATGGCACAGATGGGCGCCCGGGCCCCTTGAAGCCCTCCCGCTCCGGTTGCCGGAGGCAGGTCTCCGGGCTCTCCAGGGCCATGCCTGGCGCAGCTCCCGACATGGCCCTTCAGGTTCTCCGAAGGGACCCATGGGGACCCTTCAAAGCTTGTAGATTCAAGGGCCCCTTTGAAGTGGGAGAGGGCGCCAAAATGAAGGGCCCGAAAACCATCCAAAGGAAGTCTGCAAGGGTCTTTGAAGGGTTTTTCCCCAAAGTTCCCTGGTTTCTCAGGGTTCCTTGGTTTTTTTGCCAGGGTTCCTTGGGGTTTCTTAGGGTTTTGAAGGGTTTTCCCTGAAAACATCGAAGCCGCCGGCAGCGAATGCGACGAAAAAACCTCACCTGCGAAGATGCAGCGCTTGCCGATGTGGATGTACCAGCCTTGCCGGAAAGGAAAAACGAAGCTTCGGCCTGCTGACTCGTAGGGCTCCCGTGGCTCCCGTGGTCGTTGTGTTGCCTCCCTTTGCGTTACCTGACCTCCCTCAGGCAGTTTTGCCCATTGCGTTCTCGCCATCGTCACCCTCGCACTAGACGCCGATCAATCATAGCTGACAGCCATGACACGTTCCAACCTCAAAACAGGAATGGAAGTCGCCACAACTCACCGCATCACGCGCTTCAAAAAATGCGATAAATCATTCATGTTTCGACGGTGTCAAAGGTGTCAAAAAAGGCGCGGAAAGGTGAAGGCCAAAATGGCCAAAACATGCACCAGCTCAAACGAACGCCGGCCACGTGACGATCCGTTCTGAGCTCGCCGCGGTCATCTGGGCTGGTGAGGCGCCTCGAGTCGGCGAGCGAGCCCGCGTGAGCCCGCGGTTTGGGCAACTTGGAGCTTCGAATCCCCCAAGCCAACAGGATCAAAAAGTTAAATAACAGCAAAATGCACCAAAGACCTTCTGTCTCACCTAGATAGCCAAGTGGTTCTTGCCTTTTTTCAGTCACTGTTGCGATCGGGCTTTGGGGTAAAGCTCATGGAAAAAAGCGATCGCAACTGGCGATCCAGGCAGGTGTTTGAGAGTTGTAAATGGTACCATCCAATATGGCCCATGGCCCGTGAATGCGTGGAAGGGAGCGGGTCGGTCGGGCAGCATCCAATCGCTTTCCACGCTTCAGCCGGCATCCACGTACCGCGCGCCGAAAAAGAGCACCGGTTCAACCACGAGCAAAATGCAATCGGTTAAGGGAATCCTTCTGCAGAACAAATGGAGCCCAATCCAAGCCGGAGCCAAATCTCCCACCTCCAACCTCCATCCTGCAGCATGCGGAGGGGGTCGGCTTCTTTCCCCAATGAAGCGGCATAAGCTGAGGGCTCCTTTTCAGTCCAGTGCTTGGCCGTCGGTTTGCGACGGAGTTCATCGCAGCCCGTGGCTCGGGCGGCGTGCGGCTTTCGCTGAGCAAAAAGGGGGGGGCAACTTTCGGCCACCCCTTCTGCCGAACCTCAGCGCTCCCTCACCAGATCCTGCATGAAGAGCAGGGCCACCTGGGTATGGGCCAAACCAATTAATCCACCAGACCCCACGATTTCCGTGTCGTCCTTTTTTTTGCCGTTCCGAGCGGCATCTGCGGCTGTTGGCTGAAAAACACCACCCAAGCTCCCATTTTGTTGGGCGGCCAAATTTTGCTCGAATCTGAGACGACCGAACAGCGCTCGTCTCAACTGCAAGCTATAATTTGGACCCGCCTTGCCCAGGTTCTGCTTGATGGCGTCGTACTCCTCCGGCTGAAACTGGGAGCTGTCAGTCAGCAGCTTCTTGCCCTCCATGCCTTGGTTGCTGCAACGACCCCCCTGCAAAAAGTGAATCACTTTTTAGCGGGGTTCGTGGAAAACACCTGTATTTCCAAAAAGGATGAAGTCTAAGGATCCAACCCAATAGCAGTCAAGATGCTGCGGAAGCAAATGTTCAGCTCCTTCAGAAAGGGCTCGACCTGGGGCAGAAGGCTTCGGGCCGCCAAACCGGGCGTGCGGCCTGCTTTGGAGGCCGCCCCCAGTTTTTTGGAGCCTGGAAGGGAAAACCCCGAGGAACGCCACCCACGTTTCTCTCTTTGGCTTCTTTCTCTTCTTTTTTGGGTGGGGGGGAGTCCCTCCACCAAAACAGGCCCTGTTTTCCGTTAACAAAAGGGGCGACGGCCACGACCACAAGCAAACGCATTCACCCCGCGAGCCTCGCCTCGTCTCTGCCCCACAAGTAGGCCGCCCGCTCCCTGCAGCCCTCCTGCAAGCGTCTCTGAGCGAGGGAACCGCCCCAGCCAGGGGCTGGGTGAGCTGAGCGCCTGCTGTACATCCCCCCCCGGCAAAAAAAAAGTTTAGCTTGTTGAGCTGGTTAGGAAATATTTGAAGGGAATCCCAAAAGTTAGAGTCTAAAGATCCAACCCAATAGCGGTAGAGGCTGTCAAAAGGAAAGATAGGCAAGTGCGAAGGAAACACAGGAAACAAATGCAACGGAGAAGCAAGGGTAGGACCTACCGAAAGGTTTGACAGTTTGATGGTCATGGCCGTGACGTTTGGCCAGTGCTAGTAAGGACGACGGCGCAGCATTGATGTATATTGATGTATCGTGATATAGTCATGACACAAACGTGGTTTGAAAACAAAATTCGCGATGAAAGCAGCTGCAAAGATGCTCACCCTCTCCAAGAATCGAGAAGCAAATCGGTCCCAGCCCAACCTTCCTCCCCCCTCGTTCCCCATGTCACCCTCCTTTGCCACAACTTCCTCTTCCACAGAAACGCGACATCCCCCCCCCTCTCCCCCCACCACTCCCCGTGCAATCGGTCCGGGGGGACGAAGGGGGCCTTGGACTCCGCCTGGTCCACGAGGAACAAAAAGCCGCAGCGCTGCAGCAGCGCCTGCACCCGCGCCCGGTCCATCTCCTCGAACTTCGCCTCCCCCAGCACCAGCTCCTGGCGCTCGAAGAAACCCACCCCGCGGGCCCGCAGGTTTCCGAAAGCCGCGCCGGAAAGGCGGAGAACCGCAAGAAACCCCCAAAAAGCGGGGAAGATCGAGAAAAAACAACATCAAGCAACAAAGGAAAGGAGCGGGGAACACAAAACAAGAAACACTGCAAAAACAAAACAACGGTCAAATCGCTGCAAGGCCGCAAAAGGCCTTCCATGTGTTCTTGCTTTTGTTTTGCTTCTCTCTTTTTTTTTGGGGGGGGGGGGGAACATTTTTTGGGGATTTTGTTTTTGGGGGGGATGTTCTTTTTTCTTCCTTGTGGTTTCTTCCCATCTTTTTTATTGAAACGCCGGTCCTTGCCGGTGCACTCGGGCAGCTTGCCCTCGAGGCCCAGTTCCGCGAGCGCCTCCTTGGCCGTCGGTTTGTCCCAGGTCCAAATGGCCCGCCGCATCTTCGCCCCGAGCTCCTTGGCCACCGCCTGAGACTCAGCGAGTGGCGCGCGAGCGACGCGAGCCGAGGCGCGCGGCGGGAAAAACCGGTGGTCTTGCGGCGCGTGGGCAACAAGTGGTCCAGGATGTGTTTTTTGTTCTCTTTCTTGCCTCTTTTTGTGTAGTTGTTGTTTTCCCCTTTTTTTTGTGTGCTTTGGTTCTTTTCTTTGTTTTCTCCTCTCTTTTTTGTCCCCCGCTGCGCCGGCCTTGTGCACCTTTTCCAGGGTCTCCTGGTCCAGGTGCTCAATGATCTCCAAGAGCTCTGTCCGCTCCGTCTTCTTCACCTGAACGCAAATGCGGACAGACTGGCGTTTGACACTTGACAATGGTTTCCTCACTGTGGCATTGCTAGTTCTGAGGTTCTGAATGGCTTTGGGGCATTGGTCCAACCCGGACACTGCACCGAACAGGTTTGAGGGGGTCCCGGAGCGGTCCCGGTGGTTGGAACACCCCGAGTTCGATGCTCCGGCTGGGGCTGAAAAAGTGTCCGAGCAACATGCGAATTACTGACTTCAGAGACGCCATGGACAGTGCAAATCTGCTAAGCTCATCCTGGTGGCGCCGTCCACCTTGGCTGTGACGGAGCCTCCGCTTCCCATGGCTGCGTAAGAACCGGCTCGCAACACGTGGCCTGGGGCTCGGCTTGAGATGGCTTGCGCAAGGCCGCTCGAGGGACCGGCTGCTAGCCGATTCGCACTGCTCGGTTTTCACTCCAGGCAGGTGCCAGCACATCCCGAAGATTTAAAGTTGCAGCTGATGGAAAAAACGACCAGCAGACCACACGACCTCAAAGAACTCCGTCGCCCACACCCCGAGCCACTCCCCACCCAACCCAACCCGGCGCTGGGCGCTCGAGGCTCCGGCGGGTCCGGCGGATCGTGAGGCCACGGCCCCGCCTGGCAAGGCGACAGCGTAGCGGTTGGGGTGTGTCAACCGCGGTGGGCAAGGAGCAAACTCCAAAGAGAAACCGAGTGGACATCCCTGCTGAATTGAAAAGTTGTCAAAAAGGGCTACGAGTGCCTCAGAAAAACCACACTGCTGTCCGCACCTTCCCCAAATTCCCTGGTCTGGCCGCTCCGGGCGCCGCTGGTCGGGCCACCGCAGTGGCCGGGTCCGGCGTGCCAGGGGCCACGGGGCCGGGCCAGGCTGCCGGCGCGACGGCCGGACTCGCCGGGGGCCCCCCACCCTGCGTTGGGGCCGGGGGAGAAATCGCGACCGCGGGTGCCTCAGCTCCACGCAGGGCCATGGGTTGAAGAAGGGCTGTTGATTTCTTTTTGTCTTTTCCGCTCTTATGTAGCCGTAAACCCTGAGGATCAGGACGTATTTGCTGACGTCACACGCCCCAGACTCCCAGTTCTCACTGGGACCGCTGCCCTTGACGGCGCGCTCGTGTGGAAATGCACCGTCGCCGACCTCACGCGCCAGCTGCGGCATGAGAAACAACGGAAGCGGGGGGGACGGCTCCTATGCGCCTTCCGCCTCCTGGGGTTCTCACCATGCTGGCCCAGCCGCCTGCGCGGGAAAATCGCTTCGTCGACCCCGGTGCGGTCGCAACCCGCCTCTTCTACGGACTCCGGAGCAGGGGTGTGGAAGAAAAGCCTTAGGACCACTGTGCCGTTTGAATCGAAAGCTCGGTCCATAGCAGAATAACGCGCCCAATCTCCGAGTTGGCTTACAAAGGTTTCTCAGGCTTGTGGGTGTTAAGAGTTTGGCTGAGTTGTAATGTGTTGCAACCTTTCGCAGCCGCAGGCTTGACTTGTCTTTGCTGCTGAGTTCAAACCATTGTCTGCAAAAACACTCAACAAAGAACACGGGGCCGGTGCAAAACTACACCGAGATTTGAAAGCATGCCTGCAAAGCTAAGTACTGTTGCCATTGCATGATTGAGATTTTGGAGCCCTGGTGATACAAGAAATCATGGTCGAAATGAATCGAAATGAACAAACACGACTCGCCATAAAGGTTGCAAGCTCCATCCTCTCTACCCTCCCCTTTCCAGGAACAGCCAGGCTCCCGGCTCCCCCGGCTGCCCCGGCTGCAGCTCTGGCGCCGGCGCCGGCGCCGGCTCCGGTGTCGTTTGGGGCTCCCTCGGCAGCTGGGCCGTGTCCTCAATGTCCTCAAGGCGCAGCTCGCTGGAGGGTGCTTTACCCCCCTGGTAGCTTTATCCTTTAAAAAACAATATATATATATATGTATATATATATATTTATATATTATATATGTTAAGAATATACATGCCCTTGGATACATGTCACGGTAGTACAGCTTGGTCTCACCGTGGCTGTGCATGTCAAGGCCTTGAGCCTACAATCTGCCCAGACAAAATAGAGCGACTACAGCCGCGCTGATACACATCACAGGTCTTTCACATCAGGCAATCAGGTAGCATTCAGTTTAACATGGTAGCGGAGCACAACTGACTACAAGCATCACCACACCTGGGAAAGATCCAACCAACCAAAGTACACAGTGACACAGTAAGTGACAATGGCGGCACAGGGATGCAAACAGAACATGCTCGGCAATGGTTTCGAGACATGGAGACAACTACACATACGTTACGCACTGCCACTTGGTACAAGAAGCATCGGTTACCTCACCAAGCTACTCAAACCAGCTTTACAACATGGGAGTTTCAACTGGCCAAGTACGAACAAGACAACAGGACACTACCACCGGATGCAATCAAGATTGCAATCCTGCTCAACGAGACAAAAGGCCCACTGCAATAGCATTTGCAACTACAAGAAGGCAACATCACAACCTACGCACAAATCAGTTGGCTGGTTGTGGAGTACCACAGAGCAGCATCACAGTTCGTCAAACTACAAGCGGCTACGAGTAGTGACAACCAAGGTCCAGCACCAATGGACATAGGAGCAACATTGTACAACAAAGGAAAGGGCAAGAAAGGAAAAGGAAAGAACAAAGGAACATACAACAGAGGAAAGGGCTACGGCGGCTACGGCAACTACAACAATCACAAAGGAGGCAAAGGAGACAACAGATACAACCAGCCGATAGGACAGGGAAATCCGTTCAAAGGCGGATACAACAACAAAGGAAAAGGAAAAGGATATCACGAAGGCAAAGGACACAACAACTACAGCAAAGGAGGCAAAGGAACAAAAGGAAAGCAAGCCACAAACGTATGCTACAGATGCGGTCAACCAGGACACATGGCCAAGCAATGCAGAGTGGCCATCTACAACTATGACATTGGCACCACATTGACCAGACACAATTGCATTCCAACCAGCAACAACTAGCACTACAACAAGGCAATGAACAGATGCCTTTGATAGTCTCTGGACTTGAAGAAGTGATCATTGCTACAGCAACGGTACAACAACAAGAAGGCACAAGCAACAGGTACATCGATCTCATGATCGACAGTGGCACATGTCTGCCCACCATGGTTTGCAACAGAGTCACAAATACAACCACTGACGCCGGAAAACGGACCACAGCTGAGGACAGTGACAAACCAGCCAATCAAGCTGCACGGATACAAATGGGTTTGTATGAACAACATCAACGGACAACGCATCGTCATACCGTTCTACGTGTGTGACATCAAACAACCCATGCTATCAGTGACAAGACTGATAGAACAAGGACTCCAGATTGTGCTGGATGACAATCCAAGGATACATCACGACAAGGGCTTCGACAGCAGCATCACACGGTCACATGGACTACTCTTCCTACAAGCAGAGATCACAACACTGCCACGAGGAACAAAATTGAAGGTAGACAACGCAGAACAAGGACAGGTGGCAATGATAGCACCAACAACCACACTGACACCTCAAGGAGCACAGTACACAGGATATGCAGGAGACTACTGGCAATTCAACAGCCAAGGAGAGCTTGTCAGAGTACATCGGCAATACAGGAAGACAGTGTTCACACCAACACGAACACAGTGCCCGGTTTCGACAGAAGACTTGAGAACTACAGAAGAACAACGATCAAAGGAGAGAACGGCACAACAAGGATGATAGAGGATCGATGCCAACATCTCGACAATCCAAACCAGGCACAGCCAACACTGTGGAAAGGAGAGACTGTGTTCAGGTTAAAGAAAGGTACAACACTGCCAGACACACTACAACAGCAACTGGCGGTAAGGCAGCAGCAATCGCAACAGAAAGAGAGATCACAACATCGAGAGTCACACCGCAAGTAATACAATACAAACCACAAAGGAGGATAACAGGAAAGCAACCACGACAAACAATACAACAGCAGCAGTCAGAGACGACTGGGACAGGACAAGGAATCCCTCATCCATCGGAACTACAACCCGGTGGCCATACTGGAAGCGAGCCCCCACGTACAACCACGCACATCCTACTACATACCAGAGCAAGACCGGACGTCTCGAAGTTGAGCACGTACAGGCTAACAAAGATACAACCAGCAGCAGGAGGAAGCATCAAGGTAGTACAGGACGAATGGACAACTGAGCAATCAAAGACACGCGACACTCCTTGGACTGGCTGGACAAATTTCGATTAACAAGAACAGTACCCGGCACAACTGGAGTCAGACGATGAAGAACAGCAACAAGGAAGAAAGGCACGAGCAGCACAAGCACCAAAACAGCCTACACCACAAGAGATACTAGAACACAATGTGACTCACCTTCCGTACAGGAGCTGGTGTCCAACATGCGTACAGGCTCGCGGTCGGGCAAACAAGGACCCGAAGCAACAGAGCACATTGCCAATCATACAACTAGACTTCGCATATCTAAAAGGCTTCGACGACAGCAAGGTACATCCGATACTCACAGCAATCAACATACAATCAGGCATGATGATGGCGCTACAACTCTCAGAGAAGCAACGACTCTTTGACTTCGCCGTACAACAACTACAGCAGTTCTTGGTAGAATGCGGCAGAACAACACATGTGATACTGCAATCAGACCAAGAAGACTACTTGATCGCACTTACAAAGGCAGTGGCAAACACAATAGGGGAACATAACTACACGCACTTCACCGGCATACAGTTCACAGTCACAAGGAGGCGTAGAACGGGCACACCGCACACTCTTCGGACAGATACGAACACTGAGAGCACAAATGTTCCACAGCTACAACAGGACAATCGCCATGAAACACCCCATCATGCCGTGGATAGTGCGACACAGCGCCTACATCGTGAACAGATACGCCATACACGCAAACGGACTCACAAGCTTCTACAACAGATGGCACAAAGAGCAACATGCTCCACTATGTGAATTCGACGAAACCGTACAATACATGGCCTCGTCAATAAAACAGTTCCCAAAGCTAGAACCACGCTTCTTCAACGGAATATGCCTTGGGAAGGACACAACCACAGGCGAATCCCTGATAGGGGTATACAACAAGATACTACGTGCACATACGATACGACGACAGATCAAACTACACAAGTACAACCAACAACTCTTCGACGTGATCAACATGGGACCGTGGAATACACCAGCATCGGCGCTTACTACGCCGACAACGCAGACAACAACCACGCCAACAACACTGCCATTACCACAACGACAACAGCAGACGGCAAAGCAACACAAGGACGCAACAACGAGCACATCATCAGTGCTCCTGCTGTTGTCTTCTGTTGTTTACTTGTACTGCCTTCTGTGACTTCATCCGGTCGTGGTCTTGTTGATGATGTAGGCATTGGCAGCGCTGGTCGTTGTGTCATAGGTGGAGCTGTTGCCATCGGCGATGTGGGTTCCTGTGTTCTCTGCTGTTTCTTTGGCGAGCCTTCATCCTTTAGAGAGACCCGCTACAGGAGAACAACCACAACGCAAAATGAGGATAAATGCAATGACAGTCAACACACGGGACGGCAAACACGTCGAGACAACATCAAATGAGGATGCACAGGAGATAGAAAATGAAAGGATACTACTGGAACCCATACTACATGGTACAGAGGGACTGGATCCAACAAAGGTTGCAACAGGAACACCGAAATAGACGGCAACACACTCACGACTGAGCAATGGTCCAACATCGTAGAGTCCAGATGGGTACTACGACCAAAACAACAAGAGGTACGAGCACGAATGGTTGCAAAAGGGTACACCGAAAACATCAGTGACAATGACCTCATCTACGCAAGCACACCACTGTTCTGTATCCTACGGATACTTCTTACAATGGCATTGTCGAGCAACTGGTCGGTACGCACAGGAGATGTAAGCGTAGCGTTTCTACATGCACCAGCAGCAACACTCAACATCATTGTGAGACCACCTCCGGAGTTCTACGACGACAACAACAAACACATCATGTGGAAGCTGAACAAAGCAATCTACGGTCTGAGGTCATCGCCCAAACAATGGCAAGACCACATAGCAGAAGTACTCACAGCACATGAATTGACAAGACTCAAACCAGACTTGAACGTTTACAGGAACAGAGCAGGAACGGCTTACATCATGGTCTACGTGGATGATCTACTGTTCCTGAACAGAAGGAGACAGACATCCTGTTTGACAAGATCATGAAACATGTCTTGCTTCGACCAACAGGCAAGCTCACAACTGGCAAAACAATCACCTTCCTTGGAAGAACATCACCCACAACGGAGACCGAAGAGACAGTAGTCTGGAAGATGACTACATCGACAACATACTGAAGGAGTCCAACATGACCACATGCAACGCAGCACCAGCACCCGGGATTTCACATCCCAAAACTACAATAGAAGATGAGACTGTTCTTGACTCGGAACAGCATTCAGCCTACAGGCGTCTGGTTGGCAAGATACAATGGCTAGCATACACAAGGCCAGACAACAGCTATGGAGCTAAGGAGTTGGCCAGGTCTCTACAAGCACCAACGCAGAGGGACAACAAGAAACTCAAGCACATGATACGATACCTCAAAGGTACAAGACACTGGAAACACGCCCTCAGACCGACAGCACAAATGCAAGACAGGAGGATTCCAATCAACATCGACATCTACACAGATGCAAATTGGGCATCATGCGAAACAACACGCAAGAGCACAACAGGATTCGTCATACATTTCCTGGGAGCTACAGTTCACTACGGAAGCAGAACACAGGCAACAATAGCCCTGTCATCAGCAGAGTCAGAGCTATACGCAATTGGCACAGCTGCGCAAGAAAGCATCTACATTAGCAACTTTGTCAAGGAAGCTTTGGACACAAAGACCAACATCAGAATTCATACGGACAGCAGTTCGGCTAAACCAATAGCCATGAGAGAAGGTACATCAAAGAAAGCAAAACACATAGAGCTACGGCACCTGTTCATGCAACAACTGGTCAAGAACGAGATCATCACAATGTGTAAGATAAGGTCGGAACACAACCCCTCGGACACACTGACAAAGTTTGTCCCAACCGACACACTCCACAGACACCTGTACAAGGTAGGCTTGCCCAGCCAACCTTGACATCAACAAGTACATCAATGACAAGAGTATCACCCACAGTCTGCACTGCAAAGTTTGCACAGTATGTTTAAACATCAGTTGCACAGGTCACGCACTTTCGTTTCACTACATGTCAGCCGGCTAAACCACTTTTAGGGTAGTTACATTGCCATGGATCTACCCCTTGCGCTTTTACTCTACCTTTTGGGTACAACGACGACCCTGTTTTTGCAATCTCTTGACTACGGTTTTACTTGACAGCTTGACAAAAAGCTTGAATACATGTTTCATCACTGCAGCCATTTACATCGGTCTTGTACAGCTAGAGGGAGATACACTGCCAGTGTCAACAATGGCCCATCGTGCGTGCAAATCCATCCATCAGTCTTTGGTGGTACTGGATGGCTTTACACTGGAACCTACAGAGGGCAACCCTGCCTACATCGCTCCTGAGGAGCCAAGCGACTACACCACCGTGCAAATTCCGCTTACAACGGAACAGGCCAAGTTCATGACAACGGTGGCTACCAAGGAGGCGCACAGAGTCGACAAGATTCCCGGCTACATGCGTGCCCCTACACTTGGTTTTGTTGGCATGTTCTACAGCATGATGGACGCTGTTGGATACATGAGTTGGCTTATCCACAGTGGCCATGACAGTACAGATGACATGAGCAACTGCTACATCTACCGTGTCTCGCTGCATACAGCCCGAAATCCTGCAGCGTGTGTGCGAGAATAAAATTTCAATCTTCAACCGCGGCTACATCGGACTTGTGCTACAGCTGCATGAACATCACACCTGGATCATGACAGAGGTTGAGAGGAAGACCGGCACATTTTTCCGCATCAGTGGCGACATCAGGAACTTGTACCGAAGCTACAACCTGGAGAATGGTTACATGGTGCTACAGCACATCATCCTGAACATCGAACAGATGTTGGACGTCGAAGACAAGTTCGACAGCAAACGCGCAGGCTTCTCCATGGCCATCACCCAGTACACATATGCCTCGATACAAGCGGTGACAGAGCCACTTCGCACAAGGCTCTTTCACTACATCTTGGAAAACCAGCTGCGCTGTCAGGAGATGCTACAGTTTTGACCCCCGGACAAGCTGGCTACAGCGATCAACGCGTGCGAGAAGTGGACAGCGCAGTGATTCTGTCACAACACAATGGCTACAAGGTGATGCACAGCAAGCGAATTCAAGAGGAAAACAACTGAGATGGTTGTACAAGAGAAGTACAATTTTGGGCCCATGTGGCACACCGGACTCGGCTACGAGTTTGGAGTACAACCTCCTGACCGCCCACAAGGGACATCGATGTACAAACAATCTGTAATCTGGCGAAGAGTTTTCTCAGATGAGTTTTACATCATCCCGAACCACAAGGTCATAACTGTACATGCAATACATTTTAGAGATACAGTTGAAACACTGTACTCTAAGAAGGCGTGTTAAGAGTATACATGCCCTTGGATACATGTCACGGTAGTACAGCTTGGTCTCACCGTGGCTGTACATGTCAAGGCCTTGAGCCAGACAAAATAGAGCGACTACAGCCGCGCTGATTCACATCACAGGTCTTTCACATCAGGCAATCAGGTAGCATTCAGTTCAACAATATGCATGTATGAAGAAAGAAGGAAAGGTAGTTCATGAAAGGGGGCTGACCCTATATGTTTAGGTCTATATGTACATAATTCCACTTCTCTTGGTTTTGTTGGTAAAAGCGAAGCCTTGGAAAACCAAAAGGAACACGGCCAAACTGTCTCTATGGTCGATCTGGGGCGCTGGCGGGGCAGCCCTTCGGCAATCCGCTCTTCACCTCAGAGCCACCAACAAGAGGGGCCAAGGTGCACCAGCGCTCCTTCGCCGCTGAGGTGGCAACGAATCCCAAATAGAATTCATCCCTGTACCTCGGAACATCGAGGTTCCGACCTGAGCCTCGCCAAAGCTCCGAAAAGCCAAGCCTGCACTGCTCGGCGTGGCAAGCTTACTTTAGGCGCCCGGCCAAGTGTTTGCTCGCTCGCAGGCCATCGGCTTCAGGTAGCACACCTCCCCCGTCGTCAACCTGAAGTCCAAGTCTACGGGACATCTCACACTCCACGCGGCATTTGGGTTGCCGGCACTTGGGCGGTGTGACAGTCGTGCCGGCCGGCGCAGAGATCTCTGCAAACCGCCTGGAAACTGGAGGCATTCTGCAGCTCTCTCCTAGGTTTTCTTCTCGCCTCGCTGGCGCACAAGGCGTTTGGCCCGGCATTCAGCCTGCAAGGCCGGAGCGTCTCCCCCCCCCACACCCGAAACAAACAGGATTCGTCCCCCCTCAGCTTCCGGGATTCGCCTGCGGCGATCCTCCTCGGAGCAGCGGCGGGGCTCCCCGCTGACGTCCAAGGCCGGACCTGCGAGAGGAATTCTTGGGTGCTGTAGATCCCCGAGCAAAAAGTTGAATTTTTTGCAAGTTAAAAAGTCACAGTGCAGTCTGCAGCACTCCTCGCACTTGAATCCCGAGACCGCGAGGGTGGCGAAATTAACCCAAACCAGGGCGGGCAGGGCAGCAAACACAGTGTTGGCTGTGTCTGCTTCCTGCCCAGTCTCGGATTAAGGGTATTCACATACCCCAGGTTCCGCGTGAGTCCGTGTTTAAAAAGAATTTCGGTCTCGTGAATCCGCGTTCAATAAAAACCAGTAAACCGGTGGTTCCAGGGAGTACCCAGAACCACAATGGAGTCCAACCCTAGGCCAGCATGGGAGTGCCCGCCAGCCGGCCCAGGTGGTTCCAGGCGACCAGACCAAGGATCAGTGGTCGAGCCAAGCGGCCAGATGTTCTGCATGTAGAGAGCCAGAATTTCCGGTAGCAGGATCCAGGACCGTCCACCACCAAGATCTGGCGTTGCATGTCAAACTCAGCGAAGTCCAGGTGAGTGAGCTGGTCCGCCCACACGTTGGAACATTGTTTGACATGGTGGAGAGACGCGAACTGCCCGTTTCTGTTCCTGCGCCGAAAGTTCCATCAAGACGGGGCCACTTCTTGGCAGACCGCTTCGATGCCGCATGTGCGTTGCCTTCATTGTCTGTGCGGAGGGGTATATGTACCTCCATGCGGTGGGTGGTCACCCTGTCTGCTGCAAACATAAACAGGAGTAAAGATCCCAGGAGCTCCAGAGCGGCAATGCGTCGAGCTGGAAAAGTGGCCCGGAGATTCTCCTGCGTCAGCGGACCTTTTGCTCTCATGCATAGAGCGGTTGTAAGTGAGGTGAGAGAGTAGGAAAAGCCTTGGCCACCCGTTGAAGGAGGCTGAGGAGAGAGGTCACCTGCGGCCTTGTATGGAGCTCCCCCAAATGCAGTTTTTGCAGCATAGGCTGCATTCTCTCCAGCTTCTCATCTGGCAACCAGGCCGTGCCCTTGCTGATGTCCCACCCGGTACCCTAGCCACAAGTTCTGCGGTTTCAGGGCATTTTTGTGCCGGAGATAGGACATCCCACCAGGGAAAGAAACAGGAGGAAGATGCCAGATTGCGCAGGAGGAGCATGAAGTCGTCCACGAAGACCATGACCCACAAGAACAGCAAGGCCGCTACTCTGCTCCAGTAGTACTGGGCAGATGCAACCCCATAGGTGCCGACGACCCAGAATCGGTTCTTGATCATGTATTTCCAGTCATTTCGACGGATTTTAATTCGTCTATGTGCCTTGCTGACGTCCGACTTGAAGAAGGTGAGGTCCTTGTCCAGGAGCTGCCCCCTCGCCCACAGCAGATCATGAAGTGTGGGGGAGGCGGTCTTCTTGGTGATGTGTGATCGGATATTGTGATCGGATATTGTCATTTACTCCAATGATGGTGGCGTCGAAGATTGTACGGACCTTGTCTGCCTCCTGGATCGCGGCCATGACCCCACATACAGATCTTCCGGTCTACATTCGCAGACTTTGGCGGCTCTTCCGTACCATGCCCATGTCCCGCTCTTCTTTGAAGGTGCGCTCAATCTCGTCCTCAAACTTCTCTGCGCTTGAGTAGTTCTCGGCAGTGGTCGGAGCCAGGGGGGGAACACTCTAATTCCTGTGGGGTTTGTTCCTTGAGGGCCAGATCTGAGGGTCTTCCAATACCGGTGTGTCTACCCGCACTGGCACTCCCGGGTCCTCTGCAATGTCCGCCAGCGCCTTGAGAATGTCTAGCTGGAAAGGTTGTTCCCGCTAAAGCAAACGGGCCCACTGTCCTGGATAGGTGTTTGCCGAGTTGATGGGCGAGCTCCAACCGCACATGTTGCAGCCATTCCGGCGCCCAGGGTCCACGCTTGTCCTTGGATTCTAGGCTGTCCTGCAGAAGACCCATGCAGGTTTTACCAGCTGCTCCAGGGAAAACTTCAGCGCTGGTAGCAGCCGGTTCCCCCAGAAGTATTTGGCCTAACCCACTCCAGTCGCCTAGCTCCTCGTTGGTGCAGTAGTAAACGGCCCAGAGACGGTTTGCCTCCCCCATTTCTCAGGGGTCTTGCGGTGTCCCAAGGTCACCACCAGGGAAGATGCCACCTGCCGATCCGGGTGTTCATTTGCCATCCCCATCTTGCCAAGGCAACACCCGCCCCCTCATGGTCCACCGCCCGGTGGTTTTTCTCACACGCCTTGCCCGATGGAAGGAGTACCGGGCAATTGTGGCACCTCCCACAATTCCCTGGGCACTTGTTAAAGGCGTGGTGTTTCTTGCAAAACTGGGCGCCCGCCGAGGAAATGTCCGCCCATTCCGGTGGCGGTGGCTTGTCCGAGTGCTTGCCCTTCCCGTGGCCAGAGGAGCCTGGTAGGTCTGCCCCCTTTCCTTTAGAGCCCCCGGAGAGGCGACTCCCATGGCCTTTCGCGGAATTGCCCCTCAAAGGCTTCTGGTTACTGCCCGCGAACTTGGACTTGGCACCCTTGCCTTTGGAGGGCTTCCCTTTTTCAAGGTCCTCTGCCGTTCCACCTTTCCACCGCCTCCCGGCCTGCGGCAGAACTCATACACCTCACGAGTCCAGAAGAGGACATCGGTCTTGATTTGGTTCAGTGCCTTGGAGATGGAGACTGTGTCGTCCATGGACATTCTGAGCGCAAACCGGTGCCAGACTTTCAGGGAGGCATAGAATCGAATCAAGAACTGCAACCGAAGCCTTATCAGAATCGAATCGCTTCGAATCGCTCTGGAACCGAACCGTGTAGAACCGAACCTGTGCGTAACAGCTGGTCCTAAGAATCGACCAATGCAAGAACCGAACCTCTCTTGAACCGGGAACGTTACACCAATTGCCAATTTATGATTGAGATTGACATGGCTTTGCTCACGCCAGAAAGGCCTCTGCGCAAAATTTTCCGCATCCCACGCCCTTCCCTTACTTTAGTCTCCTCCTTCCCATCCCCAGAAATCCTTGCAAATGTTCCGGGGGTAGACACCGCCGGCTTCTTTTGCTTGAGTTTCAGACACGGACTAGCAACCCCTCTTTCCAAGACTTGCCGGAAAGAAGAGCTTTGACTGATTTGGTCTGACCCCTACCTATCCCATGCCCTTCCCTTCCTTAGAAATCCTCCTTCCCATCCCCGGAAATTGTTCCAATTTTTCCGGGGCTAGACCTGACACTTCCCTGTGCCGGGGGGGGGGGGGATTCTTTCAAACTTTGCTGAACCACGTTTTGAACCTTCTCAAGCCAGGCGAGCAGCAGGAGTTGGGGGGATCATTTCCGATGTTTCAGACTGGTTTCAGACCTGGTTCAGACGCCGTTTGGAGAGTCCCACAAATCGCGAATAAGGACTTGGGCCTGCTTGTTAACATTCCAACCACTCCGACCGAGCCGGCGCACTCCAAGTTGTTTCCGGACTTTGTCCGGACTTTTCCGGACATGCCATGCTGTTTGGAGCTCTTGACAGAATTGAAATCAGATTTGGGGGGCGTGCCGTCCCATCTCACACAGCCAGCTGGTAGTCAGGCGCCAATTCTGTCACAGCTTCTAGAAATGTTCGCAGACAAGCAGGCCCAGTCCCTTTTCTCGATGTGCTTGATTTGCGGGACTCTTCAAAGAGCGTCTGAGCTGCTCTGAACCAGGTCTGAAACCAGTCTGAAACATGGGAAATGATCCCCCGAACCCCTGCGCCTGCCTTGAGAAGGCTCTCAACCCCCGTGCAGGGAAGCGTCAGGGTCTCTACTGAAGAGAAGGGCAGGAAAGGATAGGGGTTAGGCTAGACACCAAGTGCTGCACAAGAGTGCAAAGAAGCTGTCACCAAAGTTTCAATAGATGCTCCTCCCAGGGCTCGGCGCCTGACTTGCCAGAAAGAAGGGCTTTGACTGATTTGGTCTGACCCCTACCTATCCCATGCCCTTCCCTTCCTTAGAAATCCCAATTTTTCCGGGGTAGACCTGACACTTCCCTGTGCCGGGGGGGGGGGGATTCTTTGAACCTTCTCAAGCCAGGCGAGCAGCAGGAATTGGGGGGATCATTTCCGATGTTTCAGACTGGTTTCAGACCTGGTTCAGACCAGTTCAGACAGCTTTTGGAGAGTCCCGCAAATCAGGCACAACGCGCAAGGACTTCAACCATTCCAACCACCCCGAGCCGGCGCACTCCAAGACCTTTTCCGGACTTTTCCGGACGTGCCATTTGAAGCTTCCAATCTCACACAGCCAGGCCTGGATGGGCCGCCAGTCAGGCGCCAATTCTGTCACAGGCTCACCGGTTTAAACAGGATGGCACGTCCGGAAAAATCCGGAAAAAGTCCGGAGTGCGCCACCTACCTGGTCTGAAAGCAGTCTGAAACATGGGAAAGGATCCTCCGTGCCTTGAGAAGGCTCTCAGCCCCCGCGCAGGGAAGTGCCAGGGTCTACCCCCGAAAAAATTGGAACAATTTCCGGAAGAAGGATTTGTAAGGAAGGGAAGGGCATGATAGGATAGGGGTGAGGCTAGACAATTAAGTGCCGCGAGAGTGCAAAAAAGTTGGGCGCAAAAAAGTTAATTCCATCAACACAAAAGTTTCAAAGGATGCTCCACCCCCCCCCGGCTCGGCGCCTGACTGGCGGCCGATCCAAAGCAGATGGCCGCAGCATGAGATGGGACGGCGCCTCTTTCCAGAAGAGCTTTGACCGATTTGGTCTGACCCCTACCTATCCCATGCCCTTCCCTTCCTAACTTAGAAATCTCCGGAAATTCTTCCAATTTTTCCGGGGGTAGATAGACCCTGACACTTCCCTGTGCCGGGGAGGGGATTCTTTTAAACTTGGCTCTCACCACGTTTTGAACCTTGTCAAGCCAGGCGAGCAGCAGGAGTTGGGGGGATCATTTCCGATGTTTCAGACTGGTTTCAGACCTGGTTCAGACCAGCTCAGACGCCTTTTGGAGAGTCCCGCAAATCAGGCACAACGCGAACAAGGACTTGGGCCTGCTTGCTACCCCAAGCCGGCGCACTCCAAGTTGTTTCCGGACTTTTCCGGACGCGCCGTGCTGTTTGGAGCTTGACACAATTGAAATCAGGTCCCATCTCACACAGCCAGGCCTGGATGGGCCGCCAGGCGCCAATTCTGTCACAGGCTCGCAGGTTTCAACAGGATGGCACGTCCGGAAAAATCCGTGTGCAACTTGAGGTCTTTCTGGAAATGTTCGCAGACAAGCAGGCCCAGTCCCTTTTCTTGATGTGCTTGATTTGCGGGACTCTCAAAAGGCCTCTGAACTGGTCTGAACTGAACCAGGTCAATTGGGAAGAATTTCCGGGGATGGGAAGAGGATTTCTAAGGAACGGAAGGGCATGGGATAGGTAGGGGTCAGACCAAGTCGGTCAAAGCTGTTCTTTCTGGCAAGTCTTGGAAAGAGGCGCCGTCCCATCTCATGCTGCGGCCATTTGCTTTGCGTCGGCTGCCAGTCAGGCGCCGAGCCAGGGGAGGTGCCAAGTTGTTCCGGACTTTTCCGGACACGCCATGCTGTTTCCTGACAGAATTGAAATCAGATTCGGGGGGGGCCGTCCCATCCCACACAGCCAGCTGTGGACATCTGCTTTGGATTTTTGATATGGGCCTGAAATTCTTTTCATGCCGCACACTGGCTTGCGCAGAATGGTGGCCTGAGCAAGGTCTGAAAGAGGTCTGAAACATAATATATGTGTATCCTATATTTAGTACTAGATCTTGGTACGGAAGGCGAATGAATGGTAGTTAGTGTCAGGAAATGGAGCGGCTTTCCGTAGTGACACTGTTGCCGGATGGGGTGGGAATCGAAAGTCTATAGAGCCCGAACCGACACAATCCTAGGAACCGAATCGACCAGAACCGAATAACAATTCTGAGAGATTCAATTCAATGCTAAAAGAACCGAACCGCACCCATTGACAATCGAACCGGGGTCACCCTGGACTTTGCGCTCAGCCGTCATCATGACACCTAGACTGGGGGGTGGCTCCCTCCCCATGACGTCTTCGCCAAGCATGTAGTCATAGAACTCATCCAGCTCATCCTTGGTGAGCGTGATGGTAGCTGGGGAGGAAATCGATGCCACCACCATCAGGAGGGAGATCATCAGCATGCGCTTCCATTGTTTCTCCGAGGAGGCTGCATAGTGATCCACTCCCTTTGGATTGCCTTCTCTGGTATTTGAGTTCCCCCGGCTTGGGGTGTAGAGCCACCACCTTGTTGAGGTCCAGCAGCGTGCCCGTCGGGAACTCTTCCTATCAAGAGGATCCGCTTGAACACCCCCAGCATGTGGTCCTATCCTTCGAACCTTAATTGGTATGCCGCTCTCATCTGATTGCGATCTTCTCTGCCCAGCATGGCCCTGTGATCCACCACCGCAAAAAATCTCCAGCTCTCTCAGCTTCCTCTTCTTGAGGCTCCTGAAGGCATCCAGTGAGTTCTCCAGCAAGAATCAATGTGGCTGAGGTATATCCGTTGAGCTTGTCCGCAAAACCCAGATCTCCCGCAGCCTTGGTGCGGACTTCCGCCTCAGTCCACCGCCCGCACCAGTCCAGGTGGGTGACAAAGCCTAGAGGGGGGTCTCGCTAGAGTGTCCCCCTCTTTGATCTCCTCCGTCGGTAGGGAGTGGAGGGTGGGAAAAACAAAGGCAAAACCGAGGTTCTCCGAGATCAAGCCAAGGACTTGAGCCAAAATGGCCCCGAGAAAGACGATCAACTCAACCGAGTGCCAGCAAGATCAAGAGAGTTAACAGCACTTGGCACTATGACATCTCAGTTTTCCCAAAACAAGTTTGGACAACATAAGAAAAATACATGAGGGGTATCCAAAAAGTTAAAGTCTGAAGATCCAACCCAATAGCAGTAGAGAATCGGCCGAGCCAGAACTCGGGCGTCGAGGAATCGAGGGCCCGACTCTGACACAGCGCGTTGATGCAGAGCTGCCACGGGTCATTCCTCGAAAACCGGAGGTTGGATTCGCGCGCTTGCGCGGATGCAAGCGCCCCGTTCTCGCGGAGCGACGGTTGAGGGCCGGGCAGCTGGGAGTGAGCCTGACACACGTCGCTCAATGGCACTGAGCTGTGCTTCCGGCCATTTCAGGTCCCAGCCAGCTGGAGAACAAACAGCAGCCTGGCGGAATGAGGCGTTTGTCTCTGCAAAAGGCGAATTAGGAACCTTCCTTGCTGCCTGATGATTCTCCATTCAAGGAATGCAGAGTGGGAACCCAGGGTTGAACCCCTTGTTGGGGTGAATGGAGGGGGTGGAACCTCCATCCACAAAAATATATGGCCGACATGAATCCAACATGCCCGGCCCGAAACCAAACTGAAGAGCCATGTTTTCTGGTTTCAGGTCTAGGGGTCTGTGGGGACTGTGCAGACGGGCCATCTCAGAAAACCTACAAGACCCGATAACGAAGCGCGAGCCTGGGAGGGAAACCCATTGCAACGCATCGCATTCAGCAAGGCTTCATTGAGTTTCACTTGCTGCCAGCTGCAAGGTGGCTATGGCTGTTGAATCATCCTCTACGCTGTCGATGTTGCGCTTTGCGCACAAAGCTCATGCAGTGCCACGCTGTTGCGCGGAGCAAAATGGGCTGCAGGCACCCAGCTTGAACCTCGCATCTGTTTGCGAAGAACACTCCTTTTGCACACTTGGCATGGCGCCACAGCTCCTCCAGTAGAGAGGTTAGAATAGGGGTACCCGATTTTTTCCTATAGTCTATTTGAGTAGGGAACCCAAAACCCCAAAAAAGGGGAGAGAAAGGGCACCTAGCTCGGGGACCTAGACAAGCTGACGAGAGAGCACGGGAGGAAGCAACCGCTTTCGAGCGCTCACATGCTGAGCTGCACCGCGGCCGCAAGTCGCGGCCTTGGCGTCTCAAGCTTCCGATCGCTCAAATTGTTGCACATGGTTGCGTGTTGCTCGTTGCTCGTTTTTCCATGCAACAAAAACTGGCGTCAGCCAGTTTAAGCAAAAAAAACAAGCCATGGGTTTGGAGATGGTTTAGGGTTGATTTCGGGGTGGGTGTTGGTTTCGGGTGGGTTTACGATGGGTGTAGGATTGGAATAGGGTGGGTTTAGGTTTGGCCTAGGGCTGGTTTAGGATTGATTTGTTTATGTCTTAGGGATTGTTTTGTGCGGTTCAAGCTGAGTTACAAACACTACTCTCGTACTCTGGCAGTGATGCTGCTGAGGGTTACTGGTGATGCTGAGGATGTGGACAAGCCAAAGCCACCCCACCCACCAGGCGCCCTGTCACCACCCCAACCCCCCCCCAAAAAAAATCCTTTCCAACCACCGTTTGCCAAAGGCTTCTTGGAAATGCCCAATGGCCCCCGTTCGGCGCCTCGTTGGGCGCGCCGGCTTCAGCTCCAAGAGGGTCACCATGTCCGCGTTCATGTAGCCCACCCACAGCAAGGCGCCCACCAAGGCCGCGATGCCCACGGGCGTGGCCATGGCGAAGGCGCCTCGCTGAGACCCAGCGGGGCGCCCGGCATTCTTTTTTCAGGTCTGCGCGAATTGCACGAACTTTTGGTGGGTGAAGTTCGGGGTCCTAAAAAGCTAAAAAGGGGAAAACAAAAAAAGGACCTAGGTTCAGTTCGGAGTGTCCCGCCACTAAACCGGGTCCCAAAAAGGTGGACAACACCTAATTCGGGAAGTGGATGGAACCACCAAGTTTCAGCTGAGGCGCCGAAAAGTACCATGCAACCCAGCAAGGCGGCGAAGAAGAAGCTGAAGAAGGCGCCGTGGGTGTTGCGGTATGGATCTGCCCAGTCGCGCACACTGCGCACCGCCACATTCAGCAAGACGCCGGAGAAGCACATGCAAAAGATGCACACCGCGACGCAGAATAAAATGAAACCGATCTCCTCAGTGAAAAACAGATCCCATCGGAAAGGTCGGACCCCCAAAAAAAAAGATGTTCAGCTTCGCGTGCGGATGAGCGGCGCCAGTCTCGCCACTGTTCTCACCCTCCGTCCGGAAGCGCTCACCTTAGCAAGAGTCGGCGCAGCTTCTTTCGGAATTCTTTGAACTGCCACATGCCGCCTGGCCGCCTTCTGCGGCATCAGCCACCTCGACCAATGAAGAATTCCCCGCGTCGGGCTCCTTTTCCAGCTCAGCCTCATACTCCTCAGCCGGGCAGCTGCGAGATCCTACCGCTCTTGCCGCTTCCAAGGGCAAAGGTACAACTGCCGCCAAGGCTCCGCCGCCCTGGCCACCGTGCGCTTTACGTCCGCGCGCCACATGCCCTGCATAAACTCCTGGCAATGCTCCGGGAGGCCCAGATCCGTGTCATGCACATCCTCCGTGCTGTACCCGGGCACGAGCATAAAGTAATTCAGGAAGGTGCCCAACTGCTCCTGCCACTCTCGTGGGTGTGGCAAGCATGAGGTCAGCCAGCAAGTGGGCACACACCCTACGGTTTCAATAGGTCTATACTCGTCCCTGACACCGCATCCCGCTTTGGAACGCGGGCAAGCCTTGCCCGCCGTCGTCTGGTCGGACAAGCGGCACTTGCCTTTGGACTCCGACTTTGCAAACTCGATCATGATCGCCGGCCGCTTCTGCATGAACACGCGGAGCTCGCTGTGCCTTGATTTCGCAAGCCGACCCCTCCCCCCTTACGCGGCACAGAACATCTTGCACACCCGCTCCCCATTTGTTTGCCGGCGCGATAGGCAGGGAATGAGAACTGGAATGACCCCTGTAAACCATCCAAATGGAGGTTTCCTTCAAGGGACCCCCAGGTTCCACCAGCAAGTTCAGGGTTCCGCTTTTTGACCACTCAAGATGACTTAAACCCAGGAGTTTCAACCACCCCTTTTGCCTGCCCCCCTCCCCCCAAACCCCTTCCACTCCCCCCCCCCCAAACAAAAGGCCCCCCCCCCCCCGAAAAAAAGAAGTAGTAAAACAGGAAATGCGCACACTGGCCAGTCAAAAAAAAGAGAGAAAGGAACCAAAGTCGGCGGGGCGCAGCTTGGCGGCCACGGAGTACCGCGTCGACGTCTTCAGCGCCGCGCTGGGCTGCGCCGCCGCGGCCCGGTACTCCGAGACCGTGAGCCGGTCCTCGGGGCGGGGCGCCAAGAAATCCGCCCAAGAGAGCGGGTCCTTGTGGATGGCTGATCCTGACTTGTTATTTACTTCATAGGTCTTCCTATTCTTCCTCTTTTCCTAGGCTGCAAACAGGGACCCCAGCAAAGAAATAGTATGTTTGCCTGTGGAAAACAAAGGGACCCCAAAAAAGCCCAAAAAAAAGGAAGGGGGGAGCTGATTCTGGGGAAGGAAGAGAGTGGGTGTTTGTGGAGCCTGTGATTTTGTGATATAACCCCCCCAAAAAAAAGCAACTGAGCAACATCATGACTGCGTGTTGCTTTTGTGTTGTCTGAGCACCCCTTCTGCCAAACATGTTGGGTGTTGGCAAGGAATGATGAGCAATGGTTGCGAAAAGTTGGCGAAGACAAGGACGATCAAGAACCAAAGTGAGTTGCATTTGCTTTGGACAACTGAGCAGAGGTAGGCCCACGGTCATCCCTAACATCGCTGCACAAGATTCCACAAGTCACCCTGACATTTTCGCATATCGGTTGGAGAGTGTTCGCAAGGCGCCCCACTAAAAAACACTTTGGAATGAAAGAGGGCCGCCTCACTTGTCGAAGAAAACCTCCGTCCGAACAAGGCGGGATGAGGGGAAGGCGTCATCCGCGCGTGTCTCACATCATGAGAGGCAAACACAACTGACACATGTTATTCCCCCTACCTTAAGGGGGAGAGAGGTGGGGTCCAACAATTCCATTTATTCAGTCTTCCCCACAAAAGGGGAAATGGAACCCTAAATGGAATTCCAGATGTCACCCCCTGTTCTCCCGGGCCGCCGCCCGGCCGCGCCAGTGCTTCATGTCGGTGAGCGCCACGCGCTGCTCGGCCTGCGCGAAGTCCCCGGCCTCCGGGGCCAGGCGCCCGGGCAGCGCCTCCCAGACGTTGAGGAGGGCGCCGGCCTCAGGCTGACTGAGACGGCGTGACACATCCAGTGACACGCCTCGCGGCCAAGTCTCTCTCTGTGTGTGTGTGTGTTTGTGTGTTTGTGTGTTTGTCTTTATTTGTGTGTTTGTGTCTTTATTTCTGTGTTTGTGTCTTTGCTTGTGTGTTTGTGTGTTTGTGTGTTTGTGTGTTTGTGTGTTCGTGTGTTCGTGTGTTCGTGTGTTCGTGTGTTCGTGTGTTCGTGTGTTCGTGTGTTTGTGTCTTCGTGTCTTCGTGTCTTTGTGTCTTTGTGTCTTTGTGTCTTTGTGTCTTTGTGTCTTTGTGTCTTCGTGTCTTCGTGTCTTCGTGTCTTCGTGTCTTCGTGTCTTTGTGTCTTTGTGTCTTTGTGTCTTTGTGTCTTTGTGTCTTTGTGTCTTTGTGCCTTTGTGTCTTTGTGTCTTTGTGTCTTTGTGTCGTTGTGTCTTTGTGTCTTTGTGTCTTTGTGTCTGTGTTTGTGTGTGTGTTTGTTTGTGTGTTTGTGTGTTTGTGTCTTTATTTTTGTGTTTGTGTGTTTGTGTCTTTATTTGTGTGTGTGTGTCTTTGTTTGTGTGTTTGTGCGTTTGTGTCTTTATTTGTGTGTTTGTGTCTTTGTTTGTGTGTTTGTGTGCTTGTGTCTTTGTGTCTTTGTGTGTTTGTGTCTTTGTGTCTTTGTTTGTGTGTTTGTGTGTTTCTGTCTTTATTTGTGTGTTTGTGTCTTTGTTTGTGTGTTTGTGTGTGTGTGTGTTTGTGTGTTTGTGTGTTTGTGTCTTTATTTGTGTGTTTGTGTGCTTGTGTCTTTATTTGTGTGATTGTGTCTGTGTGTTTGTGTGTTTGTGTGTTTGTGTGTTTGTGTCTTTGTGTCTTTGTGTCTTTGTGTCTTTGTTTGTGTGTTTGTGTGTTTGTGTCTTTATTTGTGTGTTTGTCTGTGTGTTTGTGTGTTTGTGTTTGTGTGTGTGTGTGGTTGTGTGTTTGTGTGTTTGTGTCTTGGTTTGTGTCTTTGTTTGTGTGTTTGTGTGTTTGTGTCTTTATTTGTGTGTTTGTTTGTGTCTTTGTTTGTGTGTTTGTGTGTTTGTGCGTTTGTGTCTTTATTTGTGTGTTTGTGTGTTTGTGTCTGTGTTTGTGTGTTTGTGTCTTTGTTTGTGTGTTTGTGCGTTTGTGTGTTTGTGTGTGTGTTTATTTTATTTCTTTAAAAAAAAAGAGGAAAAAAACGCAACCAGTCCCACCAGAAGGAGACCCATCCCACACCTCGCACCATTTCCCTCTGCCCCTCCCGTTTTCAGGAAGTCTGCCCGCCTTTTCGTAGAGCTTCAGCGTCGTCTTCACGGTGCCGCGGCCGGCGCTGTCCCTGCTGATCTCGGGGGCGGCCTCCAGCTCCTCGATCACGCCCAGGGTCAGCGACTTCAGATCCTCCGCGGCCGCCTTCACCGCCAAGTCTGCGGCCTGGAAGACCCAAGTGCTTCGGCCCCCCTACGAGAACCAAAAGTGGGTATGGGTCAAAATTGAGCCAGAAAACCGCAGGTTTTCGTCCATTCCATGTACCAGGGCAACCCATTTTGGGAACCTAGTTTTGACGCCATGCGTTAATCAAGTCGGACCAGGGCTGTGGGAAATGGAACCCGTGATGCAACAACAGGGGCTTCCCAAAGACGTCCAACCCCCCATGGGGAGATTCCCAAAATCGCAGTGGTTGGATAAACCCCTCGTGATCCCACAACACCGTAGCTTGGCGTTCCACTGAGTCGAGCCCATGCTGAAGCGTTTTTGAAATGGCCTCCTTCTCCTGTGCGCCCACGGCCTGGCACTTCTGCTGCTGCCCGAAAGGCGCCAAGATGCTCGGGGACGCGCTCTCCTCCACCTATATACGTCTGGAGGGGAACACCCCCAAATTGACACACTGGGGTTGGTTAATATGGGGGGGACCGCGTTGAGCTTGAGGGGGGACACTTGCGTTTGACAAGGTTGCTTTTGCCCTTGCTCTGGCGCCCCCCCGCCAAAATAACAGCACCCCCCCCCCCCAAAAAAAAAAACACAAACACACACACAAAAAAAAAAAAAAACACGCCAAGACATAAAAACGCCAAGTAAGCTTCGGCCACCTTCTGGCAGAAGGGCGTGGGCCCGCAAACGTCCTTGTCAGGGTCGTAGAAGCACCGGAAGGCACACTTGCTGCTCTTGGCCATGCAGGAGGCCTCGCCCAACATGGCGTCAACCAGGAGCGTGAGGTCCCGGTCCGGCTTGCTGAAGGTTTTCGCCTCGCCTCCGGGCATCTGCAGCTGCAAGTGCTGCGCAAGCGGCTCGGGGTAAGCGGTCATCTCGCCCGCTTCGATGACCTTCTGGACGCCTTTGCTGTTGAAGAAGTAGAGCTGGCCGTGACCCTGGTAGACCACATGCCCCACCGAGCGGCCGCGCCAATTGGATTTGGTTTCGCCCACGGCGGGGTTGTCGTCAGCGCGGAAGTACAAGGCCTCATCCTTTGCGTACTTGGTGTCCCCCCACTTGCCGCCTTCGTAGGCTTGCCACCCGACAATGCTGACAGTGTCCATTCCATGGATGTCCTTCATCATCACCACCCCGTCTGGCATCAGCCGATACTTTGTGTCCAAACCATCCACCTCTATGTATGTTGGTGGCTCATGGGCAGACGTGTCGCCATCAACATATCTGAAGGTAATGGTTGAATCCGACCAGTGTAATGATGACCTTAGACCACGAGCACTCCTCCTCCCGTTTGGCCCCGCGCAGGGAGAGGCAGAGAGCCGGACAGGCACAGACAGCCAGGCAAGCAGGCAGGCAAGCAAGGCAGGCAAGCAAGGCAGACGGACAGAGAAAAAGAAAACGAAAGAGAAAGAGAGAAAGAGACAGAGACAAAGACAAATAAAGCAAGAGAGAGAGAGAGAGAGAGAGAGCAAACGAGAAAGACCAAACGCCCTACCAAGAGCAAACTGTGCAGCAGACCTCTATAAAAGCGCGCCGCGGGCTTAAGAGCAATGTACCGCTCCCTCCATCACGGAGAGCCACAAAGACCTGGCCACCTTGGCCGCGAATTCTCAAGCTGCACAGCAGGGAGCACAGCAAGGCCCATACTGACGACAAGAGATGCGCCCAGGCAAGAAAAACGTCTGCTCTGCACCCAGCCACCTCCTGTGAAAAAACTGCAACACAGTGCATGAGTGAGAAAAACCATCGCACACAGGAGCACAACATCATGAGGATGCCCAAGACAGAGAAAGAGCAAGAGAATCAGAGAAAGCGAGAAAGCGAGAGAGAGAGAGAGAGAGGGAGAGAGAGAGAGAGATAGAGTTGACACAAAGAGACACATAGGCGCAGAAAATCGCAGAAACAAAGAGACCAAAAGAGACCAGAACAGAGACAGACACAGAGACAGAGGCAGAAGCAGACACAGAGACAGAAAGAAACAGCAAAAACGACTTTGGTGTGGCACCGAGCTCGTTTTCGCACCAAATGCGGCCGAACCAGGCCGCAACGAACCTAATCAGCTTCCCTCTAGTTGGTGGCTTGGTTTGTTGGTCTTCCGGGGTTTCCCATTCTCCCGCAAGAAGCTTCGATTCCACAAGCCCCCAATCCAAACCAATCTTGGATGTCTGACCTAAAAGCAGACCAAAAGATAATATTATTACCTGATGTAAATCACTTCCCCCCCCCAAAAAAAAAACTCCCCCTCCCCCCCCCTGCCCCCCCCCCTCCACCCCCTCCTTCCCCCCCTCCCTCCCCCCCCTCCCCTTCCGAGCGGCGCCTTCCCCACGGCCCACTTGGTCCGGACGGAGAAGGACCCGCCCTCGCGCACCGCCGCCGCGCGCCGGAAGTCCTCCCCGGCGCGGCCCAGCCCCGCGGCCTGGCGAAACGAAACGCGCACCGAGGCTCCAAGGGCGCCCCTTCAAAACGTGGACTCGCCCGATTTGTGTTCTTTTGGCATCAACCCCAGTTTGGTCATAGGGTGCTGCTCCCTGGGTTTGGTGGGGGCTCAGACTTTTGGAGGGGAACGCCCGAACACCCCCCGTATTAATCCGCAGGGGCGAATTCAGGGGTGAACATGAACCAACATACCTTTACCAACGCAACAACACAAACTATAGGTGTCTGAGCACCCCTACCCAGCCAAACAACTACTGAGAGGTGTCTGAGCACTTCAGCCAAACGGGCTGTAGATAGCAATCAGAACCAAAACGTTCGCCTGCAGGGAGCTGAGCTCGGCCGTACGGTAAATCTCCCGGGCCGCAGACACCTCCCGCGCCGCCAGCAGAAAGATGAAAGCCTCACGCATGCAACCAGTGCGGCAACCAGACACCTGACTAGGCGGCAAAACCAACCAGCCAACACTTCATGAAGGTCTCCGGCTTGAGCTTGGGCTCACAAGCTTAGGCGCGCTGTCCTCTCAGCGCTCAGCTGAAAGCCGAGGCGCCCAAGCCAGCTTCTGGCGTGCCGCGGTGCCAGCCATGGATACAATTTTCACAAACCAACGCGCCGTGAGGTTCTTGGGGCAAAAGCAGCGGGGCGGGTCAATTCACATCTTGGAACCTGTCTGCAAGCCCATCACAACTCGACGCAAAATCGCTCGCAATCATTGGCAGCCTAGTTGCCAAGGGCCCATGGCCTGTTGCTTGTGCCATTCTTGGAAAACTCCGAAAAGCATCTGACTTGCACGTGCCGCTTGCCCGGCACGCAATGAACGTGGAGCTCGTGTTTTGCCAGCCCGCTCTGAAAATTCCTTCCTTTTTTGGCGGGGCATCTCCTGGCTCGCCCCTTGCTCTTCATGTTGTTCGTTGCTAAAGCGAAGCACAATGGCCCCAACCATTCCTCAAATCTAAGTAACGTTAGCGGCTGGCCGTCAGATTCGAGGGAACTGGAGACCTGTGGAGTTGCTAAAGAATGGAATTCTGCTGGGTGCGCCTTTCTCCTCAACATCTCTGGGCGGGGCCGATTGTCGGCCATCGTTCCGGAGGCAAGCAAAGCGGCATCTTAAGCCATCCCATGGGCTTTGCCATTGAAATGGTACCATTGATGGCTGGCTAAGCAGCGCCATATTTACAGGTATCCCTCTCCATGGTTCTCATTCCAAAGCAAGGTTTGGGTGGGGGCCTTGTTTTCGTTTTTTTTTTGGAACCCCTATCAATCCACAGTTTAATCCAGAGTTTAAACTCTCCAGAAGTGGCCACGTGCAGCTTGCACGTCAGCCCTTCCGACTTCCGCCTCAGCCGCACAACTTCTTCCAAGGACCCACGCAGATGCTCCAGGAGGCTGCAATGCCCACAGACCCCTCGAGCTCGATCTCAGATTCCGCCTGTTCCGCCTCTCAGATTCCAGTTCCGGGTCTGAGAGACCCTCCAGTTCGACGTTCCTTTTGGCTTTCCCTTCAAATTCTATCCAAAAAAAAGGACCTGTTGTGGATCTCGATGCTTTCAATCCCCGTTTCGGTTTGTCCTTTCCTTGAAAAACCGAAAAACCACCCGCCACCCGCCCTAAAAAAACAAAATCAAAAAATAAAGCTAAACAAATGGCCCTCCGAAACCATCGGAAAAGCGGGCGCCTTCCGGTTGAAAGCCGTGCCTGGGCACTCTGCAGCTCGGACAGGCTCACGGGCTCGTGCGTGGCGTGCACGCCCGCGTCCAGGACCGCTTTGGGCACCTGAGTCACAATCAAAAACCTGGTAGAAAAATGGTCGCAACCCCAGAACCATGCTTCAAGAATTAAGAAGGCGGATCTCCGCAGCTATGGTTGGGATTGTCCCTTAACCTTCATCTGCCCGAATCGGTTTTGAGCACGCTCACCTGGATCTCGGAGGCCGCCAGGTGGTGCAACGCGCCCAGGACCAGCCGCGTGGGCAGATGAGGATCCGAGCGGAAATCCCCCTGCAGCAGGCCGCTGGAGGTGAACCAGCCGGAGACGTCGTCATACTTGCCCGCGAATTCCAGCTCCTGCTGGTAGACCAGCATGTTCAGCAGGTCATCCGTGTCGGACAACTCGATGAGCTCTCCCGAGGGGATCTTCAACAAGCTGAAACCTGGGTTGCTGCAACGCCCCCCCTGCAAAAAGTGTTTCACTTTCGGGGGGTTTAGTGGTTAAAACCCCAAATGATTTCAACCAAAAAGTGAAAGCCTAAAGATCCGTTACCCAACTGCCATGAGCAGAAACGCCCCCTGGAAAAAAAAAAATATGTCCAGTAGCGATAGGTTCCGACTTTAAAACCGACAGGTTGAAAATCAGAAAAAAACTATTCATTTCGGCAAACGGAAGCCAATAGCAGTCAAGAATAAGTTGGTACCAACTTTTTCTGCAGTCCTTTGGTAGGTTTGAACCCTCCCCCAAAAAAGAAACGGAGAGAAAGGGCACCTAGGGGCCAATCGCAGCCCAGAAGCTGCGCTTGGCGCTGCACTTCACCTCGGGCGGGCAGGGCAGCGGCAGATTCTTGGCCGCCACCTTGAGCCCCAGGTTCACCGAGCCCGAGTAGGGCCCCGTGAAGGACGAGAACTGCGTGAAGAAGGCCTGGCGAAGAAAGCTCGCCCGTCCTTTTGGGACAAAAATAGAGGGGTTTTCCTGGATGATCAAACCACCAAAGCTCGCCCATAGCTGTGCCTGCAAGGGAAATAGATGGGGTTTTCCCCAGATGAACAAAATCCACCAGGTAAAAACCAGGAATCGCCATCTGTTTTTCCAGCAAAACCACCACAAAGGGAATTGTCTATGGGGTTTGAAGTCAATCTCTGTGAAAAACTGGCTTCACCAAAGGCTTAGGGTGGCAAAACCTGAGAAACAGTTGGAATATACATCAATATACGCACGCGTTGCAAAGTACGCTTGCATAATGGGTTCTTGGCCGTCAGTAACTAACAACGACTCTTGGCAAATCAACGACATCATGAATCGCGTTCGGCAATCACTCCGTTCCCTCCCTCCCACTAACATGCCACCCTACAAAGGGCCCCTTAAACAGGAAATTTAACTTCCAGTTTCCTATGTTAGTGGGCAAATGGGTACTCGTTGGTAGTCACGAATCATTCACAAGGCCATCACCCCATTTGAGCCAAAACCCGGTACAAAACTCCGATAAACCCAAAACCATGCAAAGAGTCACCAAGGCGGCGGCTATATATATATATATATCCCTTAATACTCTAGCAAATCAATTATATTTAAATATACATATATATCTATATATTAACATGCCATACATACCTATATATGTATCATGCTTGTGGCTCCCACTGCCCCCCCGCCTTGGCGCTTAAGGCCAGGCCCCCTGAGGCGGAGAAGTCCGTGGTCGCCTCCGTCTCCGTAAAGGCGAACATGGCGAGGAAGGGATGGGCGATGTCGATGACGGGGTAGGTCCTGGCAGGCTGCTGCACGGCTGGCCGCGGTGCCCGCCAGCGACTTTTCTCATGGATGTGATGTGTCCTAAGACAGGGAACATCCCGAAAGAAGAAACATAGGAAGCCGCAAGAAAGGGCCGGAGAAGCAGCCCAAGAGCCACAGTGGACCCATCTGTGCCGTTCTGGTGTGGGTAACGTTGACAAATCAACTCCAGCTTATATATAGGGCATTTCCCTGGGCTTGGTGGGGAACCAGGTCACTTTGGGAGGGAACCCTATTGAGAGGAAGCGTTTATTTATCTGGGGTCACTAGTCAGCCCAAGGTTTGTTTATCCGGGGTTTTAACAATACACCAGGCATGGCTGATGGCTCTCCTGTAGGTCTCATTCTGACAGCCAAAGACCACCCCAGCACCCAGGCCAAAGGACCAAATGATCTTGCTGGTCCCGATCAAAACGGCAAAGGAGTACTTGCCTGCAAGGTTAAAAGTTGCCATTCCTCAAAAGCCATGGGTTAACCAGGATGTTGTTGTTGCATAGTTTTTCTTCAGCAGTCCCCCAAGCACAAAAAAGAGCACATGGTTCACTTCAGGGTTCATGATTTCTACCGCCATCACGGTTCGGAAACCGCATATCTCACCTGAAGCCAAAGAGTCAAAGAGGATTCCATCGCTTCTCCGCCTTCTTATTCAGCTGTTTTTGTCTTTTCTTTTTTCAGGTTTCAGGATAGCCATGCCTGTGAACTTCACCTTCATGCTCCAATCCTTCGTCCCCTTGACGCACTTCGCCTTTTGGGTGAGGATCAACGGCAGTGAGCGGCGCTGCTCCAGGCTGAGCAGCGAGAGGTCGCTGAGGAGGTTCTTGTTGGTCCAGTCGGTGACCTGAGAACCGCAGAGTTTGGAGGCTTCCAGAAATTTCCCCCAAAAAACACATGCGAACGCAAGCGGTGAAACCCCATGCCCCAGCATGATTAGCAAAGCTTCTCATCTGCCCTGGTTGAAAAGGTCCGTCGGATTGAGGCCACTCCCCGTTTGGCCTCTTGAAAAGATTGGTTTTGGGCCGGGCGCCTTATTGGCAATGGTGTCGAATAGGTTGTACGCAGCATTCCCACCTCACGCGTCCGGGCTCACAAGCCGCTGGCTCTACCGCCCATGGGGTAGCTCAGCCATATTTGTAGCATTTGGCGCATTCAACATGCCAAACGATTTACATTTGCTTCTCAGAAGCCATGCTTCATTGGAGTCTCAGCCGCCCCGCATTTCTTTTGCCCCCGCCTTTGTAGATCAGGTTCACCACCACATCCAGAGCATCCACCAGGGATTTGGAGAGGCACAAGTCCTTCTTGCCCAAGTCCCAGAAGGGATGGGGCATCGAGACACCTGCCAAGGAACCACGCCGAGTCGGCCGAGATTCGCCCGATTTAGGTCTAAACATTGAAACGATTGGCGCCGTTGAGAACACGTCTTCTGAAGCTTTTTTGCCCTTGTCTTTTGAAGCCCATTCACGATTCTTCATGCACCCCGACCTTTCCATTTCCAAGGGCCGCTGAGCAGGAGGCATTGCTTGGCCCTCGCAAGAGCCTTCTCAAAGACATCCGCCTTGTTGTCCGTGAGATAGCTGAGGTCGGAGCTGGAGGTCGGGAGCGGAGTCAAAAGCTCCGACATCTCGTCAAAGACCCCGCAGTCGGTGGGAAAAACCCCGAAGAGCTTGTCATCCCCCAAAGCAGCGGGGCACAGCTGGCCATCAGGCCGATTTGCAAGCTGGATGGGCCCATCGGCAAGTTGATCGATGGCATCTTCGACGTCATGCATCAAGTCCAAAAGCTCTTGCTTCACCATCACCACCGATTTCTCCAGGTCCAGCTTCTCGATCATGGCCTCGAATGTGTCGATGCCGCCCAGCACTTTCTCGCTGCCCTCGTCCCAGGCCTTCCCGAAGCCATTGCGCATCCAGTCCCATCCGTCCTGCACCACGTCGGCCATGCCATGGGCGGCCTTCTTGCTGCAGCCGGTGAGGCTGGAGCACGAGGAGGTCACGTACTTCTTCCAATCGCCTTTCACGCTCTTCGGGAGCTCGTCTCCCAGGACATCCGCGCACTCCAGAAACCCCACCGGCAGCCAGCAGGTCAAGGCCTGCAGGCAACTCTTCGGCACCGTGCAGGTGTTGGGCACATAACACGAAGCAGGCACGGAGCAGGAGTTAGGGACCTTACAACTCTTGGCCACCTTCTTCCAGCCACAGGACACGTGGATATTCTTCTTGGCCTTGCAGACCTTTGTGAGTGATGTTCCACATTGGCTGGCACTTTTCACGGACTTCTCTCCACATGCACTTGCGCTGGTCACGACCTTCGTGCCACATCTTTCTTCACTTGTCACCCACTTCTGGCCACACTGTTCTGCACTTGTGACAGTGTCTTCTCCACACTCCTCCGCGCTGGTCACCATCTGCTCACCACATTTCACTGCGTCCGTCTCTAGGCACATGCAGTACGCGCAGTCCGATCCATCAAGTCGCGCGCGACGGCTCAGCAAGGACCGGCGGGACCGCGGCCCGGACCGGAGGCTTAACAGCGCCGAGTCCTCGCCTCGGTTGCTGCTGACCCCTCCACCAAAAAGTCACTTTTTTCTGGGTTCCATGGAAAAAGTTCAATGGAAAACCAGCTTGGTTTCCTACTCCTAAAAGGTGAAGTCTAAGGATCCAATAGCCATCAAGCCACATTCGGTGCTGTTGCAGGTCTGGGCATGGACACTGGCCAGCAACAGGACCACCACCCAGAACATGGGTTCTGGAAGTGCACAACAAGTGACAAGCTTGAGCTGACAAGCATGAATGCAACGAGTCTTTGAGACTGGGGCGGTTCTGACCCCGAGTAGTTGGAAGCAATTCACCAACTTCAACTGTGCAGATGAGTTTGCCGCCAATGGCTCCGAAAGAGTGATGGCCCAACCACCGATATGTTTGTCTATCTGTGAATCTCTCTCTCTCTCTCTCTCTCTCTCTCTCTCTCTCTCTCTCTCTCTGTCTTTCTTTCATTTTCTTTCCGTCCTACCTGTCTGCGAGGCCGAGGGCAAGGGCCATTCGCCACCTTTGGATCTGAAAACCAGGCCCTCCGTGAACGGGATGGCGAGCCCCGTTTGGAATCTAGCAACTTGCCGGGGCCACCAACAACGCTAGGCTGTGATACCAAGCCGAGGCCACCTACGGTGGAAACCCTGCGCACAAATCCGCTAACAACTCTTTCGCGCTGTCTTGAGCAATGTATACAGGCGCTAAGGGTTGGAACTGCTTTCCACACCCCGCCTCATATGAGATCGCAGATTGAAGATGCTACGGCAAGTTTTGCAACCCGCTTAAGAGTTCCCTACAGAACTTAGCATCTGTACATTCCATGAAAAGGAAAAGCACATATTCGAACATCATTAAACTACTGCGTCTCTCACGTGAGCCCCTTTGCGATAATCTTGGCTTTCACCATCTCCCGCTCGAAGACCATCCCCTGAACGACCATGAGCTCAAGCTCCAATTGCCCCAGTCCCCGTCCTGCTGTTGACTGTGTGGCAACGAGCAGGTCGGGACGAGGAAGATGAGCTGCGCTTGGCCTTCGGGATCGCAGCACGAAGAGCAGAGGAGCTGGCATCAGCGCTTTGGCGTGCCTGACGCTTGGCCGCAGCTCGTGCTTCCTCGCATATCTCCTTGATCTCGGCCTCCAGCTCTGCGGCTCCGGTTGCCCGGAAGCTTTGGGAACTTTTGACTGAAGGTGAGGATATGGCGCATCCCGGGAAGCACATTGACCTGGCTGATGAACTGCTTCAGGAGCTTCTGGCTCAGCGTTCTGCAGCGTCAATAGCTCAACGGAGTTGCGGCGGTTCACAAAGACGGCCCTTCAACTCCGACAAGCCGTTGGTCCTGCGTTCGAGGAAACTCAGGAAGAATGCAGTACTTGTAGAGAGACATCTGATAGAGTGTGTCTCAAGTGTGGCCCTGCCCAACGATGCGAAGGGCAAACGTTGAATCCTTGTCGATGACTCCCTCATGGGTTTCCTCGCACGCTGGTCGTAGTTCTTGGGAGTCGGCCATTTTGGCTTCGATCGAGGTCGCCCCTCGCTTGGACACGTCCGTATAGCCCCGGAGTCGGAAATGTTCAGCTCATCAAGCAACTTGTTCAACCGGCCGCAAAACTCCTCGATCATGTTGGTGCGACGCTTGGCGCTATAGAAATGCTGAATGTCCGTGCCCTCCACAAAGCCGTGCCCACAGCGGTGACATTTGAACTGGCCCTGCATGACGTCTTCCCCCCATTTGATGCAATCCGTGGCAGACAATTATTTCAGGACAAATGAGGAGGTGGGGGCATTGCATTCCACTGAAGATTTGCTCAAAGTGGTGCTTGATGGAAACGATTTGGTATCTTTTCTTCATAACTGGTGAAGATTGTGCCGGAGCAGCAAAAGACTTCTTTTTGCGACAGATTTGTGGATGCCAGAAGACCAAGAATGACCTGGATACAAGACAGCCGTGAAAGAGTTGCACGAGCACACAGTCAGAAGGAAGGCGCTCCTGCTCCTAGTGATCCAGCTCGAGCACGTGATCCGTCTGCCACAAAATATCTCTCTGATTTCCAGAGAGGCAATCGCACTCGTGAGAACTGTCGGCACCAGCGTGCAAAAGATGAACGACCCCAAAGCCAAGATCCGAAAGGAAAAGGTCGGGGGCGCTATGACAGCGAAGGTCGGGATCGAGATCGGTCAGCTTCGAGAAAGAGAGCGGAGCTGCAGAAGATCCCGTGCCGATTCTTTCAAGTGGCTAAGGGAATGGCACAAGAGGCGCAAAGTGTGCGTTTTCGCATGATGTCAGCGCCGCCCCCCCGCAACCGACAGGCAAAGCCCGAGAAAGAGAAGCAGAGGAAGGCCTCCCACTCTAAAAGGGGAAGGGAGAAGGCGTTCCCAGAGCAAGAAGGGCTAAGCCCCTGCAGCAGTTTCTGTGTGAACAGGGGATTCATGCATGCCTCGCGGCATGCCGGCCCACGCAAGACTTTTGGGAAGTTGACTCCGCGCATGAGATGATCATCTGGCACCATGTGTCGAACGACCTTCCTGTTCCTTGGAAATGTTTGAATGGAAAAGAGATGGTTTTCGGTGATTTCTGGGCAGATCCTGATGAGAAGTGTACAATGCAACTGGTCGCAGTGCAGACAGGTGTGTGCGGTTCGAAAATGGAGAGATCATTGAGATTGAAGCTGAAGAACAATGATTGCCTTGTGCTGCCAAGCCCCACGATGCCATAGACAGAGCATTGGTTTTGCAAGGATTCATCGGGCTTATGTTGTCTGGTTTTGAGGTTCCATGCGAATACCTGTGCGGATGCTATGCTGTAAACTGGTCTGTTTTGTCCGGAATGCTGGCAAGATGATGACTGTGAGAGTTCAGAACAGTTTGCTATGCCTGCGCCCGCCGGACTTCACCAATGGATCATTGACACAGGCAGCGAGCAAGGTTTGGTCGGTACGGATCGCGCTGTTACCCTTCGAAGGAAGATCATTTTGGCGTCTGATCCGATCAGCCTTTCCAGAGCGAATTGTTCAATCGTTGCGGACAAGATTGCAGATTTCTCTATTGATCAATCAAGTGAAATTATCACCCCGTATGTGTTGCCGAGTACACCGGCTGTTCTTTCTGTTGGTCAAAGACGCCTTGATCAGGGATATGACTTTGCGTGGAGAAAGTGCAATGCACCATGTTTTGTGCGGCCTGACGGCGAAGGTGGTGATCGTGAAGCTTGATGGGCGAGTTCCGGATGATGAGAGTGAGGTTATTGCCTCCACGTCAGCGATGCCTGTTGCAGAAAATCGGGGGTGCAGAAGAGTCTTCGTCCTCAAGCAAGCGGGGGGCGGATGTTGCGTTGCTTCCATTTCGCCCCGATGATGATTATCCACCTGAGCCGGAACGCGAGGAGATAGTTGAAGTTGCAGAGGCTCATGAAGAAAAGGAGCCCGAAGCCGAAGGAAATGCAAATGCGCGAAGCATTTGTTCACTCACAGGCCCAAGAATCCATTGTGTGAGACATGTGAGAGCCAAGAAGCAAGCACCTCAGGCTCGACGTAGGCACGGGTCCTCATCCGTTCAGGCAAAGGTGTTCGGGGATCACGTGACCGCGGACCATGTTACATCAAATCATGAAACGTATGCATTCAAGGGTGAGTGGAATGCACTTGTCACCAAGGACGTGTTCACGCAGTTTAGCTATTTCTATCCTTCTGCATGATGGGATGCAGACAGTTGTGTCGATGCTTTTATGCACCACATGAAGCCTGATGATACCGTTAGTATTATCTATTCCGACAATTTTGGGGAAATTGCAGCAGCTATTGAAAGCATGGGCTGGAGGCATGTTTTCAGTCAGCCTTAGGTCAGCCAATCTTCGCGAGTCATCCAGCGCGAGATCCGCACGATTCTGGAGGGAGCAAAGGCGAATATTTTTCAAAGTGGGTTACCGGTTGAGTTTTAGCCTTTGGCTGCTCAACACATGCGTTTTCTCTAAGCAGGCAGTCCAAGTTTCTGCCAAGCTTTGACTAAGGTATTTTCGCTGCGGCCTGGATTTACCTACGCCCGTGAGCTCTTGGTATTGCCACCCAAGATTTGAAACAACGACATAACCCCATTGAGGGTGAAGCAATTCGAGTTCAGTTTGTTGGCCGAAACCTTCGTGTTCCCTGCGCGAAAGGTCATTGCTGACGACCTGCCCAAACCAGTGAGGAACCGGAATTCTGAGCTATTGCAGCCAACCTGGTCAGGAAGTGAACGAGGCAACCTGCGCCCGCTGAGGGCCTTGCTGAACATGACCCTGATCGCAAATCTAGTCGTCCACCAGGTATCCCTCCGGATATGCGCAGTTGGCATCTCCAAAAGAACGTGCCCGCATTGCTGAAGAGTCTCGCAAAGAGCTCGAGGCGAAGAAGAAGAAGGAGTTGAAGGATGTTAAAGCTGATGTCGCCGCGCCGGCCGTCCATGTTCACCCCATTCACGCTGTTCATGGTCAGGGGGCGCAAGTGACAAGCTCCCGTCGCCGGCAGCTGTTGCTATATTCTCCAGTTCATCTTCTAAGCCTGAGCCGATTATTCCAGCAATGCCGGTTGTCAATGAGCCTGGAAAGACCGTTGAAGAACATCGAACATGCGTGGCTGCAGTTATTGAGAAGCACATCAAGTCGAGAGAAAGAGGGAAGAGCTCGTCACCGCGTTTGATCATGACTGCCGCAGTTGCTCGTCTCATTCCGCTCGGAGGTTGCAACTACCCTTCGGCAAAGAAGGCCCTCGACATCGAATGGGAAAAGTTGCGGAAGGATGGCGCCTGGCCCCAAAGCCGAAACCCCTTCCTGCGCGAGGCCTTCCTCGAAGGGGGGTTCTTCGGAGACCCGCCGGTGAGGCGGTCCCACTTTTTGCTCCCGAAGCTGAGGCTAGGGGGGAGCTTGGGCGGCCTCTTCATCAGGTGGCCGTGGAAGAATGGACTCGCATGGAGAGGATCGAGATCGTGCACGGCGTGTACTGGGAGGAGCCCATCAAGGTAGCCGGGAAAATCAAATGTGTGGTGCTGGAGGGTGGCGAGAAGTACCTGAACATGCTGGCAGAGGGCACCCAGAGCGAGAGCCTCCTCCGGGATCTTTTGGCTGCAGCACAACCGATGCTGCGGGTGCACATTTGCGGGGAGGACTGCAATCAGGAGTGGTGCGAGGAGTCGTTGGTCCATGGGCGGAAATTTCGCATGGTGTCTGGAGAAGGAGAAGCTTGGATGAGGAACCTCATCCCCGAGAAGCCCTGGACGAGCTGAGCAGGTTGAGATCGGAAGCGGTGGATCTTCGGCCCGCTTTGCCCGTGGGGCAGAGGAGGAGATCCTGCTCTTGGATGCCACTGGAGACGAGGTGCCCGTGGTAGCCAAGAAGAAGAAGAAAAAGACGAAGGACAAGCTGAAGCTGAAGCCGCAGAAGGATCCGGACGCGATCTTCGGAAACACCGGCCTGGATCCCCACCCGGATGCGCGCGAGGGTGGAGGGCCAAAGCTCGTTGGCTGGTGAGACCGAAGAAAGCAGATCGGGGGAGCTCATCGGGGAGCTCATCAAGCAGTTCGAATTCGCAAGAGGAGGGCACGGCCATGGGCCAGGACCTCTTCAACGGGCTTTCCCCTCAGAAGATCGCGATGGCCTACCCTGGGGCCCTGGCGGCGTCTAGATGCAGAGCCATCTGGTTTCGTCCACGGGCCAGATCTGGGAGGTCGACACCAGCCGTGTTCCTCCCGTGGCCACTCACTACTATCGCACCATTCTCGCCATGAGCAGAGAATGCTTCAGGTGAAAGAGTGTAAGCAGGTCATTGCCGAAGCCTGCAAGCTTGGAGGCGGGCAAAATCCTTGACCTGGTAAGCAGCACGGCCACAACTTCCCCACAAGACCGCTGGTCCAAAGAAGGGAAGGCAAGTGTTATGACCCTTTGTCACCTTTGATTTTGGCATTGTATGGTCATATTGACAGCGGTGGTTTGTCGGCGAATCATTTCGAAACTGGTCTTCGTGCAAACAAATGGAGACCATTGTTGAAAGGCATCTGGCAAAGCGTGTTCTTCCACATGTTGTTGGTTGTCTATGTGGATGACCTCAAACTTGCTGGTCCAATTGAGAGCGCCATCGAGATATTTCGAGTGCGAGCGCGTTGAGGAACACAATGTGATGTTGCGAAAAGATCATCACCTTTTTGCTCACGTGTTCGACAAGCAGAGCGCTAGCCCTGCCGTCCCTGAAGACTCTTGGGAGCATTCCTGAGGAGCAAATTTGGGTTCGCCATTATCTGCCCGCGAAGGGCTTGAGGGACTTTCCGACCTATGAGTATTTTGAGGACTCCTGGAGGACGCAAGCCGATTACAAAGAGAAGAACTAGTGGATTGGTTGCACTATTTTCAGCTAGGGTGATAGCATTGGAGAGCAGACAGCTGTCGCCACTATGCGCAACAAGACTGCCGCAAAGAAGCAGGCCACCAAGTTCAAGGGGCTTATCGACATGGATCTTCCAAAGGACGGCTGCATGACAAAGCCCGTCAATATTATATTGTCCACCATGTGCTGAGACACAAAGAAACACTCTCAAGAATGTCTCGACCCCATTTCACGAGCTCAGGATAATCGCTTTGCCGCGCGAAAACGAAGGAACCCACTGGTACGTTACAGCCAATCACCAGTCATGTTCTAATGAAGATTCTGATTGCAGCAAGAATGGCAAGGTATGATATTCTTTGTGCCACCCAATCACTTGCTTCGCGTGTTACAAAGTGGTCCAAAGACTGTGACGAGGGGCTACATCGCCTTGCTTCTTCCATCAATTCGGCTCGAGTATGGATTTTCGGTGACGCTGGCTATGCAGGTGATCAATGCGCTTTCAAAGAAGCAGAGAACAAGTGCCGCAATGTCATCCACAGAAGCCGAAGTTGTTGCTGCTAATCATTCCGTGTGAGTACAAGGGTAACCCACTCTTTCACTTATGAGTTTGTTGTGGGAATTGCTTGACGCTCCCAAATCTAAGCGGCAAGCTGGTGGCAACGCCAAGCCGGCGCCGTGTCCAGGCCGGGACAACTCTGGTCAGGGGGCAAACTCTCAATGAGAAGTTCAAGGCTTTTGCGAGGACAACCAGGCGACTACTTGCAGTATTCAGACTGGAAATTCTGCGCAAATGACGCATACGGACAGAACTCAAAGAGCATCTTTGGCATGGTTGACTGAACAGGTCCCTAAAGGTTTCTCCAGTCTCATCAACGTCTACACTGTGTACCAAGTTGCGGATATGTTGACGAAACCCTTCACGAGCAAAGCAGAATGGGATCACGCCTGCAGTCTCTTTGGGCGCAGCTGGACAAGAAAGCAAAGCCACAACCTTTGCTGTTCAGATGATTCCAGCACAAGGTGGCAAAGTTTTGAGGAGAAGTGACGGAACTTGAACGCGCTTGCGTCAAGCAGTTCAGCCAGAATGCCAACAAGAAAGTTCCCCCCCAGTGTGATGATTCATGCTTCATTGCCGTGTGCGGGGGTGCTCCTGGAACAATATTAATTGTCAGGCTGAGGAAGGTTGGGCGAAGATTCAGGCGCGCAAAACGTAGTTTCGCACGTTGCTGAAGCGATTGGACAAGCTTTTTCATCATCAAGCATGGTTTGCACTGCACCAGTACAACTGTGACGGCTGCATGTTTGGCGTTGTTGACAAAAATGGCAACCCTTTTCCCAAAGTGGACTGCTACCTCCTGTCACTCATTGGCTCAATTGCAGCAGTACAGGCCCTGAAACGTGCAGAATCTTATGCTTACCAAATGATTGACCTGATCCATGAGTTTTTTTCGGAGTTTGCTTGCGACATGAACATGTCATTGAAATGTGCGCCCGGTCACCTTGTCACAAAAGAACAACAAGTTTGCCCTCGTTGCTTTCAAGCTTCCTTCGCCGGTAGCCGATCTGGCCTACGTCACCGGGAGTATAACCAGGCCAACCTCGACTATTGGCGGGCGGTCAGGAAATGCTGAACACCAAAGTGAGCGACTCCAGTCCTGCCCTCATCAGCGCAGGCAAGAGGAAGAGAGCGGATTTCGTCCAGGACATGGAGCTCAACCGGTCCGAGCGCCGCAGCCATTGCTGGGGCAAAACGCTCCCGTACCTGGCGTGGGTCGGGAAGCAGGAGATGAAGCCCATGAAGAAGGAGGACCGCTTCAAGGATCACAACTTCTACATCGTCATGTGCTGGTCGGGCAATAAGCTTGTCGGAATCGTCGATGAGCCGGAGTGCCCGTTTAGAGGTGGAGATGGGCGATGGGCTCTGGCCTCATGTGTACAATGAGTGCATGAAGGCCATTGAGCTGCTCCAGGAGTGTGGCAACTGCAATTTGACGATCCTGGCCAACACCGACGGCAACCACTTTGGCCTCTCGCCCATCTACAACACCTTCATGAGTAGATTGTTGGACGAAGCCTTTGGGGGTTTAAGCTTCTTTGCAAGAAGGAGTTGACGCACCTTGTGGTGCTGCAGGACAGATTGGACAACTACCGCATGAGCGACACGCTTGAGAACCGGAAGATCACGGTTGAGTGGATGTGGTCCTTGTTCAACGCTATGAAGTGTGTCGAACAACGTCAAGCTGTTTCTTGAGTACTACCACGCGGCCTCAGCCGGCCTCATCCCCATCAGCACCGCCAAGCGCAACAAGAACGTCAGCGAGGTCATGAAGTCCTGCAAAGGCCCTCGTGGCGGCGTCGACGTCAAAGAGGAGATCGATGTCGACATGGAGGACGGTCAAGCTCTAAGGCCGCTGCTGCCAAGCCGAAGTTTGCCGCCAAGTCAATGCCAGCTTCATCCTCGGAGGAAAGCAGGGGGCAACCCCTGCCGGCTCTGAGTTGCCAGGCAGACCCTTGGATCACCTACAACGGCAAAGAGTACAAGGCACGCATCATGCCGGGGACGCTGCTCAATGTCCCCAAGTGCAAAGCAGTCCAGGGATCGTCTCAGCGGTTTGACCGGGATCATTCGTGGGCGCTTCCAGAACAGGTACGAGTGCTATGAGGATGATGATCAGTGCTTTGTGGATGCGGACGAGTGGATCCGGCAGTTCAACAAGAAGACTTGTCCAAGGATTGGGATGAGACAGCTCCTGAACGCGGCTGAGCACAATCAGGACTGGCTTGTCCTGAGAGTGCGGGCCAGCCAGGGCCATGATGAGAGGGTCTTCGAAGCTGACGGCAACTTCAGCCGGAACGAGTTTGTGCAAGTACGCCATCCAGCAGGGAGTCACCCAGTGACATTGTCCCGAACGACGCCATCTCAACCACCGGTCAAAACCGGCGCAATGCCCTCCGCTTCCGTCACCGTCACCTCCGACGAGGCTTTTCAGTCCGACTCCAAGGGCAACAAGGCGCCAAAGCAGGAGGACACAACGAAGGACGACATCGCTGCTGGACCCATAGCGCAACCCACTCTCCGTTTTCAAGCGTGGGCTTTGCCAATCAGCTACACGAACGGCCTCTTCCCATTGCAGCTTGTTGCTCTTTTTTTGTAAGAATCTGTCGACTAAGGTCGCCCCGAGCAATTCGCGACAGCGTGGCAAGAAGCTTTGTATCCAGCGTCTCAAACTGCTCAGGATCTCCGAGTTCCCATAAGGCGCGCCTTGTCCTCACGATTTTTGTAGACCTTGTTGAGCCAAGCGAAAGCAGCATCAGGTCGATCAGAAGCTGCTCTGATCTCCTCACATGTAGCTGTCTTCCAAGCGCGGTAGGTCTCAGAAGGTGGGAACTCACTTAACTTGAGGGAATCTGCTTCCTTCGCTTTGGAACTCCGCCTCAGTCATACCAGGACCCAAGTGACCCAACAAAGGTTCTGCAGTAGCTGCTTTGCGGTTGCGGCTGATCCCTTTAGCGCGACTCCTGCGCTTTCTGAAATAGGACCACTCCATGATTGCTTCGGCACTACCTGTGGCATAGCCCCGAAAGTCTGAACATTCCGTGAAGAACAGGAATGATTCTGTGTGAACATTTGTGCGAGGATTGGCTGCAGGAGGAGGACCAAGGAAACGCTTCACTGCTCGAAGGCGCGAATTCCCTTTTGCGCCTTCTCAAGTTCAAACGATCCACTGTATCATTTAGACTGTGAGTCGTATCCTGCGTGGAATGGTTCTCTGCCAGCGCATTGTCCCTTGTTCACTGGCCGCCTTCTCAGCTCGATCTGCAATAGCCATCTCAGTTTGGACATGCTCTGAAAACATATTGTGCTGAGCTCTCTGCTGATTGATGAACTGCTCGTACTGTTCACACCTTTGCGCAACAGCGTTGTCGAAATCGACAGGGGCTGCTCCCCGCATGTGGTTCACCTGGGCATGAAAGAAAGCGCGACTCTCCATAAATTGCTCCTGCGTCTCAAGGAACTTGCGACTGTTCTCTTCGTCCAGAACTCGAACCGTTTCGGCCAAATGGGTACTACACTATGCCCGCACTGCGTCCATAGCCACATATCGCTCGTGTCTGTATGTACGTGCAAGACATTCTGCGTGGCGTGATAGTTCGTTTCGAAGCCAGAACATTGCGCGGATCGTTCTGATCCGAGCCCCTTGAACTGCCAGCGAACTGCTTGCATCGCCATCACCTTCACCAGATGTATTGTACATAGCAAGGTTGTTTCCAGAATGCATGGCGGACTGTGCAAGATAACCTGTGTTCTCAAGCCCCGGCTACCTAATCTCCACATAGGATTCATAAATGCACGCGAAATAAAGACAACTGGGGCGCCCAAAAAGATTAAGAAATGAATGCACCTGGATTAAAGACAAGCACCCGCCACCCGCGCCAAAACAAAAACAAAAAAAGGAAAGAAAGAGAGAAAGGAGAGCAGAGATAGCCAAGCCAACACCTGGTCCTTGGATGTTTGGTACCTTGTTCCTTAAATCCCCAATGGTCGGCTTTACCAAATCCATGTTCTCTTACATGTCTCTTGTGTAAATAATCAAGTTATTAGACAGCCTAAGTGAGGCTGACAATGCTTCATACTGTGTTGTTAGATTTGGGCCTGCTCCTCAAATCCTAAATTGTCAGCTTTACCAAATCCATGTTTTCTTACATGTCTCTTGTGTAAATAATCAAGTTATTAGACAGCCTAAGTGAGGCTGACAATGCTTCATACTGTGTTGCTAGATTTGGGCCTGCTCCTGAAATCCTAAATTGTCAGCTTTTTAAACCCATGTTTTCTTATATGTCTCTTGTCGAAAACCTGCCCAGAATCAAACCCCCCAACATCCTGACTTGTTGCCTGCCCCCCCCAACAACACAAAATCAAATGCAAAACTCAAGTCTACCAATACTAAATCAAATACAAACTCACTTGAACTGGATCTCAAAATGGTATTCCAGGCGCCCCCCATCGTTGAGGGGGGGGGACCCCGTGGCAGGGAAAAGTCACGTTCATTTGACGGGCACATGTGTTTGTATCAATTGTTGCTGTTGCGAGGACACATTGGTAGATAAAATAGGTTCTTGCTTCAAACTGTACAATTCTTTATTCCCAACTTTAATGTTCTCTCTAATGATTCTACGTCATATATTTTCTTCTTTTGGAAATTACCAACATTATTTCAATTATTCCCAACGGGGCGGGACCCTTGAGGAATTCCAGATTAATTTTTTAGTTAGCTATTCTACTTCTTCTAATCATTCTTCCCAAAGGGACGGGTGCCTTCGGAGAACCCCCAAATTTATGTTTGTTCTAATTGCTCTAGTTATTCTACTTGTTCAATTTTTCTACGTGTTTCCAAAGGGACGGGTGCCCTTGGGGAATTGAAGATTCATGTGTTGCAAGTTAGTCTACTTATCATCGCTATTCTAATTGTTCTACTTGTTCCGGGTGGGGGTGGGGGGTGCCTTTTGCCCGATTCATGTGTCTTTCTTTCTGGCGGTTCTACTTTTTGCAATTGTTCTATGTGTTGCTTTCAATTCCCAAGAGGGCGTGTGCCTTTGTGGGAGTTCCAATGCCAGATTCATGTGTTTCCAGAACTTTATCCAGTGGATCATAGAGATTATAATTTCTTTACCTATTCGAAAAGGAGGGGTGCCTTTGGGGCATTCCAGGTTCATGTTTGTTCCAATTATTCAAATTATTGAGAGTATTATAGTTTTCCAGAAGGGGTATTGAATAATTCAAGATTCATGTTTGCTAGCTATTCTACTTGTCATAACTCTTTTGCTTCTTCGCATTATCCCCAAAGGGACGGGTGCCTTTTGGGGAATTCCAGAATCCTGTGTGCTAATTTGTCTACTTATCATATTTGTTTATTCCAATTAATCCATACGGGGCGGGGGTGCCTTTGGGTTGCTCAAAAAATCGCACAATTCCCAAATGAACAGCTCCCAATTAGTCAGTTTCAGATTCCTTTCCTAATTATTCGAATTGGTCCCAAACAGGTGGGTGCCTTGTGGTGAACTCAAGACTCCCGATTGCCAATTCGAATAATTTTCATCAGTCTTCTAAATATTATTATTATTATTTGCAAAGGGACGGGTGCCTTTGGGGAATTGAAGCTTGTCTTGGCAAATGGTTCTACTTATCATAACTATTCTGGTCGTTTTGCTCATTTCGAAGAGGACGGATTCCTGTTTGTTCCAATAAATTTACTTCTATGTTTTTCTAGATAACTTTCTTACTCACAAAGGGGCGGGTGCCTTCTGGTGAATTCCAAGCCAGTGTTTGTTCCATGTATACTAATTATTACACAAGACACGAGCGCCATGTACGTCCTCCAACTATTCTTGTGATTCCTTTGGGACGGGTGCCTTGAGGGAATTCCATAGTCTTTGTTTTCCATCTCGTGATTCCCCTATTTGGTGAATTTCAGATTCATGTTCTCTCTAAATACTCTACTTAAGCTACTCTTTAAATTGGGAAACCTTTTCCAATCAATCCCCGCGGGACAAGTCCCTTTTGAGGAATTCCGAATTCACTTTCTGCTCGACTACTCTACTTCTTATGATCATTCTTCCCAAAGGGACGGGTGCCTTTTGGGAATTTCCAAATTTAGGTGTGTGCTATGTATTAAGATTATTTTGCACCGCGCTATTTTCGTTGTTTTTCCCAAACAGACAGGCGCCTTTGGCGAATTGAGGATTCATGTTTTGCAAATTAGTCTACTTAGCATAGCTATTCTATTATTCTACTTATTCCAAGAGGGGCGGGTGCCTTTTAGGAATCTCCGAATTTATGCGCTCTAACTATTCTAATTAGTTTAAGTGTTCCATATTTCTAATTATTCCAAGAAGGATGGGTGCCTTTGCGGAATTGAAGGTTCATGTTTTGCATGCAAATTAGTCTACTTATCGTAGCTATATGCATTCTCATCATCATTGTCATCATCGTTGTCATCATAATTTGTTATCATGTTCGTCATCATGTTCATCATCATGTTCATCATCATGATTATCATCAGCATTACCATCATGAGCTTCATCATCATTTTCCTCTTCATCATCATCACCATCACCATTTTCATCATCATGTTCATCATCATTTCCATCATCATTATTATCATCATTTGTCACCATCATTTTCATCATCATCACCATTATGATCATTCTTCTGGTCATCTTGTTCATCATGATTTTCATCATCGTTTTCAACATCATGTTCATCACCATTGTTTTCATCATCATGCTCATCATCATCATTATCATCATCATGTTCATCATCATGGTCATCATCATGTTCCTCATCGTTTTCATCATCATGGTTATCATTTTCATCATCATGGTCGTCATCATTTTCATCATCGTTTTCGTCGTCACGCTCATCATCATATTCATCATCATCATATTCATCATCATCATGTTCATCATCATTTCCACCGTCATGAAAGTCCAGGAGGTTGCCTCAGCCAGGACTATTTTATTATTCAAACCATTAAAGTCATTTAAGTCATTAAATTCTTTAAAATCATTTTAATGAACTTAATGACTTTAATGTTTCAAAAGGCCCAAACATTAAAATCATTAAATTCACTAGAGGACGATTGGCCCGAAAGCATTTTTCCCCAGGTGCTCATCCAGCCGCGGAGACACCTTTTTACATTGCTGCGGCGAGCGTGTCTGCACGCGGCGATGCTCAATGTGTATGGTCACATGAGAGCTCCATCTCATCGTCCTAGTTTCCTCTCGAACTGCGCCGCGCGATTTCTCACGAAAGTGGTCTGCGCAAGCTGCATTGTTCCAGGCTGCTGCGCGCAAGTTGCTCTCTGCAAGCTGCTGCACGCAAGTGCTCTGTGCAAGTTGCTCTGCGCAAGTGCTCTGAGCAAGTTGCTCTGCGCAAGTGCTCTGCGCCAGTTGCTCCGCGCAAGCGCTTTGCGCATGTGCTCTGCGCAAGTTGGTCTGTGCAAGTTGCTCTGCGCCAGTTGCTCCGTGCAAGCGCTTTGCGCATGTGCTCTGTGCAGGTTGCTCTGCGCAAGTGCTCTGAGCAAGTTGCTCTGCGCAAGTGCTCTGCGCCAGTTGCTCCGCGCAAGCGCTTTGCGCATGTGCTCTGTGCAAGTTGGTCTGTGCAAGTTGCTCTGCGCAAGTGCTTTGTGCAACTGCTCTGTGCAATTCGCAGAGCGCAAGTTGCTCTGCGCAAGTGACTCTGCGCAAGTTGCTCTGCGCAAGTGCTGCCGGAGCTGTGGGAATGTACTTCGCGTACTATTTTTGTACTTTAAAAGTTGCGATTTTCCAGCCGGAGCTGCGGGAGCACGCTCCGAATACTACGTCTTAAAAGTCGTGATTTTTCAACCGGAGCTGCGGCAGCACGCTCCGCATACGACGTCTGTACTTAAAAGTTGCGATTTTCCAGCCAGGGCTGCAGGAGCACGCTCCGCGTACTACGTTTGTACTTAAAAGCTGCGATTTTCAAGCCGGAGCTGCCGCGGACCAGGGGGGAATCGAACCCGCGACCGCGGGATTGCGAAAGCAGGCGCGCGAGCCACGAGACAACTTCCAAAGGCTATTTCGCGAGCAACAAATACGCACGGCGCCACAGCGAGAGCGCTTCGACACGCACGATCCCCGCAGCGCGTCGCGCGCGGCTTGCAGAAATCGTAAAAAAGCCCTCAGTTTTTGAACCTCGACCACGCGAATCTCCGCAGAGGGTCGCGCGCGCATGTTAGACATCGTAAAAAGTCCCCAGTTTTTGAACCTCGACCACGCGAATCTCCGCAGAGGGTCGCGCGCGGCTTGCAGAAATCGTAAAAAAGCCCTCAGTTTTTGAACCTTGACCACGCGAATCTCCGCAGAGGGTCGCGCGCGCACCGCAGAAGTCGTAAAAAGTCCTCAGTTTTTGAACCTCGACCACGCGAATCTCCGCAGAGGGTCGCGCGCGCACCGCAGAAATCGTAGAATAGTCCTCAGTTTTTGAAACTCGACCACGCGAATCTCCGCAGAAGGTCGTGCGCGCACCGCAGAAATGGTAAAAAGTTCCCAGTTTTTGAACCTCGACCACGCGAATCTCCGCAGAGGGTCGCGCGCGCACCGCAGAAATCGTAAAAAAGTCCCCAGTTTTTGAACCTCGACCACGCGAATCCCCGCAGAGGGTCGCAATCCCGAGCGATGATCAAACTCCCGCCCCGGCGCCTTAGAAACCTAAACTAACTTACATAGCTGCTTACGCCGAAGCTCTAGGCAAGCTCTACCTAACCTTGGCTCTGTGCCACTTGGCTCTGTGCCACTTGGCTCTGTGCCACTTGGCTCTGTGCCACTTGGCTCTGCGCCACTTGGCTCTGTTCCACTTGGCTCTGTGCCACTTGGCTCTGTGCAACGTGGCTCTGCCACTTGGCTCTGTGCCACTTGGCTCTGCGCCACTTGGCTCTTTTTTTTCTTGGCTCTGTGCCACTTGGCTTTGTGCCACTTGGCTCTGTGCAACTTGACTTGGCTCTGTGTAACTTGACTCTGTGCCACTTGGCTCTGTGTAACTTGGCTCTATGTAACTTGGCTCTATGTAACTTGGCTCTATGTAACTTGGCTCTATGTAACTTGGCTCTATGTAACTTGGCTCGATGTAACTTGGTCTATGTAACTTGGTTCTATGTAACTTGGCTCTATGTAACTTGGCTCTGTGCAACTTGGCTCTGTGCAACTTGGCTCTGTGTAACTTGTCCAAGGGCCCCGCACGGAAGAACCCTTCGCGATGCTTTCGGGAATTAAAGTCATTTTAATGAATCTAAATTGTTTTAATGTTTTTTGCCTTCCGAATCATTAAAATCATTAAAACCATTAAATTCCAGGAGTGTGCGCCTGAGCCAAGACTGATTTATTATTAAATCCATTAAAATCATTGAATTCATTAAAATCAGTTTAATGAATTTGTCAAATTGAATTTGAGGATTTTAGTTTTTCAGAAGGCCGAAAACATTTTTAAAAAAAAATCCACTAAAATCATTTAAATAAATTTCTTGATTTTGCTGTATTCGGCCGTCTGGCAAATTAAATTCATTAAAAGCATTAAATTCCAGGAGTTTGCCTGAGCCAGAACTATTCTACTATTAAAATCGTTTAAATCATTTAAACCATTGAGATCATTAAAAATCATAAAATTCCAGGAGTTTGCCTGAGCCAGGACTATTTGATTACTAAAATCATTTAAACCATATAAATAATTAAACTCATTAAGCTATTTCATGAATTTAATGAATTTAATCATTTTAATGTTTCAGAAGGCCCAAAACATTAAAATCATTAAATTCATTTGATATTTTAATGAATTTTCATGATTTAAATGATGTTAATGATTTTACATATCTATTCTATTATTAAATTGTTTAAATCATTTAAGCCGTTGAATTCATTAAAATCATTCAATTCCAGGAGTTTGCCCCTGAGCCAGGGCTATTTTACTACTAAAATCATTTAAACCATTTAGATAATTAAATTCATTAAACCATTTCATGAATTTAATGAGTTTAATCATTTTAATGTTTCAGAAGGCCCAAAACATTCAATTCATTTAATATTTTCTTGACTTTAACGATTTAAACGATGTTAATGATTGTACTAACAAAATAGTCTTGGCTCAGGCAAACTCCTGGAATTTAACGATGTTCATAAATTTCATGCTTCAGAAGGCACCAAACATTAAAATCATTAAATTCATGAAAATCAAATGAATTTATTGATTTTAATGTTCTGGGCCTTCTGAAACATTAAACTCATTAAATTCATTTAAATGATTTATGATTTTAATGGTTCTGGTCCTGAAACATTAAAATCAATAAATTCATTAAAATGATTTTAACGAGTTCATGGTTTTAATGATTTTGATGATTTTAATAATCGTCTTGGATTTTAATGAATTTAATGTTTCGGACGGCCCAGAACATTAAATTCATAAAAATCATTCAATTCCAGGAGCTTGCCTGAGCCAAGACTCTTGTATTATTAAAATCATTAAAGTCACTTAAATCATTAAAATCATTGAACTGTTTAAAGAATTTAATGAATTTAATGATCCTAATGTTTTGGGCCTTCTGAAACATTACAATGATTAAATTCATTACACTCATGAAATATTTTCATGAATTAATGAATTTAATGATTTTTAACGTTTTAGTCTTCTGAATGAACCATTAAGCTCATTAAATTCATTTGAATATTCAGCACCCAAATCATGAAAATACAAAAATTAACCTCCTGCCTGCAAATAGACCTAGTTTTTTCCCTCTTCGGGGGGACCCCCGTTTACCAATCCCATGCGGGCATTACGGTGAAAACCCGAGGCACGAATCCGCTAACAACCTTTTCGCACTGTGCACTGCTACTGATGTCTTCGGCAATGTATACAGGCACTAAGAGTTGGGACTGCTTTCCACACTAGGCGGGACCAAATGAAGCGCTTACCGCGCCACGCCGGCGCAGTGCACCAAGAGCCTCTCGAATCAGCGCGGGTCGCATGTTTTTCTCGAAACCGATCCTTTCCTTTCAGCCAACTGCGCGGCACGCGCTCACGAGCTGAGCGCTGCTAGCTGGAGGGCAGAAAGTTGGTGAGGCCTCAGCTCTGCGCTGGGCCTTTCTCCGCAGCCCCAACCAGCCGACCGAAAGAATCCCAAGCGCCAAGGCACTTCACGTCCTTCGCGCCCTTCTCCAGGGATGAGGCAGCGAACACCACACCAACCACGATCGCGCCCACCAAGGCGGCAACGCCCACGGGCCAGGCCATGGCAAAGGCGCCAAAGAAGACCAGCCCGCTCAGCACGCCACAAACGAAGAAGGCCGCGAAGCTGGGGTTTTCACCCGACAAGCTGGCGACTGCCAGCGCAGCGAGCCCCCCGCCAAAGACCAGGCACACGAGGCACACGACGATGCAGACCAGGATGAACACAACTTCCTGCGCAAGCAAGTCAAACCGGGAGCGCAAGTTCGGCTGTTAGCCATGCGGATGAGCGGCGGCAGTCTCTGCAGTGTCCCCGCCCTCCGCCCGGAAGCTCTCACCTTAGCAAGCCAGCAAGAGTCGACCTTCGTCCGTGAACTGCTGCCGAATGCCGCCAGGTCGCCCTCTGCGGCATCAGACACCACCTCGACCAATGACGAATTCCCCGCCACTGCGCCAGGCTCCTTCTCCAACTCCGCCTCCCCGTCCTCAGCTCAAGCCACGGCTCTTCGCAGGGAAAGGGCCAAAGGGCTATTTGTGGCGCACTGGCGCTTCATCTGCGAGATCCTCCTACGCGCAATTGGGGCCAAGGCTCCGCCACCCTGGCCACGGTTCGCTTTACGTCCGCGCGCCACATGTCTTGCATAAACTCCTGACAGTGCTCGGGGAGTCCCAAATCCGTGTCATGCACATCCTCCGTGCTGTACCCGGGCACGAGCATGAAGTGATTCAGGAAGGTGCCCAACTGCTCCTGCCACTGTCGCGAGTGCGGAAAGCACGGACCCAAAATGCAACCAATTTAGAGGAGTCCCCTTCTGACAAATCCATTTTTTGAGATTCCACGCGAAACGCACGGGGGAAATTGGACGATGGAAGACGGATTTTGGCCGGGTTCGAGGCTTCACTTACGTCGTGTTGTTCTGGGAGGATGGCTGATGTTTGGCTGAATCGGGGTGGGGCTTAGTGTGGCTTCGAGGGTACTTTTTCCGTGGTTGTGGCCAGTTTTGGCAGAAGAAATTTTAACGCCTCTGGCTCAGGCTGCCGCCCAGAACAACACGACGTAAGTGAAGCCTCTCCCTGGCTGAACCCGGCCAAATCCGTCTTCCACCGTCCAACGTCCGCTTTTCGTGGCAGTTGGATCACATGGCAGGTCGCGTCTGTCACTGCGCATTCATTCTTTCATCTTAGCTGCGCGCAAACCATCTTTCACTTAGTCCTTGCACTTCGCACCAAAACGGGAGCCCAGGCGCGAGACATGCCTTTGGAAAAACGCACGCGCAAACTGAGACGCTGCCCTGGTCAACGCGGGCAAGGTGGGCACACCCCACACTTCAGGCCACGAGGCCCAAGCCAAGTCCTGACATCGCACCCCGCTTTGGAACGCAGGCCTTGTCTGCCGCTGTCTCGTCGGACAGGTGGCACTTGTCTTTGGACTCCGACTTCGCAAACTCGATCAGGATCGCTGGCCGCTTCTGCATGAACGCGCGAAGCTCGCTGTGCCTTTAAATCTTGCAACATATGAATGCCCATGCGTCCCTATGTTTTGCCCATGTGTGTGTGTGCCTGTGTGTCTGTGTGTGTGTATGTGTATGTGTATGTGTATGTGTATGGATATGTGTCTGTGTCTGTGTGTGTGTGCGTGTGCGTGTGCGTGTGCGTGTGCGCGTGCGCGTGCGCGTGCGCGTGCGTGCGTGCGCG
>CAUJNA010000705.1:106809-168418 GCA_963377175.1 Effrenium voratum | reverse complement strand
GATTGATGGATTGATTGATTGATTGATTGATTGATTGATTGATTGATTGATTGATTGATTGGATTGATTGGATTGATTGGATTGATTGGATTGATTGGATTGATTGGATTGGTTGGATTGGTTGGATTGATTGGATTGATTGGATTGATTGGATTGATTGGATTGATTGGATTGATTGGATTGATTGGATTGATTGCTTGATTGATTGATTGATTGATTGATTGATTGATTGATTGATTGATTGATTGATTGATTGATTGATTGGATTGATTTGATTTGATTTGATTTGATTTGATTTGATTGATTTGATTGATTTGATTGATTTGATTGATTCGATTGATTGGATTGATTTGATTGATTGATTTTCTAAAATCTTTATTTAATTATTTAAATAATTATTTCATTAAATAATTATATTTTCCATTAATGATTATTATTGCTTTTCTTTATTTAAATATTTATTAATCAAATAAATATATCAAATAAATCCAATAAATACAATCAATCCAATAAATCAACTGTTTTAAATATCCTTTACCAACCCCCCCCCCCCCCCCCCCCATTTAACAAACCTTCAAATAACCCCCCTTTCATTTTTTTTTTTTTTTATTTTTTTAACCATCCAAAAAAAAAACACAAACCAAAAACCCCCCCCCAAAAAAAAAAACCCTTTATACAATCCCCCCCCCATTTTTCTTTTCCTATATCCTCTTCCCCCCCCCCCCCTAAACCCCCCCCCTGCCCCCCCTAACTCGGTGTGTGTCCCCGTTTGAATTGATTTGAATTGATTTGAGTTGATTTGCATTGATTTGAATTGATTTGAATTGATTTGAATTGACTGGATTGGATTGGATTGGATTGGATTGATTGATTTATTAATTGATTGATTGATTGGTTGGTTGGTTGGTTGGTTGGTTGGTGAATGGCTGCTTGGTTGGTTGGTTGGTTGATTGATTGATTGATTGATTGATTGACTTGATTGACTTGATTGACTTGACTTGATTTGATTTGAATTATTGATGGATTGCATTGGATTGGATTGGATTAGATTGGATTGGATACATTGATTGATTGATGTATTGATTGCGTGTTCGTCCGTTCGTTCGTGCATGCGTAGGTGCGTGTGTTCGTTCGTTCATTTGTTTGCTTGTTCGTGCGCTCGCTCGTTTGCTCGCCTGCCTGCCTGCCTGCCTGCCTGCTTGCTTGCTTGCTTGTTTGTTTGCGGCTGCTTTTGTGGTTTGTGTGGGGTGTTGCTTGTGGGAGCACCTCTGCAGCGGCGTGTCGGAGACAGTCAAGTTGCATGCTCAAGGATTTGAGAAGGTGCTTCATTTCACTGATGTTCAGTGACGAAGTTCCACCCTGAATCCGTTACCCGTGATGAGAGCAGGGCAGCGTGTGAGTTTGCACGGGGGCAGTGGGCAGGGCAAGTGAGAAGTAAGTGAGAGGCTTGGCGGAGCTTGGTGGTTGAGGGGTATGATGCACATGTGGGCATGCTTGTTGCTTAGGAGTTGCAGTTGTGTCGCTGTCGACTTGGGCGCTTGAGGACAGATGCTGAGATGAGAGTTGTGGTGCGTTCTGTGGGTTGTCGGAGTTGCTTAGTTTCATTACGGTTCATTTCTTTGATACCTGGAATGTTCGTTTTGTTTGTTGTGCTTGCTTGTTTGTTTGCTTGTTTTGCCTGCTTTCGTATGGTGTGTGTGTGTGGTGCTCGTAGTTTCACCTTTGTGTTCAGGTCTCACGACAGAAGCGTGACCAGTGGCGCATGGGCGAGACGTTGCATGCTCAAGGATTTGAGAAGGTGCTTCATTGCACTGATGTTCAGTGACGAAGTTCTACCTGAATCCGTTACCCGTGATGAGAGCAGCCTGCGAGTGAGGTTTGCAAGGACATGCAAGTGCCAAGCGTTGAGACGTTTGGGATGCAGGAATCAGGGGAAAGGAGAAGCTTGGAGGATAATTGTTGCTGAAATGAAGGTTTGCTGAGGCCTTCCTGAGTTGCGTGCTTGCAGGTTGGGTGTTTTTTTTGATGCGTCCGTGCTCAGGATGGAGGGGGCTCCTATCGCAGCACGCCCGCCTGCTCATCGGGACGAAGAGGACAGGGATTGACGCCGATGGACAAGCAGTGACAAGCAGCGATTTGACAGAAGCCTCAGTACCTGCCAGGTATGGAGCAATCTAATCTAACGGACATGGGGGCCACCCAATTCTTCCACAAAACAAGAGGGGGCTACCCAGGCTTCCGCTTTCCTCTCAGGGAAACCGCTAATGTTGGCAGGGGTTTCGATGATGACAGGACAACGCTGAGTCTAGAGCAGCAGACCACCAATTTGCAAGCTGATTTCCTGGGCATTTGCAGTGACAAGATCTGTCCTAAGCTTGGGACAGGAAACACAAGATTTGCGGCTTGGGCGGGCGACTCCTGCTCGATGCCCAAGTTTGTGAGCGTCCTGCCACATAGCCAGACAAGGGTAAAGAGCATATTTAGGCAAAACATGTTTCTTTTCTGAAGACCAAGACCTGTTCGGGGCTGAAGAGTACTGCGTACTTGGCAGTGCATGTTTCATACACCCAGCGAACAAAGCAAGGTCAATACCATCAAGGCGGCCAATTTCGCGCACCTCAACGATTTGTCACTGCTGCATTTGGCAGCGGGCTCGGTGTTTACACATCACACAGACGCATCTGATTGGTTTAGATATGCCTGGTTTCCATCAGTTGCCCAAGAGCAGATGCATCCATCGAGAGCTGATCCATCCGGGCCATCTGAAGAACTTTTTCTCTTCCAGGGCCCACGGAGCCCTGCGACTGGCAAGTGTTGCATCAATCCCAAGCACCGAGCACGGAAAGGGATGTGTTTAATGGGCTTGTCACAAAGGAAAATGTTTTGCCTGCAGGTTGCTGTGACTAATTGAAAGTTTCCTTTCTTTGGTGGCCAAAGCGTGCGCAGTTGCTATCAATGCAGAGCAAGGTTCTGCGGAGGCACTACGTGCCTATTAGTTGCCAAGAAACGCAGGAGACGGCATGGTGGCATGGTGCATCCGGCCGTCTACCAATGTAGCCCAATGAGACTGTGAGGAGTTCACGCTCTCGATCGCATCCTTCTCGCGCTGTTTCTGCGAGGATGTTGTTGCAAGCTGAGAGCGCTTGCCGATTTGCCACGAGCCATCCCTTCCGCATTGGTCGAGGGTACCTCTCCGGAGGTCCAGTGCAGCCTCAAGTTTTTCTTCATCATGGACTGCGAGGCTGGAGTGGCATTGGGATGAAGCGCGACATGGCGGGAAGTCAATGTGCAGACCCTTTGAACAGTCACACATATAAACGATCGGAGGTAACAAACTGGCATCCTTCGCGTGAAGCAATGCTTTTAGCTTTAGTGCTGGAAGAGGACTGTGAACGTGTGAGAAGGTTGTGTGTATAGCTTCTCAGCTTGCATGGTTTCCAATTTACCAAGGTCAACCTTCTGGTACTTGTCTCGCTCTTGGTGTCTATTGCGCAGGCGGGGCACGTCAAAAAATATACAATCTTGATCGGCTGGCGCTTGAAATAGTATCCCTGAGGCGGTCGGGTCATGCTTTTACAGCAGCACATCGGCAATGGATCTCAGGACTGAAATGAGATGGCCTGATTCACCGGTTGGCTCTCAGTTCTGACTCAATTGGCACAATTTTTCAGCTTCATTGGCGCTCAGGAGTTTAGATGAAATGTCGAACGACTGAATCGATCCTTGGGCAAACAAGTGCCCAGACAAGTCCGCATGCTGAAAAAGAGAGCGCACATCCAATTTTGAAGCTCTCGACGAGGCATGGTTCAGCATGAGCTGCTTCCAGAGATGCAGGCTCACTTTACAGCTCAGTGCCCGCGCTGCCTGACCTTCAAGCCCAGCTCAAGTTGAATGACACTGGCTTTGTACACTATCGACAATCGAGCAAAGACAATGGCAGTTGGCTATTTGTTGCTATGCCAAGCGGGCATTTGCTTGCATGCGGTGTACATGATTCATACGAGCGGCGTGCTCGCCTTAGTTCGCTTGATTGATTTGGTCTGTTTTTAGGGGACCGTGGGGACTGGCTTTCTTTTGGCTTGCCTCACACACACACACACACACACACGCCGCGCACGCGCACGCGCACGCGCACGCGCACGCGCACGCGCACGCGCACGCGCACGCGCACGCGCACGCGCACGCGCACGCGCACAGACACGCGCACAGACACGCGCACGCGGCTTCTAACGCGCACGCGCACGCGCCGTCGCGCACTAGCGCGACGCACTCCCGCACACACCGCACACCCGCCCCCACACACACACACCGACTAAACCCGCACACATACACACAAATACACACACACACAAATACACACACACAAATACACACACAAATACACACACACACAAATACACACACACAAATACACACACAAATGCACACAAATGCACACACACAAATACACACACAAATACAAACACAAATGCACACACACACACACAAATACACACACAAATGCACACACACAAATACGCACACACAAATACACACACACACACAAATGCACACACACATACACACACACAAATACACATACATACACACACACACACACAAATACACACACAAATACACACAGACAAATACACACACACACACACACACAAATACACACACACACAAATACACACAAATGCACACACACACAAATACACACACAAATACAAACACAAATGCACACACACACAAATACACACACAAATACACACACACACACAAATACACACACAAATACACACACACACAAATACACACACACAAATATACACACACACACACACACGCAAATGCACACACACATGCACACACAAATACACACATACACACACAAATACAAATACACACACACACACACACACATATAATACACTCCACACACACACGCAAATTGCACCCACACAACATGACACACAAAATACCACGAACACGCACGTTTATAATTTACACAACACACACACACCGCCACAGCACACGCACACCGCATCACGCACACGCACAAGCACACGCACACGCACACGCACACGCACGTATATACGCACACGCTCACGACTTACGCCAATTGCGCCACCGCTCATTTTCGCACACGCACATTTCGCACACGCACACGCCTCACCGCTACGCGCACGCGCAACGCGCACGCGCTACGCGCACCGCGCACGCGCACGCGCTACTGCGCACGCGCTAACGCGCAGCGCACGCGCACGCGACTGCGACACGCGCTCGGTTCGCACGGCGCACGCTCACGCACCGCACACGCGCACACGCCCACGCGCACACGCACACGCACACGCACACGCACACGCACACGCACACGCACACGCACACGCACACGCACACGCACACGCACACGCACACGCACACGCACACGCACACGCACACGCACACACACACACACACTCACTCACTCACTCACTCACTCACTCACACACACACACACTCACACACACACACACTTCAACTCCCAAGGGAGGATGCTAATCGTTCGAGTACAACTGATGAGTCTCGAGTACAACTGATAAGTCTCGAGTGGGATAAGTTTCGGCTCGCGATAAACTCGGCTTCCCTCTACTTACTTCAACAGGGAACCAAGAAGCAACAGCGGTTCAGGGAGGGGACCAAAAGGACATTCACAAACATCACACTTGCAGGTACGTCCAGCTGGCCAAGCTGGATATCCCACTTCACTGGTAGCTTCGTTGGACACAGTCCCAGTGAAGTGCTGTGTCCCCCTGCGCTCAATTGTGGTGACAGGGTATTCTGCCACTCCGCGCACACACGCCCCTCTACGAGGGGCGTACACTGCCTTTTATATCCGGAAGACCAAGCGCTCAACTCCCTAGCGTCTACCAAAATGCTCACAACGGCGAGGAGAACGTGAAGTCTCACGCTCTGTGTGGTGCCGCTCAGAAGACGGGGACGTAGAGTCTCCAAGTTGAGCAGGAAATAGTCCGCGTCTGTGTCCTGCTGTTGATGGCAAGACCTTCCCGACCTTCATGCGCGCGGGGGGAGCCCAGTCCAAGTGGTCGTGCACCTCCATATTTTCACTCAGAAGGTTCTGTGTCACCTCGTTACTGCCGTTGATGACGTGCGCATCGGCAATGAAAGTGCCCCGGCTGACGTCGCGCGCAAGGAGAAAGACACTTCCGGCCATGGTGTAGAAGAGCGTGGCAGTAATGTTTGCATTTTGTAGTTCTGGACCGTGTAGCACGAGTCGATCGTTTGGGAGTGAACACGGTGAAGGGTCGTCGAGAATAGTGATCCGCTGCAGACGAGACGGCGCCTTTCAATGTGCGAGCACGTTTCTGAGTGTGCGTGCGGCGCTGAAGATGGTCTGCGCTGAGTTGGTCAGTGCTGCGCGCTGATTGTCTTGTGCGGTCAGAGGATGTAGTAGCCGGGCAGGATTCACCCCGAGAGATGACGCAGGCGATGTTCGTATTGTGGGCACAAACTGAGTGGAAGATCTCCGGCGGCGGAGGCGGTGGTGGGGGTGGAGGAAGTAGAGCAAATTGTGGTGGTGGTGGCGGTGGCGCCGGTACGCGTATCGGCCTTTCAGCTTGAACTCCCAGCGCACGATCGTGAAGTGAAGGGCCGTGATACTGCAGCCACGTCGGCTGCGCTCCATGAGTCCAGGTTATGAACGTCTGAACATTTGCTCCATCATGACTTGACCCCTCAAGACTGCATGACAAGCAAAGCAAGGCAAAAATTCCGACACAACTCACAACACGCAAGAATATTTTTACGGCGCAAGCTCTGCGGAGTTCACCGGAGTCTAGTTGCGTGCCTCAAGTTGCTGGTAGACCTTCCAGGCATGCTTGACTTCGCGATCAGGCATAAACCACAAACTACAGAAGCATCAAGACCCACAAGCAAGCAAACATGCAAACCTTACAATCACGCAACTCTGCAGGCTGATCGGCGCAGGATGGACTTTTCCAGAAGAGCAATCCAAGCAGCTGAAAACGTCATGATGAATATCACGAAAAGTCAACTGCCACAAACCGCATATTGTTGCTGCATGGGAATCGTCGAGTATGCGCCTCACCGGCAGGGCTGTCACAAGGTCATGCAGGAAACAGTCACCAGAACATCCCCACGTGGCTGGGGACCGCAATCGATGATCGAAGTTTCCACCTGCCATCTTTGGCGTGAATGCAGGCATAGTAGTGCGAAGCGGCAATGTCTGCGTACGTGCCGCCGCAATCAAATAGTGATGCTGGCGCAAGCGTGCCATTCCTCCGACGCAGAGGGGACGCGGAGAGTGGGCCCCGGCAAACTGGGCGGCAGACTTCACAGCGGCTTTATTGGAAATGAGGCTCCCTCTGCAATAGAAGCCCATCGGCGGAATCCACACATCGTTCCAGTTGGTGTACTCGTCGTTGGGAGGTGGATGCTTCTGCCATTTCGAAGGTCGGATGAGCTCCTCGTCTTTCAAGATGCCAATGGCGGAATTGATGTCGGTGTTGTGCGCCCAAAAGAACGGCAAGATCGACTGAGTGCGAAGGTTATCCGGTAGCTTGCGGCGCGGCTCAAAGGAGAACATGATCCCATAGCGATTGTTCCGAGAATCCTTTTTGCCGGGCTGGAAACGGTAGTATGTCCTCGGGGTCTTCTGGATGTACGGCCAGCACTTTTCCAGGACGCCCAACTCAACAATGAGTTGCTCAGGTAAATTGTCAACAGCGATGTCAAACTCCCGGGAGATCTCACGGATGACCTCAGCGGTCCAAGCTCCTGGGTTGCCATGCGGGAGTCTCTCTGCTGTCAGCTCCAAGACAGATCGCGCTCTGCGCTCATCCCGGATGATATTCTCACGGTGCGGCACGAGGCTCCGGTACACTGTCTCCCAAGACTGCTTCCATTTGGATGGGTCGGGAGAGACCAACTCCGCAATGCAAGGAAGGGTGTAGCACAAAACATCGTTGATACGTATGGCAATTTCCTTAACCTGACAGCCCGAGCGAAGCACGAAGTGATGGCTGCCCAGTGATGGTGCCGAAGCACGAACACGAAGCTGAATGAGGTCAACCGTGTGCGTCGGATGGTCGGTCCTGCTGTTCGAAGCGGCAGCATGGCGTCCTGGTGGCGCTGATGGCGACCGAGGTCGCCTACGGTCCTCATGACTCCGGCGACCGCTATGTGTCCATTCGCCCCAGTCATCATCATCTTCGGATTTGCCATGAGGTCCAGGGGTAAGCCTAACCCGGCGAGGCACTGCGAAGCGTGAGCGGATGTCTGTTGCCCGGTCTTGCGTCGCATGGACGGTGCGCGAGGAGCTGTGGCTCTGAACATTCCGCAGATGCACCATGCCGTGCGTCTGTACGAAAAGCTGCGCCTCATTGCCGTTGATGAAGCTAGGGAACTGGTCCAAGGTGACCTGACTGGTGGTCTGGACTGTCCCATCCGGGCGCAATAGGCTGCTCGACTGCATGAGGGGACCGTCTAGTCGAGTCAGCAACCTCAAGCTGAATGGGATGCACCGACGCCATGCCAATAGAAGGATAAGCACAGACAAACAAACAGCCACAAAGTCCGAGCCAGCTCCAAACCATGCACACACGCACACAATCACACATGAGCAAACGCAAGTGAGCAAAGACACCAACAATGCAAATCGGATCAACATGCTCATTTGGTCCACTCTTCGGCGAACATCTCTCAACAAATCCGGGTTGAAGCCTTTGGCTTCACTCAGACGTTTGAGGGCATCGAGACCCACTTGTTGTTGGATTGCTGGTTGAGCTCCACGCACAATGAGCCACGATCTGGATGACCACAAGGAGTAAGTAAACATCTGATCATTGGCGCTTCGAATACCTTTGATCTGAGACGGATGATCGGGCAGCTGTGGTGTGGTCGTCCTGGAGGCTGAATCACACATGTACCCAAGCAAAGGTGTCATTTAATTTTGCGTCTCCAGCATGACTGGAGGACGATAAAATTCCAGTGACAGAAAGTTCCGAAGGACTGCTGTCGAAGGCGCTGCGTCCCGCAAAAGTATGAAGCGATTGTCGACATAGCGCTCGTGCCAGATCGCACCAAAGTCTGGCATTTGAAACCTAAGCGTATCCATGGTCTGATGCCAGAAATAGTCCTAGCGACGAGATTGCACAGAGGAGGAGCAGCCGGGGATCCCATTGCAACGCCTCGTACCTGCCTGAACAAGTAGCCATTGATCTCGAAGTGACTGTTGTCAATGACGAAGTTGAGGAGACACTGTAGGTCTTCTTCGCGAAAAGTCCGGGGAACTTTTGTTTGACGGCGCCATTTTCCTTTAAACATGCGACGCCGATGATCAGACTTCACTTCATAGACCGACCAGTGTGATGCGTTGTGTAGACCCACCACCTGATCATAGCGATGAAGTAGAACCTGGAGAGCTTGGTGAAAACGTTCTGTGGGAATTGATGTGAAGAAACCGGACAGGTCTTGTGACACCAACTGTATGTACTCCGTAGGGTCTGCGGACGACAGCGCATCCCAGAGTTGTTGTACCAGCTCCTGAACCGAAAGCTGACCCGGAACGTCCGGAAAGGTGATCTTGGTGAGCTCAAAGATGAGGGCGCCGAAGACCGTGAGAAGAGGTGCAGCCCACGTGCGAAAGAAAGAAATGATTGGTCTCGCTTTGAGCCAGTCTTCGGTCGGTTTGGGCAGAATGCGAGCGGTGGGAAGGGGTGCATGAAGTCGTAGTCCCAGCGGTGTTGTAATCGAGAAGGTATCATAGTCACGACTTCGGCGCGAAAGGACTCGCGGCGTAATGCAAATACTTCTCCTGCGCAAAAGGTCTTGTGCAACAGAGTGGAAAACAAAGTTGGGCAGATCACATGAGCACGCGAAGGGAAATGATCCGCTGGAATGACAACCCACGTCGTCAGGGCACGAGTCGTGTGCTGCAATGACTCTGAGGTCCAGTGAGCCTGGTCTTGGACATTGGAGCGATGTTCAGCAAACAACTCCGCCAGAATGGGTTGGTAATCAGCATTAAAGCTGGACCCTTGTACCTTCCATCGGCGAGAGCCAGTTTGCGAAGCTGCATCTCAAAACGTTGCTGAAGTCTGTCCACATCACCAAAATATTGATCCTTCATGGATGCAGTCATGATGTCGGAATCAATGTCAGTGTTGACACAGCGAAACTCATCCAAGATCACAGCATGAGAATGTGCACGAAAAGTGGCACGGTCATCCACGTCAATGCAGCGGCGCGGGAAAGAAATATGCGGAGTCCATCTTCGTTGCCATTCGCGGTAGTTGTAGATGCGGTCACCCAAGGTGGCGCTGCGAGTTTCAACGACTCGGATCTTAGGAAGGAATAAGGAAGGGAAAAGACCACGATGAGATAGAGGTGGAAGTCGTAATTGTGTCATGGTGGTTGGGACCTGGAGTTCTCGCTTGTGCAAGACCTGGGTAAGAAGCTTCTGAGCCTTGGAGCGGAACGGCTCGTTGACAAAGGAGGAGAGCCGCAGGAAATAAAGTTGAGTCGAAGGGAAAGCCGCCGATAAAAGATCACGCATGGTTTGAAACGACGCAGGACGCGCCTGTATTAGATCCCAGCCGACACAAAGTAGAATAGTGTGCCTGGATGTCGTCCAGCATCTCAGGCCGCAGTTGACGATGTAGATCGGGATGCAGTCGCCGCCGAAACCGCTTGTGAAGGGATAATGACGTAGGGGTGATAGCGAATGGCGTCTGAAGTCAACCAGATGTTCACGGAAGCCAATTTTCCGAAGAAGTCTGTGTATCCAGGGTGCATTTAAATGCGGGCGCAGCATGAGCTGCCATTTGCTTTCTTGGACCCACACCGAGAAAGTGGGAAGCCTGATCTCAATCGGAACAGCACAGAACAGCCAGGAATTGTTGGATGTCTTCCAATAATGAAGTGCTGGTTCAAAGAAAGCATGTTGTCCCCGCAGGAGTTGGAGATATTTGCGGCAACGGGAATGCTCCCTGCGTAGAACATCCTGATCTGTAGCTCCAATGTAGTATGGGCTGTGCCATGGCGAAAGCCTGATGTAGACGCAAGGCTGCTGATGATGTCCCGGATCTTGAATGAAGTCTTACAGGTTGGGAAGGCGAGCACGTAGCGATTTGAGGTGCCTCATATCAGCGAAAGTGGAGTGCATGACTTCACAAAGCAGTGACGTCTTGTAGAAGTGAAGGGCTTCAAAGAACGGAGGTATGTACCCATGGTCCTGTGAAATGAGTCGCTGTAAAAAGCAAATCAGGAGATACGATGTGATCCGGCATCTGTGGATCTCATACCTATTGGCCACCGCGTGTCGGGTATGTGACATGGCAGTGTTCGGAATCTGAAAAGCAATGCGAACCAGGGTGAGCACCTCCAGAATGAGGTGCAACTGATGATCGATTCATACTCATCAGGGGGGTGCTGTTGGTAGTGGAAGGCCCGGGAAGCAAAACCGCCAGCATGCTGAGAAAAACGTCAAGGTTTCCAGAAAAGTAGTCAGGGTGTGCCATTGTGCAACGTTATCGAAGATCCCGCTGCGTTGAAGCTCAGTCCACATGATGCATCTCTGGTCAATTGCGGCTACAAGGTGGCAGCGACACCAGACAAGTGCAGTGACGGACAACTCACAAGTCATGACAAGCACACATGTCAAAAGGCATACAAGTTTTCAAGCGCAAATCACGACGCAACAAAGTTGGCCACTCCGGGCTCATACTGACAAGGAAAAGCACTTCATCCGGTAAGAAGTCGAGCTACCGCAATGAGCAGGCGCAGCGCCTTGTCCGAGAGCTTGGTGATGTAGCCTGGCTCTAGTCCCCACCATGAAGCCATCTTGTTGCCGTTGAGACGGGAGGTTGGCCCACTTACGACGGCATGGGGGCCTGCTTGAGGTAGACGCGCGGCTGATCACTGGTCCAGGAGTAGTGCTTGATGATGTCTTCAGGCGTGCTGTGCATCGTGAGCAACTTCGATGTTGTCTGCTTGGCAGGCGGGGGCAACATGCCGTGAAGAGATTGGATAATCCGAATGACTTGCCGTCGAGAGCTGCCGCGCTCACCGTGGGCAGAGAACTGAGCCGAAGACTGCAAGTGATTGACCGGAGGTGGTGTGACCAGTTCCGCATCATCTTTATGGGCAGTCATCGTAGAGGGAGGCGACGATCTCTGTGATGCCGAATGCTGCGCCTGGAGCAGCTCATGCTCACGTTTGAGGTTGTGATACTTCTGCAGTGTGTCATCCTCCGAAGAATGGGGCTTGAGGGTCTGATGATGTTGTTGAAGAAACTGAAGCACAAGATTGCCCAAGGTGAACCTTGATCCGCTGATTGAAGTCATCAATGTTGAGTCCCATCGAGTTTGCCAAGTCTTTCTCCAAAGTGAGCAAGTTCAGGGGTTGGGATCGACGGAGCAGCTTCGAACAAGCGCTCCGAAGCAAGGCCTCGGTGCGCGTGCAAAATCCTTCCCACGTCACAAATCTTCCGTGAGCAAACGGCCTCAGTAGCCAGTTGGAAATGCAACCGTGAATGACCTCAACCAGGCGAACATCCCGGATGTCCATGCCCGACATATCGCGTTGCGTATTATGCGGGGTGTTGGCGACAGTCATGGGCAGGGTGAAGGAATAGAGGTGGTTCTTGTCCAACAAGCCTTCGCCAGGTTGCCACTCTTCCGGTGGGGTAAGCCATGTTTTCTGAGGTTGCGCTGGCAACGTAGCCGGATAGCCAGGTGCATGCTGCAGGTTCCGGAGGATGTCCTTGTGCATTGCCAGGAAGCGCCATCATCGTCTTCACGGTCTTAGCCGGCGCAGGCTCTGGAGGGAACGGCATCATGTAGTTGACCGGAGGGTGCTGGTAGAGCTGTGATGACGAAGGATTTTGCAGGTACTTGTTTTGTGACATTGGAAAGGAATTGGGAGGGTTGTAGTTTGGGTTGTGCTGCCAAGTCATCGGGTTGGTCCAATCCATGCCGTCCGAGACCAAGGTGGTGTCATGATCACGTCTGCGAGCTTTACGAGGAGGAGAGGAGGGGCTCTTACCTCGTCTGCGTCGAGTTCTAGATCTGTCACGATCATCCCGGCGTGACATGACGGTTCAGCAAACTCAAGAGCTGTGCCAACTCAACCTTGAGAAAATCGAATCCGACAAGATGCAAGTCAACGCAAGTTCAAGCCAAGCACAAATCAACACACGGTCATGCTTGACACGGTCAGCGGTCAACATCATGGGTTGTGAGACTTAGCTATGATCTGACGGCTGTCTTCCGTTTAGTGAAACCTCGTTCCTGCTTAAACGTGAAATTCCGCTGAGCTGTGATAAGAACGTTGAGGTCAAATTTTCCGGCGAACCGGCCCGCGGTCACACGATGGGTACACCCGAGGTTCGGGTGATCACACTTCAACTCGCAAGGGAGGATGCTAATCGTTCGAGTACAACTGATGAGTCTCGAGCACAACTGATAAGTCTCGAGTGGGATAAGTTTCGGCTCGCAACACACTCACCTTCCCTCTAGCTACTTCAACAGGGAACCAAGAAGCAACAGCGGTTCAGGGAGGGGACCAAAAGGACATTCACAAACATCACACTTGCAGGTACGTCCAGCTGGCCAAGCTGGATATCCCACTTCACTGGTAGCTTCGTTGGACACAGTCCCAGTGAAGTGCTGTGTCCCCCTGCGCTCAATTGTGGTGACAGGGTATTCTGCCACTCCGCACACACACACACACCCGCGCCCCCGCGCTCCCGCGCGCGGGCTCGCGCGGCGCGCGCGCGCGCACAAGCGCGCGCGCACGCATGCACGCACGCACGCGCGCGCGCGCACGCACGCACGCACCGCGCATGACGCTGCCGCGCGCACGCACGCACGCACGCGCGCGCGCTTGCACGCACGCGCGCGCAGCACGCGCGCGCACTTGCACGCACGCGCACTTGCGCGCACGCGCACTTGCACGCGCGCGCACTTGCGCGCACGCGCACTTGCACGCGCGCGCACTTGCACGCACGCGCACTTGCACGCACGCGCACTTGCACGCACGCGCACTTGCGCGCACGCGCACTTGCACGCACGCGCGCTTGCACGCACGCGCACTTGCACGCACGCGCACTTGCACGCACGCATTTGCACGCACGCGTTTGCACGCACGCGTTTGCACGAGCTCCGCGAAAGTGATCATTACAAAACACATGCCCGCGAAAGTGAATCGTGTGGCCGCGAAGGCATCGTGAAAGGTTCTGCAAAAGTGCTTTGTTAGTAGAGGGTTTTATGTACCCTATTTTCGGCACAGCTCAGGTGCCCTGCGGTCTATGCTGAATACCGAAGCAGTCGAACGAGCGGCTCAGCACAGATTCGAAGCTTCGCCCCAACACCGCCAGCGGATTGTCTGTTCAGCTGACCCAAATCAAAGCTCCAACTGTGGGCCCTCGCCGAACACTTTTGATCCCAGGAATTCGGCTCGGCAGCATTTCCTTCGAAGCTGAAGGCGCAAACGCGTGAGGTAGCCTAAAAATTAATTTATCGCTTGCAGCCGGCCGCGGGGTGCAGTGGCAGGTGAGAACATTCTTCGCAGATGTGAAGGAGTCCGAGGGGAAGGAGCCGAAAGACGAAATTCCAGCAGGACCTTGCTTGGTGAAATGGGTGAAGAGATGGGCATGACTTCATCTTGCCAGGAAAAGACTGCTCAGCAAAGACATGCAAGAGGTGTGAGCCGAGCTCTTAGAAAGCAGACAGAGGAAGGTAGCAGACTCAGTTCTTAGGTGTCCTCGTTGCCCTATTTGCCCAGAATGCCCAGACGGCTTCAAGCCGCGCGAGAAGGTCCCGCTTGCATCCACGGAAGGGAAGCTTGGCAAAGCCTGTTGGAGTGCCAAACGATGTGCCAAACAATGCCTGCGACTTGCTTTGCTGTGATCGTGCCTCAGGAAGATTGCAAGCAAGGAAGACAATTGCCCTTCCTGCCTGGATGCTTGGCACGGCAGCCGAAAAGCAGCCACGTTGAATGAGCCAGAGACTTGCAGGTGCCTTGGAACAGCTTCTGCGCATTTGCAGTACCTTGATGCAAGGAATGTCCACCGTGCCCGACCTGCCCAACCAAATGTGCCCTGGAAGCATGACACATACAGAAAACCAGGAGTTTTTGCAGCAACCAATAAATGCGCTCGCTTTTTACAAGGCGAACCATGCTTCAAGATTGGGACTGGGCAGCAAGCATGCATTGTACATCATGCTGATGGCTTGCATTAGCCTATTGATGTTCCTGAATGTGCTTCGAGGACAAAGGAGCAATTTCTATGATGGTTTGATGGTGCACCGTTGCCCTTGCTCTGACGCCTTCATCAACCAACACACGCGACGCTTGCGACGCTTGCGACGCTTGCGACGCTTGCGACGCTTGCGACGCTTGCGACGCTTGCGAGCGTGAGACACGCCGCGACATGCTGACAAGATCACCAGCCTGAAGGAGCTGCCCTAGCTGCAATAAGCCGGACCTGGGCGGCTTGCTTCAAGTCTGGAGCAGCCCACGAGAGGATTGTGGTTGATAGGCTCTCAACGTTGATATGGGCTTTACTCTGAAAATACATCAGCAAATGTCTAGGATAGAGGATAGAAAAGACATCAAATGATTGAAAGACTGATAAATTGATTGTTGGATATCATTGATTTTGGAACTTCTAGATCGTACATGGGAATCGTTAACAAAGCCCGAATATGTGGCGGTTTTGTTACGAATTACGAAATGATTTGGAATATATATGGTGTTAATAAATAATAGGTATTTGGATTGATTATAATAAATTTAAAAATATAAAGGAGAGGTATAATGATTTTGGATATAATATAATGAGAATTTGTTATAATAATTATGAATATTCTTAAAATATATATTTATTTATATTATAATTATACTATTATAATTTTATATATTTTTTTGATATTTGATGAAATATTCGAGATATTTCGGGAAAGATGATTTGGAGTGCGATTATCGAAATATTTAGGATATTTTGGAAAAATATATGGTCCGGGTTTTGAATGAAACCATTGTGTTGGTATATAATAATTTTGGCTGAAATCTTGGCTTATTTAGCCGCGGCCGATTGTTACGATTAATATTGTTTGCTCTTAATGCTTTGAACGAAATTAGTTCGGTTTTGTTTGTATATAGGATATTTTTTGGTCGATTATATTTTTGCTTGTGCTTGTATTTGCAATAATTGTATATATCGATGGATCTTTTTAGGCTAATAATTTACGAATTCGTTTTTACCTTGCTTAGGCGACCGCTTTTTATTGAATCTTTGGCATGACCTTATCGCGACTAGCCCGGCCCCCTAGTGCGTTTTGCGAATTGTGTTTGGAGAACGGAGTATGCTTTTCGCATACGACGAGTAGACATTTTTTGATATATATGAATTAATAAAATATGTTAGTGCTTGAATCTTAGAATATTAGTTTTTTTTATATCTTAAATAAATTTATTATTGTTATATTAAATATTTATTTTGTATTATTAATAACATCTCACCAATTAGCTAAATAAGGTATAGGAAATCATTTATTGGTCTTTTATAGATTCGTTTTGGATTTTTGATGGGGTTGTAAAAAATATCTTGCCGGCACGGGCTCTATAAGATTTGCTCTGTTCTTGACACACCCACCACGGCCTGGACCTTGGCCCCTGTGAGCTCGGCCCTTTTTTGGCACCCGCCTCAACTTACCCCTAATTCCTAATTGCTGGTTTAGATTGATAGTTTAGTGATTAAGCAGTCCAAAGAGGGCCGCCGAACACCTGCAACCACCACCACCTCCTAGCCGTGGGCCAGAACACAGCCATCCTGGAGGGCAAAGAGAGCGGCGGGGCAGCGCCGAGATAAACGCACGAAAACCGTTTCCCATTGGCTCGCCCCACTAGGCGAGGGCGCCAGGGGACAAGCGGCCAGCGGCCACGTGCAACTAGGGCGCGCGCAGCCGAGAGCTCGCACGCGCGTTCTTGCAGCCGTCTGTGTCTCTGTCTGTGTCTCTGTCTGTGTCTCTGTCTGTGTCTGTGTCTTTGTCTGTCTGTGTCTCTGTCTGTGTCTGTCTGTCTGTCTGTCTGTCTGTATCTGTGTCTGTGTCTCTGTCTGTCTGTGTTTGTTTGTTTGTGTTTGTGTCTGTCTGTTTGTCTTTGTCTGTTTGTCTGTCTGTGTTTGTGTGTCTGTGTTTGTGTGTCTGTGTCTGTGTGTCTGTGTGTCTATGTGATTGTATGTTTGTGTGTTTGTGTGTTTGTGTGTTTGTGTCTGTGTTTGTGTTTGTGTTTGTTTTTGTTTTTGTTTTTAATTTTATGTTGTTTTTGTTTCTATTTTTTTTTTCTCTCTTTTTTTTTTTCCTTTTTTGTTTGTTTGTTTGTTTATTTAATTGTTTATTGATTTATTTGTTTGAAATTCACATTGTATAATTTATTCTTTACGAATTTATGAAATTTTAGTTGATATTATATAGGTTAATTGTTATGAATTTATAAAGTTTAGGGCCCGTTATTTATGTTGTTGAAAGAATTAGGATAATGTTGTTAGACATTAGAGGATATTATATTTAGGTGTGTGTAATATTTAAAAATAGGTTTAACATATTTATATAGGCTAGATGGTTTTAAATTTGAATTTATTGATAGAGATTGTTGGTATATATTATTGGGAAATAAAATCCGAACATCTTTTGATCGTTGTTTTGGTTCGGTTTTCGAATATATTATATGGGTTTATTTTGGTTGAAAGATTTATGGAGGAATAATTTATTTTTAAATTGGAATCGATTTTCATATTTTTTTAAGTTTAGCCTTAACAATTAAAAAAGAGTGTTATAAAAGGATATTTAAGTGACAAGATTTAGGTTGATGATATGATGGTGAAGTTAGCCGATTTTGGCCTGGCTTAAAATATTTTTGGGAGGTTAGACAAATAATTGTATTTAGATATTCTATTATTATTTTGGTTGAAATATTGCATCTGTTTTGCGAGAGTTTGGCGATGTGAGAACCGATTGTTATAATTAGCGGTGTTTTTCCTAATGTTTTGAACAATATTAGTTCGGCTTTGTTTCTACCTAGGATATTTTCTGATCGATGGTGTGTTCATGTGCGTTATAATAGCTATATATGGGGATGGATCTTTTGAGAATACCAATTCGCGGGTCTATTCTCTCCTCGTTTATACCATCGTTTTTCATTGACTAAATATCTATACGCTAGTATCGGGCACCTAAGACACACTGTTACTTTGTGCATCGTAGTGTTTTACGATATATATTAAAATACTGCTAATTTTTTTTCTTAATTTAGAATATGTTAATTCTATTATTCTTTTACCATGGGCTTCATCTCGCATACTACTAGAAAACAACAAGCCCCCATTAATATATATATATATATTGGTTTTCTACAATTTAATTCATAAATATTTAAATTTATTAAATATATATATATATATTTTTTTATCTATTATATTTTATAATGATAACACCATAATTTGTATAAATAAAATTCTTAAATCAATAACCATATAATTCATATAAATTAATATAAAAAAAATCTAAATATATTTATTTAAAAAAAATAAATATTTATAATATAAAATTAACATAATTTAATATAAATAATATATTCATATTTACCTTACAAAAATCCACATTAAATAACCAAATTGCCATATATATAATAAAAACAACAATAATATTCAAAACCAACAATAAACTATACATATATAAATATAAAATACAATAAAAATAAAAACAACATATATAACAAAAACATACAATATATCACCACATCATAAAATCTCACATAACACAATAAAACCATTTAACACAAAATACATTAAATATAATAAACCATAATTCCATCCAACAAATAAATAAATAAATTATATATCACATTTTTCCGAAACCTTAACAATTTAACAAAATAAAATATTCACACCAAACAAATACATAAAAAATATAATTCATAATAATCATTTAAATAAAAATACATAAATATATTTCATAAAATATTCGTAAAACCCTTATCTGTAATCAAAAAATATTTTATATAAATATAACAAATTTCCAATATTAATAACAATATTTATAAAACTAATTAATATATATCAAAAACACTATCATAAATCAACCATAATACAAAATATATATAACATAATATATAATTACATAAATCAATATATACATAAACGCCCAACCCACCAACATCAAACATACCCAATACAATCGCACACCAAAAAGATCAACAAAACAACCAAACCTAAAATCTAAAAATACAAAACCCCATCGCCTTTAAAACCATTAAACCATTTTTTAAACAACAATTTTATTACTCCCAAAATCTCATCCCATTCTAATCAATATTTAATTAAACCAATATATTTTTTGTCCAAAATATATCTCAAAAAATAATCCCATTCCTTCAAACAATTTCTTTTTCAAAAATACAATATATATATATATATTATATTTCATATATATTTCTAACAAATAAATCAAGATTTATATTCATATTCTACTAAAACAACCTCATTATATAACACAACTTACATATTCAAAATACCCTACTCACACACAACAACATACACAATTCAATACTAACACCAAACATCCAATTAACATAAACAATATTCACAATAAACCAAAAACAACAACCACATATATATATATAACACATCAAACAAACAACACATATCAAAACACACACACACACAAAATATACACACCACAAACACAACAAAAACATACAATATATCACAACATCATAAATCTCACTAACACAATAAAACCATATAGCAAAAAATACATATTACACATAGTAAATCATAATTCCATCCTTCTTATTATATATTTAAATTATAAAACCCATTTTATCCAAAACGTAAAATAAAACCACAACTTAAGGATCTATCAAAATACAATATTTACACCGGGAATTGTACATAGAGGGATATAATTTATAAGAATGATGACAAAATATAATTCGAGAATATATTTCGCACAAACAAAAAAGCTTTTCCAATATTAATTACACTATCAATCCACCAATACTGAATTTCATATGCGCAATCACAAAAACCTTATCTATAATCAAAACATATAATTCGATATTTCATTCGGCTTTTATACAAAAATGGCAATTTTCCTATAATAATAATAACAATAAAATCAATAAAAATAAATAAAATAAAATACTAAAAACATAAAAATTGTGAGAATAATAACTTATAATATAATAATATATATATATATAATTCAAGAATATCAATTAATATAACTCGGAAATATAATTACTATAAATCGAAATTCCATCCATACAAAAACATACACAATATATATACATATATATATATATGTATAAACATATTAAACAAAACACCTGGCCTAAAATAATATATTCGCAAACACAACGCAACACAACGCCGCTCGTCCCCCGCAAAAGACACAACAAAAAACACCGCACCACGCCGCACCTAAAAGCGCCATCACGAATCGAACGTGACGTGCAACGCAGCCCAAAGCGAAGCGCAAAACAATATATACATGCAAATGAAGAAACCAACGCAAGAATACAAGCTCCCAATACACCAATATCATACATACGTACGCGTCGCCTGCCCAATCGCACGCCAAAAGATCGAAAAATCATTAAGCAACAACAATATCGCCGATATTGAATACTCGAAAATCGCCAAGAATTTCGGAATTATACTCAAGACATTTTGGATTCGGCGACCTATCCCCTAATAACAACAAATGTAAACAAAAAGTAACCACACCACCAAAACGACCAAATATTATAAATATATAAGCTTATTAACAGCAAACCTAAAATGCGACCCGAAGCATGGCGAAGGGTTCTTTCGCTTGGATTCATGGGAGTCATTGCAAAGAATCAAAGTCATTGCACAGAGTCATCATCATCCTGAGAGTCTTTGCAAAGAGTTTTGATGATTGCGCAGAATTATCACCATCAGAGCCATTGCGCTGAGTCATTCAGAGTCATAGCAGAGAGTCACTTGGGAATGCTCATGAGAGTTCTCACTCATGGCGAGTTTCAAATTCCTTTCTTCTTAGGGCGGCGGGTTAGGGCCGACAGCACTCTACGAAAATCAACCCTCTGGGGAGATTCTTGTGGTCGAGGTCAAAACACTGGGGACTTTTTACGGTCCCTGATCTGCGCGAGCGACGTGTGGTCGAGGTCAAAAAACTGAGGACTTTTTACGATCTCTGCGGTGCGCGAGCGACCCTCTGCGGAGATTCGTGTGGTCGAGGTCAAAAACTGTGGACATTTTACGATCTCTGATCTGCGCGAGCGACCCTCTGCGGAGATTCGTGTGGTCGAGGTCACAAAACTGAGGACTTTTTACGATTTCTGCAGTGTGCGAGCGACCCTCTCGTTGTTCGAGGTCAAAAAACTGAGTTTTTTTTGCGATTTTGACATTCCAGGATGAACCCTCTGCGGGGATCGGCGTGGTCGATGTGCGAAAACTGCGATTTTTCATTCTGAATATGCTCGCGCGACCCTCTGCGTGGATCGTGCGTGTTGAAGCGCTCTTGCTGTGGCGCCGTGCGAATTTGTTGCTTGCGAAGCGCTCTTTGGAAGTTGTCGCGTGGTTTGTGCGGCTGCTCTCGGAGTCGCGCGGTCACGGGGTCGATCCCCGCCTGGTCCGTGGAAGCTTTTCTAGACAAAATCGCAACTTTTAAGTGCAATCAGAAAACGAGTATGCGAAGCACTTCCCGAAAGCTCCGGCAGCACTTGCGCAGAGCAACTTGCACAGAGCGCTGCCGCTCACAGAGCACTTGCACATAGCAGCTAGCGCAGGGCAACTTGGGCAGACCAAAAGTCAAGTCTTCCGTTGGGAGAATTATTATCATGAGAGTCATTGCACAGAGTCATCATGACAGCCATTGCATAGGGTCCAAGAGTCATTGAACGGAGTCATCACGAGAGTCATTGCCCAGAATCATCATGAGAGTCCTTGCGAGAGTCATTGCATAGAGTGATCACACAAGAGTCATTGCACAGAGTCATCATGACAGCCATTGCATAGAGTCATCAAGTCATCATGACAGCCATTGCATAGAGTCATCACACAAGAGTCATTGAACGGAGTCATCACGAGAGTCATTGCACAGAGTCATCGTGAGAGTCATTGCGCAGAATCACCATGAGAGTCATTGCGCAGAATCATCATGAGAGTCATTGCACAGAGTCATCATGAGAGTCACTTGCGTTGTAGTCACTGTTTTGCTCGAGGGCGGTATATGTGTCATCTTTGACGTGCTTGGCAAACTCGTGTGAGGAGGGGTCCGATAGGTGGCAAGATAGCAGGAACAAGGTTAGTTGCTGTGTGTTGCTCGTGACCACATCGAGCAAACAACTTGCGAGGGAATGATCGCCGGGCTGTGATGCTTTCGGGCCAACCGTGGTCTAGTTTTATTTTCCAAAGATCTCATCACATTCTAATCAACATTTAATCCCATTTCCACTCAAAAACTCTGGACCTCCCATTTTCATGGACATTGCCGGGCAATACAAGAGATGCGTCTACGTCGAACACAGCCAAGAAAACCACGCAGGGACGCCCCAGAAATGCTTTACACACATACGTACCGCCATTGGGCTTCGTCACCTGGCATAGCTTCCTTCAGCAGCTTTCAATCAAGCAGCTTGAGCGTAGTCATGGAATGGCAATTGCAAGAGCGATGCGAGACTGCCGGACAGGACATGCCAAGCTTTGGCGGCCTTTTTTGCCGTGCGAATACTTCCCGACGCGTCACAATCTCGCAACCACAGCGCTTGCCTGCAGGGCGTGCAATGGTTTGACTTCCAAGTCAAGGTGCCCAGCTGGGAAACAAAAGAGGTAGCCAAGACGCATTCACCCCTTTTTCAACCCCGGGCACAAAGCTGCGCAGGCTCCATCGCTTGGGCAGTTGCAACGTTGGAGTATCTGAAGAAAATGCACAAAATTGTTGCTTTCTGGTTATCTCGGTACTGCACTGTAACCAGGAATGGGAACTCAATGTTGGATCACTTCAACGTGCTCAAAGCCGCCGTCCGGAAGTCCGGCCGATGGCAACGCGAAGACCTTGCGCTGAGCTGGGGCTCAGAAACCGACCGGGAGCACCGACTCGATGGATCCCTCACTCGAATTTGCTGGAGACTGGCTTGGGGCCTGAGTTGGGCAAGGCCATCGGCAACCCAACCTGGAGCAAAATTCGGCACCCTCGCAAAATGACGGCCCCGATGCAACGATATGACGAGGCTCCAGAGTCACCCAAAGCATCCACAGTTGTGGATGATGGATCGCTGTCGTAGTTCATAACCGGGTAGCCTCGGATCTCATTCAAGTCCCCTTGAAGCCTTGATACCCTTCCCTACCCCCCAAAATCAAACTTCTGGACTGCTTGAGTAGTATTGCAGCCTCTCGAACAACAATAGATTTTGGCGTCAGCTGTGCTTCAGATGGTACTTACAAATGAATACTAGTCAAAACTGCCTTTTAAACACATGTGAGCCCACTGCACGTTCTTCCCTGTCTGTCCCTTCTCAACGGGGAAAACACGGATAAAATGGAGACCACACAGGGTCCCTTCTGCGGGAGGCACGTGGGCGTTGCGAATTCTGCGCTTAGACCCGGTTGGGAAGTAAACGGCCTGCAGGAATTCGCCCTGAGGCTTGTGGGCCATTGCTTTATGAAGCCGCATGGATTGACGGGGCACCGCGCGAAAAGCAAAGGACTGCTTCCTGCTTCCCTGATGAGCAGCCAATCTATCACAATGGCCTGTGCCATGTGGAAAGGCAAATGTAGAGACACATGTACCTCTAGCAAGCGCCAACCACACATCGTCGAATCGTGTAAAACATCTAAGCTTAAGTCCAAAATGATGCAACCAGCGCTGGCTGCCTCCCGAAAGTGGATCCATAATGATCCATGCGTTTCACTTGGTTCAAGCACAGTTGGGTGATGATTGGGCGCGGACATGTCGACGGACATTCCGAAACTATACTCTGGATAGGGTGGACGACACCTTTCCGTGCGCCAAGTGTTTGGACGAGCTCAACAAAAGGATTCAAGGGATCACGTAACTAAGCCAATTGTGTTAATATATGTTGATATCTTTGCAGGATCATTGAAAGGGTTACCACTATTGAGATATGCGCCTGTGGGAACAAATTGATTTTATGAAAACCGAATGGAGGAGCAAAACCAGTGTGGTACTTGCCAATATGTACCCAGCATTGTCAGTGGCAAGCTGCTATTTTGCCACATAAAGCCAAATGTGCGAGCCTTAACAAACAGGCTTCACAGGAGTCTGGCGGCCCACAGAAACCGAAGGCAAACCTGAAAGCCCCAACAAACATCCCTGAAACGAATACTGGTGATGGCCCCTGGCAGCCGAAAAGCGCTCCACAACTCTTTGTCGCATCTCCTTGTTCCGGAAGTAAAGGTTGGCTGACGCAACCTGGGGCGATTGCCACACTTGAAAGCATAATTGCAGGCTCGTGTCATTGTTCAATCATCTTCAATAACACTTCGCTTCCAAGTCTTCTGGGGAGATGGCCTGACGTCCTGCTTGCGCGATCTCATAGAGTCCTGGGGTTGGCACGGGGCCCAGATTGCAGTGCACATTCCGCATATCATGCGCTCTTGCAGCCTGCACAAAGCTGGTACAGGAGATAGATCGCCCCAATGATGGCGACCTCAAAGTCTGACCAGGGTCTCGAAAGGAAGGCTTCTTTGGAGCCACCTTGTGCGTTCGACTAAGAGGGCAACAATGATTAAAATGATGAAGAAGCCGTCCTGACAGGCACTCAATTGGCACCGCTTGGGGCACTGTGCCCCAAGCAAGGCTATGAACACATCACCCGGCCATGCGCATGATTGCAGTGCTTGGTTGCTAGGTGACTAGACCGGCCAGGGGGCACAGCCCAGCCTTGCCATCGAAGTTCCAGCTGTGGTGCAAGCCGCAGAGATTTAGCGACCAAAGGGCCTGGCGAGCGGACTTACCGGAGCCACGTCACGGCGACATGGGCTTCCCTTTGAGTCTCGTGGATCGCCAATGATCCAAAGCAGCAGGCCTGCAGCACAGCCCAACCTGGCGGCAACACACTCAAACTCCTGCTAGTCACGGTTTGATCCTGAAACGGATCATTTTGGCAACTTGTCACAGAACGCTCGTGGCATATCCAGCTCTGATCAGCCCCAACTCATCAGGTGTTTGACCGTCTGGAGAAGACTCCGACCTCCAGCCAAAACAAAGGTGCTCAATGTTCCGACCTGCCAGTCGGGTACAGGAACAAATTTGCGACGCATCTGGGCGAAACCCTCCGCAACATCCGCATCTGAATTCTTCGTCCTTGTCAGGAGTGGAGCGCTTGACTTATTCCGTGTAGGGGAGTGCAAACACAAGACATTTTTGGCAACACTGTTCTGTTTCATACTTTGGGGCACATTCGTGCATTTTCCCTGGAACGTGCAAAGGGCCCTCGAACAACCAACTACTTCGGGCCGGCGGGATAAACTTGTTGGTTTATGAGTGGTGTATTGGCCTAGTTCTAGTTTTTTGCGTTTGTTTATGTACTTTTTGTGGGGGGGAGGCAGGGGGGAGGGAAGGGGGGTAGAAGCACATGTGTTGCAAACTTGGAGGACCTAATTAGGGCAAAAGGATTGCGTGAGCGAGCCATAAGAAACATGCTCAATAGAACTGTGCCACAGGGCTCAGGCAGTGAGATGGTTCAGGATGACGTTGGATGCAAAGCGCACGTCCTCCACCTTGGCAGCCAACGAGCCATGCCCGGAGTGAAGTACGGAGCTCTGGGAGCCGTGCCCCGAAAAGCCAGGGAGTCAAGAAGCCCAGGAAAGTCCTCAAAAGACAAAGTCGCAAAAAGCCAAAGGCGCCAAATGACCAAAACAGCACGCCAAATGAACTGCCAAGCAACACGAGCGCGAAGAAAAGTCCAATACGAATGGACAAATACTGCACCTGGGCTGCCCAAAGTGCAACACAAGCCTGCGAACGTGAGCAAACATGATGGTTCCGGAAGCAAAGCTTTTTCCGTGGCTCATGGCCCATTGGCAATACATGTAAACCTGCATATCACTACGAAACCTTGGAAGCACTTGACTGCCAGTTCTGAAAGTGCTGGCGCTGGAAGGTCAGCGCTTCCGATTCGCCTCAGAAGCGGTCTGCAGGGCCCTCGTCCTCCGTAAACTCCTCCTCGACTTCATCCATGTCCTCCTGTCAACTCGAACAGTTCCCCGGATCCTTCATCCTTGGCTTGCGGTGGGATGGATTTCTTTTCGAAATGAAACAAGGCAAGCCCGGCGGCAGCCTTTGCATGTTTCCCTCCGGGCGGAGGGAAGAAAGCGGCCTCCAACGCCCGGGGGGAAGAGATACAAGAAACCATGGATCAACGCATGATCCTTCCTTTTGGGATATGGTCCAACCCCCAGATGTCGGCTCTCAAGTGAAAAGAATGGGGATCAACCTTTCGAGTCATTTCGAGTCCCAGGCATTTGTCCCTATCCTCCTCCACTTGCTGGTTGGGCTCCGCAGGCCTCGTGGCTAACCAGTTCTCAACCGACCCAAAGCCAAACCAGTCCGCAAACTCGGACTCAAGCCCGTCTGCAACCAGCTCCATGCCCAAGCGAGTGCTAAAAACCCTTGCTACTTACAATTGCACAAGGGAAGCACGTAGCCACAGGATCACTCTCACTTTGACCAAGGTATGCTGGCTCCTTCACCTCAGTTTGGTGTCCCGCCCCTTGGCCTCTTCGATCCTGTCGCTCGAACATCGACACTCACGCTTTCAATGTTGAGCCCTCATGGCTGGCACCCTCAAACTTTTCATTGAAAAGTACCCTACCCAAACAATTGCCTGGGGCTCCCCCGTTTGCCCAGGGGAAAAGAAAATGGAAATCAATCTGGCATGCTCCTCATCATGCCGAGCGGCACTTGCTTTTCCAGGCCAATGGGCTGCGTCAAGGGTGTCTGGTTTCGGATCGCTTCTAATTGCGCTGCGTAGAGTGCCTCCTCCTACGGCGCAACTGACAGAGCTGGTTGCTTTGCAGTATGTATTGGTGCGGCATATTAAATTGCTTGTCTTGGCTCGAGTCCCTTCATTTTTTTGGTGACCCGAGCTACAGGCAGCGCATTCCACTCTTGGCCCACGCATGCAAGACTTGGAGCAACTTTAAGCCTGGCATTGCGTGATGAAGCAACTCAGGAAAAGGGAAGGGGTGGAAATGCCGTAGGACAAAGAACGCGGCCGCCCTAAAGAAACCCCACTGGATCAGTGTCCTGTGCCAACTGTGCCTCTGTGAGGTGCGGCTGGGGCCGCCAAAGCATATCCAGCGGCGAGCTGCGCCGAAACATTGCCTCAGCTTTGGCAAAGGCAGTCCTACCTGACCATGTCATTCCGTGTCGCTGCGCTGTGTGGCTCAGTGCCAGGCAAATGTGCAAACTGATCAGCGCAAGGCACCGACTCTTGGAATCGCCAGCGTGCCAGGTGTCTAAGAAAGATGTGCCCCATGTTGTGTTTGCCCCGATTCATCTGCGACTTGGTTTTGAAGCCTCATGCGTGAAGCCCTGTCTCGAGCCAGGCAAGTTGGGTTCACTGGCACAGGGCTTGAGCTCACGTGGCACGCGCGGCTAAGGTGTACGCGATCTGCATCCTCAGCAAGCCCAATTTGGACGGAGAAATGGGAAATACATGTCGCAATCGCTGAAATCCGCTAAAACTCTGGCAAGGAGCCACACTTCTCTCTCTGCTCCTGTAGCATTGTCAGGCTCTTTGAGCTTGAACTTCGCCTGAGTCATGGGACCAATCATGGGTTCACCCTATGAGCCATGCGACACATATTCACGGGTCTCGGTCTGTCTCAAAACAGGAGAACCCATCTATCATATATATATATATCGGTTGGATGGTGGTAAAACCAAACAACAATCACCTGGATTCAATGAGAGACATTTGCTTTCCTCTGTGTCGAATACGGCGGTCGAGCCTTGCAAGTGCCGCAGTGCGTAACCTTAGGAAACGAAAGCATCCCAGCCAAGGGTGCTGAGGTGATCCCGCCATGGTTCACCAACACGTGTTCACCAAATAGCGTTTTTGCAAGCATAGAGAAACACGGACACGCTTTCTAGCTTTGGGGCGTGAGTCGTCAGCCTAAAACGAGGCCATTGGTGGAAAGGCCGAGGCCTCGAGGGAGCGCGCTCCCAGAAAGGCCAAGTGGCTGTTCTGGGATCAAAGCCGCCGATGCGCCATCTGTCCAAGCCTTGGACAATGTCACACGCGGAAGCTACGCAGGGTGGCATCTTCACATAGCTTCACCCTTGCTGTGGCTCCAGGCAGCTTCTGTGCACAAACCTGCAGCTGCAAATGTGGCATGTCGCCAATGACATGTCGAGTGACTTCCGAATCGAAGCTTTCTGTACCAACGGGAATTGCTGTTGGCACGCACGATGGCTCACGAAGGCTGTGCCTCAATGCAACGTGGCCCTCGGTGTAGGGCCCTGGCTTTGAGCTTCCACGGCAAAGGCATGGCGCCAGAAGTTCGTCCCCCTCTGCGCATTCGGATTCCAAGCAAATGCGGCAAGTCCTTGGCTGTGGCGGCTGTGGTTAATCTGAGTCCAGCAGAATCTCAGCGCTAAGGGCGCATCCTGGCATCCTCATTCTCCTGATGCCAAAGCAATTGTCGTTGGCACGCGATTGGGGCTGCAATGGGGCTGCAATATGGGGCCAACTTACGGAAAACATAATGGCTTTCTCAAATTTTGGGGACGCCTACAACAAGACCGTTTCATATTTAAACAGGGGATTTCCACTTCGAACCCTCTCTCGGGCTTGCTTTTTTTGATGTCTGTTGCATTCCCCTATTTCAAGCCCTGTTGCAGATCGGATCCCTGCAATTCCTGTGCATCATCCATTGCGCTTTCAGATTCCCGAGGGCCCAAAACGTGCAGGAGTTGTCTGTTTGGTAACTTGCCTCATGGCGTCAAAAGTTGACATGCCAAAAGGGGCTTGTGGGGCTCTTTTGATTGCATGTGAGCCAGTACAGAAGACTGTATCCTTGCTTGAGCCATTGAGCCAGCAAATTCCGAAGGCGGGCAGACGCGTAAGCAACCAATGGACAGGCAGCAAGCTGGCAGTGGCCAAGCCGCGGCCGCACAACACTCATGCGCAACAGCGGTGTGCGGTTTTTTGAGGGAACCTTTTTTTTTCCTTTTAAATGCGGCTTCAAACGGAAACCAACAGGACAACCCCAGTTTTTGGGGGTTTCCAGCCCCCTAAAAAGCACACACCCAGATGTCTAGCCCCGCCTCAGTGAAAGGCGGTGGTCTGACATCTGAAGGGGTCACGATGGTGGTTGCCTCCCGCTTGTGAATCGACTAAGCGACATGCGCAACAGCCACCAATTCTTACCATTGAAGCAACAGCAACAGAGCCATTGAAGCCACAGCTCCCGCATGCAGCAAACACTGTGTGCAGTTGCGCGTCACGATGGCGCAAGCACGGCAACGTGCACACACACACACCAGCAAATACCCAGACAAGGCGAAAAAATGCCAATGCAAACTATGGCCCACTCATCAGGCATTCTCTCAAACAAACCAACTAACGGCAAACTAACAAACAAACGAACGAACGAGCAAGCGAACAAACTGTCAAAAACACACACACAAGCAAAACCAAACCAAGCCAAACCAAGAGAAAAGGGAAGAAACAATCAAAGAAAGAAAGTCTGAAAGAAACAAAAAGCGAGAAAGAAAGGAAGAAAGAACGAAAGAGAATAAATAAAGCAAGAAATACAGACAGAAAGACAGAACGCAAGAAAGCAAGAAAGTCGGAAAGAAAGACGGAAAGAAAGACATCAATCAATCAATAATCATTCAATCAACCAATCAGCAAAATGGATGCAGCACAATTCAAATTAACACACAAATAAAGAACAATCAGAAAGAAAGAACACCAGGAAGCAAGAAAGACACCAGGAAGCAAGAAAGACACCAAGAAGGACAGAAAGAGCGAACGAAATAAATCAACCAAGCAGGAAAAAACATAACCTAAGGATAAATAAACAGATGCACACACAAATCAGGACGAAGAAATGGAAAGAACGAAAGAAATAAAAGCTAAAGAAGGTAATATCGAAAGAAAGAAACAACAACATACATAAAACCATAAATACATAAAGAACATACCTAAACCAATAAGTCAGTGAACAAGCAAACAAATCAAAATAGCAAGAAAGGTAGACATCAACAAATCAATAGCTAAACAAAACAAAATCAATAAGTCGATCCATAATTCAATAAGCAAACAAGCAACCAAAACGAATAACAAAATAAAGAAACAAAGAGCGAACAAAACAAAACAATACATCATTCAACCAGCCAATTAACATACTGGATGCAACATAACCCAGCAAGTGAACAATTAAAGAAAGAAAGAAAGAAAGAAAGACCTCAAGCAAGGCAAGAATAACAGAAATAAATAAAGCAGGAAAGAAGGAAAATAATACGTCAAGAGATTAGTACCTCATGCAACCGACCAATTAACAAAACATGCAAAACAGAACCCAATCCAAAAACAACAAAAAATAAATTAAGCTATAAACTAATACATGGACAACGAAGACAGTAAATAACAAAGTAGATAAAATAAAACTTTATAGAACACAGAAAAAACATCAATAATTCAACAAACAATTAAAACAAGAAACCAAGACAAAGCAAGCATCAATAAACCCATAGGTAAAACCAATAACTAACTAATAAATCAGCAAATGAAGAAACACGTCCACTAATAAATAAACAACAAAACAAAGTGAATACCTAAAGAAATGAACAAATAAAGACATAAACACATACATTCAAATGCCAAGCACGCACCAAGTACCGTTCAGCATGCCCAGCCGTGGGAAATACACTTACAACAGCCCCGAAACAAAAACTGTCAAGTGAAGGGCACTCCGTGCTGAGAGCAAGCAGCTAGAAGCAAACAAAGCACACCAACATGCAAGCAACACTGACATATACACACTCAACTGTATGCATGCATGGGTTTGTTTGTTTTGAGGGTACTGTTTCTTTTTGCAGTTTGAGAGAAACCAAAAGGACAACCAAGCCCTTTTGGGGTACCCTACCCCTATTTTGACATCACTTCGGCCCTTGACATGTTGGTTAAGCGCTGGGCTGACAGTCCTCTGGGCTCAAAGGGCAAGGGTGGCACCTACCCGGCGATCTGAAACGAGCGATACAAGTCTTAAAACCGGCGTTACAGGGTTTGCTTTTTTCGGTAAACCAGCCTCAAAAGGGGCACCCTCAAACAAGACCAATCACCCATGTCCCAACCCTGATTCTGCTCCCACTCGCTACAAAAATTGTCCCTGTTCTTTGCTTGCCAGGCCTCCTTCCCTTCAAACGCATACCTGTACACATCGTCGAAATGGTCGACCTTGGTCGGCTTAACGTGCACCAACAACATGCTGCCTCGCGCTCCCAGTACCTTCAGGCAAGGTGCCTAGGAATCAAACAGAAACAGCTCCCAACGCTGCTTGTTACCCAAGCAGTCAGCCACGTTTCAATCATCTTCTACGTACCCCTTGACCTCCTTTGACGCCCTTTGATGCTGGTGCATTTTGCTTCCAAGCCACGAAATGGGCAGTGATGCCAGCTCGCAGGTACCTCCCCATAACTCTAAGTCCGGATGTCTGGCAAGGGGAAAGCTGCCAATCACGAAATGTGATCCCAATCCCCACTAAAAACACCCTCACAGTGACGAGGGCCACATACACACGCAATCGATTGGGGGCAGCCCATAAGCATCCGAAAAAGGGCACTCTTTGATCTCTACGAACTCGGCCTCATTCTGCCGAGGCCTGAAGCATTCTGCACCCAAATTTCCAGTCGCCCCCTATAGGAGTCTCAAGGAATTTGCGCCACGTTTCCTTCCTTGGATCTGTCCCCCGGAAAGGTGTAAACGCTGGACCTTTTTCCGCGGTCACAAGTAGCCAGCCGCCCGGGAGCTGTGTTTCCTCGAAGCTGCTGAAGTAAAGGCTGAAAGCTTGTCGCACCTCAAGGCACACATCGAAGGGCTGAAGGGTTGGGGCTCACACTGTGACACTTTGACACTCACAAAGAAAGGGCCAAAAAATGCCAAAAACAGGTCTCTCAGCCAGCGACCGCGTCACCCTCGCCCACGCGCAGGCCGGTCAGCGCCAGCTGCCCCGATGTCGCGCAGGCGCGAGCAAGTGCAGGGGCCAGGCCAATCAGCGGCCTGTCGACTCCGCCGATCGGATATAAACCAACTCGAAGCCGACTTGGTTTATGAGATGCCCAGCCTTCAAGGAACATGGGTGAAGTGTGGGCACTTCATGGCAAGTTGCTTGAGTCTTACCAAGTCTTCAGGCTCTTCAGGCTCATGGCCTCCTCACCGCTCAGTTGCGATCACTAGCCGCGAGCTGCACATCTTGATCCAAAGTGCGCCTTCGCAAGATATTCGCGACGACAACGTCGAAGGGCCCCTTCTCTTGTGCCAGCCGGGCACACAGCTCCTCCCACGAACTTGCTTGAACGCGGAGCTGTTTCCGAGTTGGCGAACCTTCTCCAGCTGCATTCCCAACCATCTGCCGCCGTGTCTTCAAAATCATACGGCTGAATGCCACGTCGAAAGGCATGACCCCTAGCAAGGAACATGACCCCTAACCAGGATGATGACAGGTTGGCTCCCCCAGAGTCGGCAGCAACGTTTGAGCTAGGATCATTTCGCCACATCTCGGAACCCGTCTGCTGGCTTCGAAGAGTTATATCCGGAGTTGCCAACTTGGCTAAAAGAGTCCATGTGGGCGTGGCACTTTCAACTTCTTCCTCGAAGTTAAGCGGACATGTTGGCCCAAAAAGAGGTTTTGAATGGTTCGGAGCATTCAACGATGTTTATACCTTCCGCGTTCCTCCGCCTCATCAAAGCTCTCCGGGCCGCAAAGGAAGCTCACCGGCGCCTCAATGCCCAAGCTGGAAAGGCAGCTGCGCGAAGCTGAGTCCTTGGGTTTCTCCGTGAAGGTCCCGGCCCTCTGAATGCGTGTTTCCCAATATTTCCCCATATGGCTAGGATTCTAGGGCCCCCCCACTTCGAGAAGCCAACTGCTAGGCCTATTGCGAGGCTTTGCCGGTGCAATCTGGGCCTGGCCTCTACATGCTGGACATTTGCCCTCAGGCCACTAGAATGCCGAGCAAAGGGAAGACAAGCATTGCAAACCTCGTGTAAACATGCACCCCTTTTTGCAAAAACGAGTATATAATAAGCTTCCTTCGAATCAAACAGGGTTATCTTTCATTCTTTGTTTTTTGGTGGGGGGGGGACCGCAAGGTGTGCCAAAACAACGGTACTAACTTTGCAAAATGACCCCCCCCCCCCAAAAAAAAAAAACATGGTGCCAAACCTAGTAGCTTTCATCTTGTCAGAGGTACGTGGAAAAGTCAGGGCTGAAACCAAACTCGTGAGCTGTCCCTCCCGGGAGGCCTTCGAAACCCATCGAACGTATACCTGAGCTATTGCCAAACATGGGTATGTGTGAAAGAGGGGATCCAACTGCAACCAAACAAATTTGGGTGTCTCTTTTTTAGAAGGTACCCAGCTTGGGGTTGGCTTAAAAGGACAAGGACACCCTTGCCATTTTGGAGGGTCCCGTATTGAATTCTCCTTACGCCAAGCCCACCACAAAAATGCCGAGCGAGCTTCCACAGATCCTTTGTCCACATCCACACCAATAACTTCTGAGGCCCCCAGGTGTGCTGCGCAAATGGCCAAAACCCCACTGCCAGCGCCATAGTCCAGCACCGTCTCCTCAGAGACGACTTCTTGGAAGGCACCGCAGTTTCTCAAATTTCACGGTGGATCCTCGTTTTGGTATTCAAAGGGAAACAACCAGGAAACTTGAGGAAGGCAAACGAAGGGTGACGCCCACTCGCTTTCCGAGGGAGGAACTTCACAAGAATGAACAACTGCCAAAGCGCTTGAACAGGCCGAATGGAGAGAAGAGCGGAGAGAAGAGAGGAGCGGGGCCAATGGTGGGGAGACGGGCAGAAAGAAGAGCGGAGCGAAGAGTTGGGAAGAAGAGTGTGCGCAGAGCTGGAGAGAAGAGAAAAGCAAGGCGAAAGGAAAAGTAATCATCCGAAGCCAAATGTCTTTCACTGCAGTGAGCGAGAACACATAGATATGTATATATATATATATGTGTATATGATTCACTGGCCCCACCCCTTGCTAAAGCAAGCAGGCGGACTCCAGCGAGCAAGATAGCTGTCGTGCCAAGCTATGTAGGGGGCCCGATCAAAGCCCTCTTTGTCAGTGTGGCTTAAGTAGAACTTTGTACATTCCAGGAAAACCGGGGCGTAGGAAGTGCAACTAGCACTCGCATAATGCGCGTGGCGAGGCCACCGCTCTCTGAAGCGGAGCCTCATCAAATGGAGGCATAGAACCCATAGAACCTTCAACCTGCGACTCTCTGGCCTGCGACCTTCAAACTGGTGGCGATGCCAACTGATGCTGGCAAGAGGCTCCACCCGTCATCACCTACCAAGCAACGCTGCGTGAATCAGGCATGTTCAAATGCTTGTGTTGCAACAGACGAGAGGGCATGTCAATGTGGCAATGCGGAACAAAAATAGTATTTTGCAGCGCGTGGCGTGGCGTGTGGCGCAAGGCAATTCAGCGTTTGGCAATAGGCACCGGCATGTCCTGGCCCACCTTGTGGGAAATGGTCAAGGGTCAGGAGATTATGCTTAAGTCCGATAGCTGGCAAAGGGCCCTGACACTTGACGATGCCAAACGGGCCAACACAGCCATATCATGACTGAACATTGAAACAACATCGTGATGGAGTATGAAACTGCACCGCAACTGCTGAGAGGGAAGTTGTGATTTGTGTTTCGAACGTTGCGAGGCTAAACAGGCCAAGTCTGCAAGGGTACACGCGGTGCACCGACTGCAAACTCCGCATTGCCACCAAAAGATTGCTGCCATTGACCGAGCCAGCCAAGGACGGCTGACAGCTAGCGCTCGATTGGAGGTGCTGGCTTTGTTGGGCAAAGGGGAGGCTGATGTTTTTCCCGCTGGTCGAATTGCCTCTTGTAGATGCATTGTCAGCCCGCTGATCTCAGCAGTGATTCGTTGATTCAAGATCGAGTGCATGCTTCATTTGACTTTCGCACTTGAACGCAGGCTCAACCTACAATCCACGCAATCGTTGTTTGAACCAAGTAAAACGAGGACTATGCAGAAATAAACGCAGAAGGCGGTCTAAAGTAGGTAGAACAAGGCGGAGCGCTTTTGCACTTTGAGTTCGCGCACCTATGCCTCCTTGACAAGATCGGGAAGCCCAATTTGTTGCTTCCTTTGCGCGCGTATAATGGTATCTAGTAGGATCCCTGCAAGGTCTTTCTGTGCACGTTGTTGAGTTTAGTGTGCCCTTCAGTTGTTCTTCGTTTTGGCAACTGCGCTTGTTCCAATTCAAGTCGTGCCAACACAAGCAACTCCTTACCTCTCGGATCATTCCTTTGGGTAAAAGCTATACTGCCTGGTGATTCAAAGAGGCGCCTAATGGGTGAACCCTCCGAATGGGTGGTTTAATCCAGGTTTCAAGGTTTCCCTTTAAACCAAGCCAATGGTTTGGTTTTCAGATTTTTGCCGCGGACCGTCCGTCGCAAGCGAGCCTTCTCCAGGAAGGCCACGGCTCCCTGGGTCGTGGGGTGGTCGCCCAGGCCAAAGGCTGCCCCCCCCTCCAAGCGCAGAACCACGCGCTGAGACTCGCGGCACCCACCTCCGAGTTCCCACGGGTCGTCTTTAGAGGGCAACAAGAAAAACTGGCGATCCGATTCCTAAAGGCACGCCCACATGTCCCCCTGGGGTGGGTTTTAAGGACTGTAAACATCACCTTGTCACCAATTTGAATCGAGTCTCGTTTTGGGGTGATGTTTCTTTACCGGGGAAACATCGGAGCCCTGAACAAGCTGGCGCAGTGTTTTGCCCAGGTCGCCGAAGAGGCGAAGAGCTCTACTGCTCTGTGCTTCGGCCTGTGTGGCAAACCTGGTCATATAGAGATATTGATAGAAGATGAAGGCGCGTCCAAGATGCGGGGTCCGGTTTTGGCCCCAAAAAATGAGAAGGCGGCTCCTTCTTCGCGCAATTCGACTGGCTACAGTTTCGACAGCCACCCGCTATTCGTCAAAAGGGAGTCCCAAAAAACGCAAATAGCACCTTGCAAAGCTAAGTGAAACGAGGTTGTAGGACTGTAGGACGCCAAAATCGTTGGCACGGGCATTCTTACTCTCTGTTCCTCACAAATCCTGCGAGCCAGGCACAGATGCATCATCTTTGGGCTTGAGAAAGAAGGGAGGCCCCTTCCCTACAAATGAGCCCTCAATCTCTGGGGTCTCGCGACGAAGTCCCGTGCCTTCCGGACCCTCATGCCAGGGCAGCAAAACTTTGAAGCCATCCCCCAGCAGCAAGGGCTCCCAACTGCGCTGAACGTGCTCAACCCAGTCAATGTCCTTGGATGCTTCTCATACCCTATAGATGGCGTTGCAAACACCAACATCACCAACCAAACAAGAGAGGTCCACCATTTTTGCAATTTGGAAAACTCCCAACTGCCTGAGACGTCCGGCCTGCGCAAAACATGAGATTCCACCGCACTGGCACTTGATCCTGCCCGCTTGCGCGCCCAGTTTCTTGCACTTTTGTCACCGTCCAAGGTGGCAGCACCTCCAGGTCGAAGCAACTCCGCACTGCTGCCAGGATCTTTGGGATGTCAGCATCGGCAGCAAACATGCCGCTCACCTCGACGTGCACTTTTTAGGCTACCGTCCCCATTCTTTCCAGGGATCCTTCTTGCCAGAAAGCCTCCAGACACCCTGGTTGAAAAGAATGGGGAATTAACCCCTAGACACTTGCCCTCAAGAGAATGGCGGCTAAATGCGGCCAAGCATAGTGCGGTGTGATCCAGTTCCGAATGGAAATCAGCGAAGACATCTAGGGTCTTAACCAGCACCTTCAAACAAGTTCAGAAAGGCTCCGCCCAAACTGCAACTTTCCGACTTTCAGCTTCAAGTCTCCATGATGTCATTTGCTTCGTCAAGACACTGCACATAAGAATGCAAATGCACACACACACACACAAAGACACACTTCTGCAAGAAGCAGTTGCACTGCTCCAGGTCGGTGTGTTGTCGGTGGCCGTCTCTCGCAGCAGCTCACCGCCTTTGCCTCGAACTGCCGTGCACTGGGCACCCAAGCCTGGAACGCGCAGTACCCTCACTGCTAGGTTCAAAGTCCGCCCCGCTGGCACAGTAAATAAACACCGTATGCTCAACATTAAGGGAAAAACACTTTTGGGAGTCGGCCACAACCTCTGGCTGAATCTCACCATCGTGCCAATGTGCTTCCGACAAATTCTAGTCCAGTCATCCATCTGAGTGCGTCGCAAGCATTTGGAGCCTTTGCAATGGCTCACTCCCGGTTTAAATTCTTGACACATTTGGGGACATGACCTCCTTGGAACTGGGCGGGCCCAGGTTCTCCAAAATGGGTGGGAACCCGAATCATCATCCACAATCTGTGGGACGCCATAAGGCAAGCCTTGGCAAAAGGAAGGATTGACTTTGAACACCTTGTTGGCAAATACTTGAAGGTAAGCCTCCAAAAAGAAAGAACAAAAAGAACAGGGCCCACTGGAGGTCTCAACACAGAGTTGGTGGTTTCCCATATGTTTGTCATTAGTTTCTCTTCAAACCAAGCCCCCCAAAAGCGTACCCTCGGAAAAAGACAGACCCTGTCAAAAGCCCCCGTTCAACGGCGTCTTTGTTAACTTCCCCAGCCTTCGAGCAACTCCGTGAGGGCCTCCGGGTCATCGCTCTCCAGTTCCTCGCGTAACTCCGTGGCGTCGTGCTTTACCGGGTACTCTTCTTGTTGCTTGTTTTTGGGTTCTTTGAAATTGAAATGACAACCAAAAGGAAGACTGCAATTGTTGGCTGCAAATTCCTATTTTGACCCTGTCAAAAGAAGAGCCCTGGGGAGGATGTTGTGGGCGACCCAAACTGGGTCCGTAAGGTCAAAAAACCATGTCTCAAATTCGCGAGGAGGACCAATTCGCGAGGAGGACCAATCAGCTCAAAAAGCCCAGGCACGCGTCGCTTACCACAAGAGTTGCAATGGGCCGAACACATGAGGAAGAGCCAATCCCCCACCCCCGGATGTGTCACTTCGAGGCTGTCTGCAGTTTCCTTGGCAAGTCTCAAGCTGCACAAGTTCCGCGGATCCAAAGGCGTGCGTCGACCGCCGTCTGGAGACCGTTAGTGCTCCGCACACTCCGCAGAAAATACCTCGCAGGGACCAGACTGGGCTCTGCCTTTGTGCCATGAGCACACGTGCCGCCCATGAACAAACTTAGGCCTTGTGCTTGTCAACTTCTCACCTGCGAGTGGGGAGCGCCGAATTGCTCTTGGCCCAGCTGGCCGCCTTGCCGCAGTTAGCCCAGGGTTCGGCTGAGGCGCTACCAGTGACGCGCCGGGAGGAATTCCCAAGGACGCAAGCCGACCAGGCTTGTAGGCCATCCTGTGGGTATGCCTTTTTGACTCCTTTCAAACGTGGACATGAGATCAACCGTGTAGTGTGAAGGGGTTCCCTATGTTTGTTTGACGGGTCCCTCTCAAGCAACACACTCTCTCACACACACACACTCCATTGTCCAGCTGCTGATCTCTTTTCATGTCTTGTTTGAGCAAGTGTTGAGCTTGCAAGCGGTATTGAGCCAGCATGGCTGGTCATGCAAGCCAAGGCAACAATGCATGCAGTACACGCACAGCTGCTGGGCAATTGGCAGAAGCAATGTTGAGACATTCTCCCGGCGAGCAGCAATCACCTGTCCAGTCGAGGCCGGCTGCGAACAAGACTCACCCAGCGGCCACGAGAACCCATGGTAAACGATTCTATGACATCCAGCTCACTCATGCACGAACGTGAAGTTTGAGCACGTCAAGCTTAGATGCGTCAAGGGCTGGACTTGCGACTCGCGACTCGCCTTCTCCTGGATCCCTCCCACCTGCGCAGATCTCCCTCCATGCTTTGTCGTGAGCTGAATGGTGACCAGCGCAAACCCCGCAGATATGGATCGAATTGCGTCGACTTATAGGCCTTCAACACTTTCCCCATCAATGACAGCTCGCCAGTCATGGCAACGTCCGACCTGTGCCCCCGTGGAAGGCAAGAACCACGCGGATCGCCAAAAGCACATTGATCAGAATGCACATTAAACAAGACACAGGCCCTTTGATGTATCTCACCATCGCACTGTGGCCCTCACCTCACCGGAACGTCCAAGGCCAAGCTGAGCAAAGCAGTTGCCATGGTCACCCCAGCTGAGGGTCCATCCTGCCAATCCAGCGCTCAGAATCGCTCGTGGCTCATTTTTCTAAGCTGTCAAGGGCACAGATCGACGACGTCTGGTTCCTTCCTTTGGTGCAAACTCGGTTATGAAAGCGAGCAAGCTCATGCCTTGCAACTCAATGTGGATGTGCTCAGGCTATCAACGCCTTTGGCAGAACTTGCGGTCGCTGCCAAATCATCAACTTTACTCTGCGCTCGCTGGCTGCTGAAACTCAATGCCCCCCAGAGAACAAAACACACGTTTCTGGTTTGCCTGGATTTATATAGGCATGCAGCTCTTCCAGAAGGGCCAGGCAAGCGCCTGAGGCAAGCGCCTGAAGCCATCCCTGTCAACCCCCGCGGTCCTTTGGGGTGGCACCTTCTGGGACATTGAGATGAATCTGCGCCTAAAGCGCAAAGGAAGCAACTTGCTGCTGGAAAACCGCCACATCTTGCAGAGCATGTCAGTTGGACTGGTTTGCCACTTTGCCAGGCGTTGTGCCGGTTTCTGGTGTTTCCCTTCCTCGAAGTCGCATGCGCGGCACATGCCGTCTGACTCAGGGGGAAATGTGTCTCCTCTAGGCAAGGTCTGGCTAAAGCGCAATCCGAAGGGATGTCACCTCAGAAAGGGTACCTGAAAAAGACACACCCATATGTTGTGACTCCATTTGTGGCGGGAAATAAGCTCAGATTGCAACGTGCCTTGTCCAGGAACGACTTCTCTGGATTCAACCTCGGGCCCGAACAGTCGGAAGGGGCTGATCGTGTCAAGAGGACTTCAAGAAACCAAGTTCTTGAAACTGGGGAGGGGCCAGGTTTCAGGAAGAACGCACATGTAAACACTGTGGTTGATCAAGCCTTGTTCCCCTGCCCATGCTAAGCAGTGCTGCTCACGGATAAACATCCGTGCATACCTGCCGCCAGCAATCAGCAATCAATAAGAGATCATACATTTTGCCAGCGCTATGCAACAAATAACCGACCAACACTGGCTGCAGTGGAGGGACTGTACAAGTAGAAGCCCCTTTTTCTGAACCTGCCTGGAGCATGGGTGCATCCCAAAATCGAAGCCATTTTGACAACCCACCCGAAGGCACGTCAGAGAGATGCTGCTGGATTCGCTCATCACCGCACCAAGTTGGCCTGTGACCTGCGACTCACACTTGCTTGCCAAAGAAAGATAAAGAAAGGGCATGGGATGTGTCGAAATGGACATGAACGAACTCTTGAAAAGGGTACCAGTGATACCCGAAAGCAAAAACGACCACAGAGGAAGAGCAGTCGCGGACAGGGGAACGCACCATGGCGTTGCAAAAGCCCGCTGGCATGTCCCCGTGCACCATCATGTGACACGGCCTGCATTTCACCAGGTTCGGCATCGCTCTTCTCTGGCCTTATTTCACACAGAAGCGCGGCACTGCGAACGGGGCATTCGTTCGCACCAGAGCCCCTTTGACAAGGATTCACAAGAGACTCAACCATCCAAATAGGGTTCCCCATTTGGATGCATCCCCGTTTAGGCGACCCGCGGCTTCTCTTCGTCAATGCCCTGCAGCATGAGGTTGCTGAGCATGACATTTCACTTGCCGAAGCATTTCGTGCGCAAGGTGGGAAGAAACCCACACCGCCCTGCTCACGCCGAGAATGATTTCTGACATGCTGGAAGACAACCAGCCCAGTATTTTCGAGCCTGAATGATGACTTGAGTGATATCGTTGCCTATGCTGCCTGGCGAATGCTTGCCCCCCTTCGCGGCAAACACGAAGGGCCGAATGCATCTGAATACCCTGCCTTCAAGCGGAAGCCGGCCTGGCAACAGACCGAACCGAAACACGCTGCGATTCGAATCGCTCCAGTGGCCCACCCCTAGCTTCGATGTAGAGCGTGGCTCCACCCATGTTGGTCCAGGCAAGACCCATGACCTGGGGAGAGGGGGGGTCGATCTGGTTGAAAAGGACAAAGCAACCGCTGCGTGGAAAAAGGCAGTTTGGGGCAAAGGATGGGGATACATTCATTTTTGCATGCATGTTTCTGGTTCACTGGGTGATACCGTGTCAAACGCCCACTCGCTTTTACCTCATCCTGAACCCAGCAGCCAGCTGCCTGGCTCTCTCCTTGCCGATTGGCAACTGCATCTCTTGGTGAGACCTCTGGCCAACGAGTAGTGATCACAGGCCACATGCAAAGAGCCAAAGGCTCCAAAACGATGCATGCCCTAGAAATAGTCCACGTCTGCAGCGGGCTCACCGTTGTCGGCATCCTCCTCTCCGCTGCCATTGTCAGTAGGGCCATGAGCGCTCGCCGCCTCACTGTCCGGACTGGCCATGTTCTCCGGGGGAGACGCCAAAGACTCCTCCGGGGAGGCTGCAAACTCTAGGGGCGAGGCCCCTTGGCCCGCCTCGCCGGCCTCGGCGCCGGCCTCGGCGCCCGCAGCTGCTCCCTCCTCTGTTCCTTTCCGGGCGCGCTTGGCCGCGAGCTTCTCGCGGATGGCGGCGGCCCGCTTGTCCTTCTCGCTGGCGGCCGCACGCCGCGCCTCTAGCTTCTCTTTGAGCCGCTCCTCTCGGCTCTTGCGGGGAGCGACCGGAGGTGCCGGAGGTGCCTTTGCGGAGCCCTGAGCCTTCAGAAAATGGGCCTCCGCAGGGTTTACAGCCTTCGGCTTGGGCTCAGCCTTTGGCTTCTCAGGGCGATTCACCATAACCTTGTTGAAGGCCTTTGACCCGGCGCAGTTGGCCCTTTTCACCACCATCTCCTTCACCTGGCGGTATGCCTTCTCCACCTCCCTGGCCTTGTCAAATTTGTTCACCTTCTCATATTGCCTCACCAGGTTGGTCGCCCGCTGCTTCAGCTTTGGAAGGTCCGACTCCTTCCGCACTGTGAAGGCTGGGATCCGAAGCACCGCATAAGGATCATCCATGGCGATCGAAACCCACGGAAGCCCATGAAGCTGCAAGCGCGAACGAAAAGAGCTTCCCATCAACATGTGTTTCACTTTACTCCTAGGTGGCTTGGATTGGCTTGGAATCCAAACCACCAAAGGGTTGCCTGAAGATTGCGGACAATCTGTTGGATGGCTCCTTTTGACACATCCGGTGCTCAACACGATGAGGGCGTGGCCACGCCAGGAGGTATGTCGCTGTTGAAGAGCCTGGCAGGAGCAGAGTAGTACTGGAGTAGTCCCCTACCCCCTCAAGTGCACACGCCCTTTCCCAGAAGCAATGCAGTCTTTCAAAGGAGGTGAGTGCACATACCCGAATCTTCCTGGTGCACTTTTCCCCAATTTGCCGCACAATTGCAAATTTCAGTCCTTTGACCGAAGAAGCGCTTTTTCACTGCAAAAGTGTCGTTTCAAATTTTGTTGCCAACGTTGCTGGGAAAGGACGCCGTTTCGCCTTCATTGCATTTGATCCCAGAAGGGGTGCACGGGACCAGCAGGGGGGGGCAAAGGCAACGCCTCATTGTTCCAATATGTTCCAATGTAGTTCGTAGTTGAGGCGGCTTGATGATGACTGCCACAAGCAATGCCACCCTGCACCAAAAGTTCCATGCTCCTGTGCCGGGCGCAAGTTGCACAGATTCAGCGTTTTCTGTTGCGGTTTGCCCAGGACTGGTTTGGCAAAGACCGAGCTCTCCAGGGCAAAGTGGTGCGACTGAGCAGTGTGCCAATGACGGATCTCGGCGCAAATCCCTGGACGGCCAGTCGGCCAGTCTACCAAATCTGCTAAAGGCTCTGCTCGCACGCTTCTCGAAACGGGCAATGCGCCGCACTGAGCTGGTGGCATCGGGTAACACGCGAGCCCAACAATCTGGGAAGTGGTTCTTCAGCCTTGCTGAACATGTACTCCTGCATGCGGTACTCTGGCTCCAGCAGGCTCTGCAAGGATTGCACCAGAGTCATATTAAAACACAAATCCGAGCGGTGCCCACCCACTGAGTTGTGCCGCGGAAAGGTGGCCTCCTTCGAAAAGCCGTACTGTGCCCCAATGAACTGCACCAGTGCGGTGAAGGTTTCTCTAGAGCTGAGCCGTTCCTGGCAGGGTCGGGCCGTTGCTTCATGTTTTAGCTGCTTAAACAACTCCTTTTGGCTTCCCTTCGGCCATAGGTGGTCCGGATGTTTCTTCATGTTGCCGCCTGGTGCAGCACCATTCCGCGTCCGGAAAACAAGGTGAGCATCGTTTGCAGGTGCTGTGCCACCTCTCGGCTCGCCCAGAAGTCCCGGAGAGCTCCCCAGCGCTCCGACAGCAGCGCCGACGCGCTCGGGAAACAATTTCTCGGGTGGCTGGCCGCGTGGTGGTCCCTGGAGGCGAGCCCGCGCTGCATCGCCTGCGCCAAATCCTCGTGGCAGTACCTGTACATGACAAATTCCTTCTCCAGGCGGTTCAGGGGGTCGCACAGCACCACAACTGTCTTCAAGTTGGGCATCGATGCCAGGGCACGCCTGGGGAGTCCGTAGGAGAAAAGCGTCGGGTTACAAAGCCCCAGCAATGTGGGCCTGTGCCCTGTCGATCTCCACTTGGCCTCACGCACGGCTTCCAGTTGCGCGTTGTATGCATCTACCTGCTGCTTCAGCGGAAGCAGACGGTGAACTACTTGGTTGGAGAAGAAAAAATCTTCATCCGATGTGGAGAATGCTATTTCTACGTGTTTATCCAAATTTCTATGTAAGGAAGATGTGCCGCAACTGTCCACGCCAGCCACTGCGAAGTCCAACTGGATACTGGACCAGTCCATCATTTCCTTTATCTCAAGCAGCTGGGCCAATTCCTCAGGGCTTGAGGACTTCCTTCCAAACAGCCGAACCGATAAACTAGACGCTTACTTGTGAGCCCCGCGCCTGTGGCTCCAAGAAACCGCTGGCTCTTTTCAAAAGCCTTGTCGCTATGAACTTGGGATAGATCACCTCTGCCAGCATAGCTTCCTGGCAACTGATTGGCGCGCACAGGCTGGTTCTTAAGACCTCCGGCACGCCTTCGATCTCCAGCTTGGTGCCCTTGAAAACGAGCCGGGACAGGTATCGCAAAAACGCTGACACGTTGGAGGCTGGGACTTTGCGGGCCATGGCTCGAAGCTGCAGGGTGGCTTCCCAATACCGGCCTCCGTGCACCCAGCACCCCAGCAGCTGTGACTGAGCCTCTCCAAACAACTGGTCCAGCCACAGGTCCGCGTAGCCCAGGTCCTCCACGGTGCCGGACAACCCACGGCGCTTCATCACCTCCTGCCAGTACCACGCGGGCCTGTGACCTGGCGGGGCGAAAATGGAAGTGGCACCCGACATCGAATACCACATCGCCGCATTGGCTTCGTACTCAGTTGGACAAGCGACCATGTCCGGTGCATTGCTTGCACATCCACCCAGGAGAAAGCCTACAAGGCGTGCCATGCCTTTGAGCACTCATGCTTCCTTCAGGCTCTGCATGCAAAGCGCCTTCCACCGCACGGCCTCCCAACAACGAACAGTGAGCGAGCGAGGGGGCCTGTCAGAGAGGAACTGTGGCTGACCGATGTAGGTCTTCAAGTTGTCAACGCCTCGCATTGGTGTTGAGCGCATGGCCACTTATGCGATCAACTCGACTCGACCACTCTTCTGAATCCAATCGATTGGTTCATAAGCCCTCAACACGGGTGCTGCCTACTTGATCAAGACCTCAAGCCTGATGCCTATGAGCTCTGCGCCCACCACCACCACTGGAAGACTCTCCTCCTCCTGCATCCGTGCATCCGTGCATCCGTGCATCCGTGCATCCGTGCATCCGTGCACCGAAACAGCGACAAAGCCTTATGAGCTCTCATGTAGGTTGCCAAGGCAGAGTGCAACGTACCTTTTCCGCCAAGCTTGCAATTGCAACGCCATTCTGCCTAGGCCCGGCCCACGCGCGAGGAGCAATTTGTTGTGTACACATCAGTCTTGAGATGTTTGCCGCCGCGTGAATAGCACTCCTTAGGAGTGACAAACGTTGGGCCTGCCAAGGGCTCAGGAAGCAAGTGAACACCGTGGGTTCGAAGTCGGTTGCTCGCAGCTGGACTTTTACTAGGTTATAGCTTCCTTGGCAGGCTCCGCTCATGCACATACTGAATCTCTTTTGCAGCCTTTCGCAGCCCATTGAGCCTGAGCAATCAAAGGAATGCTGCAAAACCAGCACACACCCACCTCAGGGCGGCACTCGAACGGCTAGCTGACATCGCCCTGAGCTCAGACCAGCTGCAACTCTCGATCTTCTTTTTTTTGTCCTGTCACTCGAGCCACGGGTTGAAGAAAGCAACGCGCAAGTGAAGCGGTCGACTTAAGCTCATTGTTGCAAGATAGTGTAGGGTGGCTGGCTGCATTCGCCAACCTAAACCCTTCGGCTCCTTCCAACTTTTGAGCTAGCCTAAGTGAACAGCCGGAATCTGATGCGCCCAACCTTCTGCCCCTTTGGCCACGACGCTTCCATGATGCGACGCAACCCTTGGGCCAAGAGGCGCCTTCTCTCGCTTTTCAATCTCGCGTAGCATGGCCACACCTTCCTCGAACTCGATCGCCTACGATTGGTCGATGCGTATCTTTTGAGGGTACCCTTTTCGGGGTTGGTTTAAAGGGGAGCAACACGGAAACACACCATCTTTGGGGGTCCCCCAATTTTGAGGCGCGACATGATCAATGTGTCATGTTGCGGGGGCGTAGGTTGCCCCGTGTTTCAGTTATGAAACGCGGAGCTGCAGATCTCTCGCAATCAGGGCCAATCGAAATAATTCAAAAAGGGAATGATATCGATAAAGCCAAAGAATGAGCGACATTAATTGAAACAGGAATAGTATAATCTGTATATATATATATATATATAATAACCTGTTTTGTGTTTAATGATCAAAATAAATTGGCCGCAAGACCTAGGGCCCTTACTTGCCGCAAGCGTAAGGTTGGAGGATCCGGGGGTATGTAACATACCTCCGTCGCTTCGTTTGGTGGCTCTTGGCCTCATGGATTCTTGTGGGGGTTTCTAGCTATCAGCTGACTTTCTAGTTTCTGCGAAGGGTCTTGGATGCAAATTGCAGGTTGAAACAGTTGGCCTCTAGATCCTGGAGTCTCCTTGAGTCAAGGTGTGTGTGTGTGTGTCAGACTGTGCGTGCACGCGTGTGCATTTGCATGTGGAGTTCCAGCGAGAAAAATCAATGCTCGACGCTGCCGAAAGCGCAGGGCAACACACGCAGCGTGGACGTTGGCAGGTGAAATTGGAGCGTTTGATCTTGCTTTCTTGGTCCCACCTTGCCAGGCAGCTGAGGCAAGACTGCAACTGACTAGTGAGCCAGTGTCTTGACTCGACGTATAATATAATCGCGTCAAGTCCGCAGAGCTTCACCCAATCGAGCCTCGCGCCGTCGTTTTAGGAATCCTTCCAAGCGCCTCACCTTGGAACACCATTCTGGGGTGCCACAAGCAAAAAAAGCTGGCTTTGACCCAGCCTTGGGACAAGGGAACAACGAGACAACCAAATTGGAATATGACCTGGCTTGGGCTTGCCAATCGAGACACCTGACATCCGATAACCGGTTGCCGCATGTCTCACCGCAAGCCAAGCTTCAGCTTCAGCGAGGCCAAATTTGAAGAAACCGATGAGCCCGAAGTTCAGAAAGACCTGGCCGATACCCCAGAGCCAGGTGTTGTCCGGGAACTCGTCGTAGATGTCCTAAAGAAACAAGTTGGAGACTTTGCCCGCCGGGTACTGAGTGTGGGCTTGTCTTTGTTCAATTTCAGTTGCTTTCTGGCTGATCATTTCAAGGCAAACCCGCGCCCAATCGGCCAAGTGTCACTGGTGACAAAACTCACCACGGCCACAAGCTTGATGAAGTTGTTGAGGGCGGGGCCGGTTAGATCTTCCAAGGGTCCACCTGGCAAGGTCCGCTATCCCAAGCTGTGGAGCAACGCTCTCAACGCGCGCCTATCTGCTCTCCCAGGCCCAGGGTGTCGTATTGCTGGCTGTCGGTGCCAATCACTTTCCCGTCTTTCTCCAACATCCCAAACAGGACCTCGCCAGCGTGCCCCACAGGCCCCCTTCTTTGAGCCTTCTTTGAGGGACGAAGCGTGCCCTCTGTCTGTGGAGTTTGCCATTCCGCAAAGGTTTTTCTTGCACAGTGTGGCAAGCATAGCTGGTAAATTGCCAAAGGCGCAAACTTTCGAGCTGCATCCTTACATGCGGCCCAATATGCAACACACGCATGGGACAAACCCGCTTGCCGCGGCTGTGACAAGGCAATGTGTTTGCCAGGTGCTGGACTCAGGCCCAAGTCTCCCAGGCTTGTCCGGAGTTGATGAGAAACATGTTCCTTACGCCAGGCTCCCGACAAATGTTGGCCATGCTGCAGAACTAACGCTCTTGTGGAACGTATCCCCCCTTGCAGGTCGCATGCGCGCACTCAATCTCGTGTACTTTGAACATCTTTGAACTTGCTTTGCGAGGCTCAATGAGAAGCAAACTGAGTTGCCACCACTGACCAGCATCAGGAGCCCCTTGAAGCCCAGCAACTGTCCTTGCACGCGAACACGTCCCGCACCCATCTTCACCCTTGACATCGGTATATATCACACGCACATACACACACACACACATATATATATATATATATACATAGATATACACGTGGAAACTTGGCGGTCAGAACTTTCGATGGGCTGATAAAACGACCAGCTACGCCCAACACAGCCAGACAACTTGAGCACCCAAGGCACCAATCACCAAAGGCGCTGCGAATGTTTGGCACATAGGCGAGAAGGTGAGCTGGAACGACTCAATGGCCGCAAAGCCCGTCAGCGTCTGCAAGGAACTCATGTTGTACAAATGCAAGGGTGGTGGGGCTCTGCCAAAATGCAAAAAAAGGCCAGTAACCTGGAGTCTCAGGGGTTTGCATGTTGGAATGCTGTGCTCTATTCACTATGGAACTGTGTCTGATTCTTATGCCCACATGTTGCCAAAGGCAGCTGCTGGCTAAAGGCATCTCGCTCCTTCAGTGGGATGATGTGTGTGGCCGGAAACGTCTTGTCAAGTCGCGGTCCAGATTGATCAGGTTTGTCTTTGCCTCAAGTCCAACACAGGCCGTGCCGAACAGCAATGCAATTTGTAAGCCATGCGTCTGTGTGCCATACGGCAACACGCATTTACCCCCCATCTCGAGGAGGGCCACCAAAAACACTACTGTCTTCACTTTGGTGGTGGCAGCCTGTTGCACTCATTTGCCAGGCCTGCGGAAGCTTGTGCCAGCACGCACCCTACAGCGACGTGCTGCGCAGATCCCCTTGCGCAAGCACTCATCCAACAAGAAGGAGAAAACACTAAGCTGGAACTCCTGCCTGTGGAAAGCGCGCTGCGTTGGGCATTCGCCAAAGCAATTTCGTACTCTGGTCGGTGCTCCCAAATTCTAATTTTGGCAGCGCCACAGCCGGAAAAATCCAAGCATGCGTTCAGTGAGTTGGCCGCAATGCGCGGATGCCCCAATAAGGAGACGCGTGCTTCCGAACATCCAAGTTTGCGCAGTCTGTGCACGGAATGGCTGTGTCGCAAGCACGCCCGACACCTTGCCAGAAACTTGAATTACAAACAATTGCGTGCTTGGTTCCTCAAGCGACTCTGCAGCTTGGAGTTCAGCCTTGCAACGCAGCCAGGTTTGATGTTTGCAGCTGCCGCCCAGGTTGCGCAGATTTCGGTCTTCGTAATGTGGATCATTCTCAATCCTGTTGCCAGGTTGCAAAAACGAACCAGCTTCTTGGCCATACGAATGCAGGAGGTCACCGTATTGGCGAGGAAGAGCCTCAGCTGACAGTTCGCCCGGAACTTGGTAAGAGTGGATGCCCAATGGCTCCTTCCATTAGATTTGGCTGCTTAAGTGATGCTTGGTGCTTCAAGCGGCTAGTTGACAGCAATGATTGCAACATCTTGCCTCAAATCCACCAGGGAACATCGTGAAAATGATCCCAGCCAGAAGTCCGGCTCGTGCGAACTCCGACAGCTCCTGACCTGCGCGGGACAAGATACGTGAAAGCGGCCGATAGGTGCCAACGGCACACGTCTTTTGATCTGCCAGATTTGCCTGTTATAAACCACAAGGCTTGTCGCACAAGGACAACAAGAACAATAACAGCAACACCACTACCACCAACAAGAAGAAGAACGCCTTTGCCCCGCCCCATCTACTAAATTGGATGATGGTTTTAAAAAAACAGTCACGACTCCTAGCAGCAACGGAAGCAACAATCAGAAACCATGTGTGCCGTCAAAACAAGTCAGACTGGGAAGCCAACTAACAGATGCCCGCATGAGCTCATCTCAGCACTAAATGCAGACATTCTGACAGATATAGATCAGAAACCATGTGTTGCGTCAAAACATGTCAGACTAGGGAGCCAACTTGCCACCAAACATGTATTGACCCATGCCCGCATGAGCTCATCTCAGAACGAAATGCAGACATTCTGACAGATATAGATCAGAAACCATGTGTTGCGTCAAAACATGTCAGACTAGGGAGCCAACTTGCCACCAAACATGTATTAACGCATGCCCGCATGAGCTCATCTCGGCATCAAACGCAGACATTCTGGCAGATATAGATCAGAAACCATGTGTTGCGTCAGAACAAATCAGACTAGGGAGCCAACTTGCCGCCAAACATGTATTAACGCATGCCCGCATGAGCTCATCTCAGAACGAAATGCAGACATTCTGACAGATATAGATCAGAAACCATGTGTTGCGCCAGAACAAGTCAGACTAGGCATGCCCACATGAGCTCATGTCAGAACGAATGCAGACATTCTGACAGATATTGATCAGAAACCATGTGTTGCGTCAGAACAAGTCAGACTAGGGAGCCAACTTGCCGCCAAACATGTATTAACGCATGCCCGCATGAGCTCATCTCGGCATGAAATGCAAACATTCCAAAAGATATAGATCAGAAACCATGTGTTGCGTCAAAACAAGTCAGACTAGGGAGCCAACTTGCCACCAAACATGTATTGACGCATGCCCGAATGAGCTCATCTTGGCATGAAATGCAAACATTTCGACAGATATAGATGAGACACCATGTGTTGCGTCAAAACAAGTCAGACTAGGGAGCCAACTTGCCACCAAACATGTATTGACGCATGCCCGTATGAGCTCATCTCGGCATGAAATGCAGACATTCTGACAGATATAGATCGTTGTATCTCCCTCGATTAGGTCGCTATAGCTTGACTTGCGGCACTGTTTTGTCCCGCTCTCAACCTCAAGCCAAAGTCGAAGTCTCTACTAGTCAAGGTCATCGCCCGAGCTAGTAAAACCAGCCAGACAGCCTCAAATCCAGCCCCAAAATCAATTTAAGCTTGCGCACTCGTTTGTGCTCCGCACAAAACAAGCGTATGCTCTGCATGGGCTCGGACTCACGGCCACACCTGTCCAAAACAATTTCCCGGAAGTGGCCATCTTTGCAAGCGCAAACATATCTTTCAAGTCAGCCGTGTAGCGCAGATATTGGGGCTTCAACAAACCGTCGTCTTCTGGGACCTCAACACACACTCGCATTATGCGCGAAGGGAATGCGGGAATCAGAAGTGACGAATTCGAAAGGCAAACGAAGGGCAAATCCGCTTGCTTTTCAGCAAAGGCTTCAAAAGCCCAACGAGGACTCTGCGGCCTATCTGGCGCGGCAATAATTACTGCGCCTCACCTCAGGTGACTGCTCTTGACTTCAAGCCAAAGCCGAAGTCTCCACTAGTCAAGGTCATCGCCCGAGCTAGTCAAAACCAGCCAAACAGCCTGAAAGCAGCCCCAAAAAAATTAACCTGGCGCACTCGCTTGTGCTCTCCGCAAAACAAGCGAATGCTCTGCATGGGCTTGGACTTGTGGCCACCCCTGTCCAAAACAATTTTCCGTAAATGGCCATCTTTGCAAGCGCACAAAAATCATCAAAAATCTTTCAAGTCAGCCGTAGAGGGGGCTTCATATTTTTTACAACAAATGGTCGTCTTCTGGGACCTTAACACACGCTTGCGAAGGGAACGTGGGAATCAGAGCTCGCGAATTCGGAAAAGAAAAAGAAGGGCAACCCCCGTTTGCTTTGCAGCAAAGGCTGCTCAAAGCCCAAAGAGGACTTTGCGGCGCGTCCGGTGCGCGGCAATACTGCGCCTCACCTCAGGTGAGGCGCGTTTGGCGAGCTGGCGGGGGGTGCGGCCCCAGGAGTCCCGCGCGTCAGGGTCGGCACCGCAATCCAGCAGCAGCGAGGCAATCTCCGCGTCATTCCTGGACTGATTCAACTGATTCCCAGACCAGTGGCTCTGGTAGGAAAGGGCATGAAAGCGCGAACCCTTTTCGGGGCTTGACCAGTTGTGGGAAGCCACAAAAGGGAAGCGCGTGTGCGTGAGCCGGGGAGTGAACAGCTGATGGTCTTTTTATGCATTGTGCGACTCCTTGGTGCGGCAGCTTGCGGCATAAACGCAAGAGGTGCGTGGCAAAGACCGACTCTGAAAATAGCCAGCCAACTGATCAGTGGTCTTCACAAGTTGGAAGATTTGGCGATGCTGCTTCTTGATTTAAGCATAAGATGTAAGTTCAGACGCCCATGTTTCTTCGGAAAATGCCGGGGGAGGAAGCCCTTTTGGTTTAGGAGAATATGGAGAATGACTGGGGCAATTTGCATAGATGCAAGTAGGCTCGCGGGAGGCCATGGAATGTGACGCATCCTCGTGTTGTCTTTTCGGGGTCGGCTCGCCTCGGCGTACATGTTATGGAAATGTGCAATGTACAATCCTCACAGCGCTTGGGAATCTCATCGGAAGCTGGAGATTGCACATGCTTTTTCTGGTTCTCATGCAGTTTGTCTTGCTGGCACCAAGTACAAGCGACATTCCACCGACCCACCCTGTCAAGTCGTCACTGAATTTGGCACTTTCAGAGCATATGATTGGGGTCATCCTGGAGGGTCGCAGCACGCAGCTGGAGTGGCCATTAAGGCTTTGGCGGTTTGTCTCTTCTCTCACATCGAAGCTACCGTACAGGTGTGTGCCAGGTCTTTTCACTGATTGCAATGTCAAGAACGGCTTGCGCCGAGATGGTGAGGGATTCTTGCTTCTGCTGGAAGCCCTGGCCATTGGACCGCGCACAGCGGAGCCAGAGAACAGCAATGGGGAATCGTTTCGCGAATGCCTGGAAGAGCAACATATATTTTCTGTCAACTCCTTCAGGCCCCCAGGGCACACCTTCTTTGGGAACCTCGCAGGCGTGCGGTCTCGCATTGACCATGTTTGCTAACCACAGGCCATGCTGCCAGCAGGTGTCTGGCGCTGTGTTGTACTCAGTGGGGGCTAAGCTGCAAAGAGTCCGAGGCCCAGGTAAGCGGGATCACATGCCAGTCAACATGGTCTTCCAGCACAGGTCAGCTTTTACGAGAATGCGCCGAGACTGCACGCCGATGGGACACGTCTAAGCTTGCCAACGGAGTGCTTCGCGGTGATCATCGCAGCCAGCTTGTTTCACAGGTGGAGGCCAACTGCGCACGACACTTTCCGTGCAATCCGGAGCTCCCGCCGCAACCTCACCTTTTCTGGGAACAGTTTACACAAGCCATCCTGCAGAATGCCCATGAGTGCTTCAAACTTTTGCCCAGGAAACAAGAACCACGCCCACGAGACACTGCGGCTGCCATTTTGCAACTGCAGGCTGTTCGGGCGCAGTTGGCGGCAATACCGCAGGGTCGACGCATGTGTGGTCCAGATTTGTTGGCTTCTCTTCAGTTTGAAAAATAAATTTTGCCTCAGTGGAGATGCGTGACCACATTTGTTCAAAGAAGGCAGATGCTCTACTCAAGCGTGACTCCGAGGAGTGGCTTTGTGGCCGGGTGGTGGGGTTCAACTTTGCTTTCCATCGGCGAGATTTTGCACACGTGTGGCGTGTTGGTAGGCGTCAGGAGTTGGTCCGAAGCGCCGCCGGCATGATGCTCCTCTCACAAACCGGCCTGCTTGTGAAGATTGGGCCAGGCATTTGGCGCAATCTGATGGCGGGTGTGCTGGCGCTGAGGTTGTTCGGGAACAATTCTGGTCTGCGTGCCTCTCTGCTGCACCTGTGATGCGCCCGTGCTTGCACGGCAAGAGGTGTCTCAAATCACGCACCGCCTGCGGAATCTCAAGCTTCGGAAAGCTGTGCCGAGCTGGGCGATGCCTGGCGAGATGTGGAGCTACTTTTGTCACCGGCGGAGTGGCGTGGGGCATGATACTATCTTGTGCAATGCTCAGTTCAAACATTGCCTGTTTACTTTGCTTCTGTCCATACGCTCGAGTGGGGGCTCAGTCAAACATTCCAGCTGGGCAAAGGAAACGGCAAGCATTGGCGTTCAGCGTTACGGACCATCAACACTTTTGAGCCTTTGGGCTGGGAAAGGCGCAGGACTACGGCAGCAGGGAGTCCCATCGTGACTGGGCTTTTGGCTACTGCAAACACAAATCTCGCATATCTCCCATCATGTAGAGGCGCATTGTCAAACATCAACTATGCGCAGCAGGAGTATCTCGTTGTGATTCGTTTTATGATGCTGCCAATGCTTTTCCTAGCGTCAGCCGTCGAGCCTGTGACTTGGCAGTTGAAAGGACCTGCTTCTCAGAGATCGGAACAACTTAGCTGTCATGCGCATCTGCGCGGCGGATGGTGATGTGTGTGTGTGTGTCTCGTTGCAGGGTGACACGCATTTTGGCGAACAGTTTTTGGAGCAACGCCCCCACCCACCCATTGACAAGTTTCTGTCTGAAATTGAGAAAATTTACCCTTTGCCACTGCGTTGCCTTGATCCTGTTAGCGGGGCGCGTGTTGAGTTGGCTGTCTCAGCAGCTACTGGCACGCGCTGTCACTTGCGTCGACCCTAGAGGACCTTCGCCGGCAACTTGAAGCTGCCAATTCTTTGGTGCCTGATGCTCTTCGTAGCATTGATGTTGCGCAGAACGTTGACGAGCAACAGCATGTCCTGTGCTTCAGGCGGCAACGCGCACAGCGACACACCAGTCATGTGTTTGAGCAGCCTGTTCTCCCTGACAAAGCGTGCAGCGTTGCACGGTATTTGGGTTCCTTGCGCCATGTTTCTGGCCAAGTTTATATCGAAGTTTGCGCCCGCGTCAGGCAAGCTGATGTTGCGTGGTACTGTACGGGCAAGGTTTGGAACTGGCAGGGGCTCTTACGCAAACCGTGTCTTCTCCTTTATTTCCGGACTGGTGTGCAACACGTTGCTGTCGGGGTTGGAAGCATTGGTGCTCAAAGATTGTCACTACCAGCAACTTGACAGGTACATTCTTAAAAGGGGTCGCAGGCTTATGCAAGGTGCCGCTTGCAAGAAGAGTCAAACTGAAGACGGCTTCCGGTACTCGTGTCAGGCGTATCAAGTACTGGCAGAACGTGGCAGCGCACCCGCGGCATCCAGGCCTCTCCCTGGCTTAAGCAGTTACAAGCTGACTTTGACGAGTTGGGCGCTCTTGAGTCTTGGGCAGAGCAGCACCAAGATGTTGCTGGCCAGATCATGTTTCTGTTTTCAAGCTTTCGTGAGAGATTCATGGGCATGCGGTACTTGGGTCAGGCCATTCCACCACCAGGGTGGCTTGCGCCCCCTGAAGCACAAGAGGTTGTGGTTGAGCCTGCTCCAGACCGGCGGTTCATATGTGAATGCACACTGGATGATGGTTCGCAGTGCGGGGCGAGTCAGATCATATGTGCAACTTCGATCTCATGTGGTTCACTGGCTGCTGTTTCAAACATTTGCACATGGTGCCGGAACAAGTACGCAGGCAAGGAATCAGCGGCTCACCACGTCAAGAGGGCCTTTTGCCGTGGATCTTGCGGCGGGCAAAGGTCAGTTCTCAATCCGGCTCTTAGTCCGCCGGAGTCATTGCATTGCCCAGCTTGTGCGCACGCTTGTAGTGACTTGGAATCACTCTTGCAACACATTTCTGAAAATGAGACGCTGAGTGTAGCCGCACACACAGAAGGATTGTCGCCTGAGACGCAGAAGGAGCTCCTGGTCCTTTTAATACGCACTGTGCTGAAGCACTCGATCGACATTCGCGAATTCGCGAATTGCAGAGCGCCGTCTTGACAACGTCGCTCATGAGTAAAGACAGTGGATTGGCCAGCGCTGCCTCTTCAGCAGCGAGCTTCGAAGGGCAGGCAAAACGCGTGAGCTTGATGTGCTGGGCGGGCCTCACGTGCGCATGTGGGGCGCTGTTGCGCACCATGTCCCTGAGCATGGCAAGATTTCTGCAGAAGACAAGACAGTTTTGCGATCCCATTTGGCAGATGCTGATCCCAAGAAGCTGGAAGGCCTGTGTTTGGGCAAAGTGCAAAAGGTGCTATGACCCGCGCAAGGTGCGCTTCTGTTTTTGCACTGCTCAGGCAGAAACCATTTTGGATGCACTTGCTGAAGATACATCATAGGCTTCAATCTTGAGGCGAGTCCTCACTCATGTGGCGCAATTCGTGCCGCATGGTCTTCGGACCGGTGCAGTTGTTGCCACTTTTGAGACCGTGCCCGCGATCCTGCTACAGGCGGGAGAGCAGCCCCGCTTTTATTTTTTACGCAAAGGCCGTGTCGAATCGGCGTCCCGCTCGGCCATGGAGTTTTCACTTCGGAGTGACGCCAGAAAGAGATAGAGAGAGAGAGAGGGTTTAACCCGAGAGTGGCGCGGTCTCCCTCCCTCTCTCACAAAAGAAGTCGACCTAAGGCGCCCGGCCTTTCACGCCCAAGCCCTTTGCCCAGACTATACCCACATGCCCAAACTACTCATGCCCAGGCTATTGCTCCCGAACAAATAATTAAACTATTTCCGGACTACTCGCCTTTGTGCAGATAATTTGCGCCAGTTACTCTGCGGAAGTGGCTCTGCGCAGATGGCTCGGCACAAGTTGCCCTACGCAAGTGTCTCTCTGCAGATGGCTCTGTGCAACTAGTTCTGCGCAAATGGCTCTGTGCAAATTAGTTTGCGCAAGTGATTCTGAGAAAGTTGCTCGGCGCAACCGGCTGTGTGCAAATTGGTCTGCGCAAGTGATTCTGAGAAAGTTGCTCTATGCAAGTTGCTCTGCGCAAATGGCTCTGCACAACTTGATCTGCATAAGTGACACTGCGCAAGCCTAACAAAACATTAACCTCCAAACACCAAATGTAAAGTTGTGTGCACCAAAAAACAAACCACGAGCCAATACAAACCCTGAAGTCTTCTCCATCTCCCTGAAAAGTCATAAAAGGCATCGACGCTTTCAAGCGGAGGTGCTGCTCCACCGCTACATGGAGTGGATACGTGTAGCTCATCCACCGCCGTCTCCGGGAGTTCACGTGCCTCGTAGCGGCCCAAACAAAAAAAAAACATGAGAAAGCACCTGGAACAAAGACAAGAGCCCACGCCGGGCAGCCCGACAATTCCGCAAGAAGCTAAACACATACACCCACCACAAAAACCAACATGTTCAGGTTCCCAAAAGCAGTATTGTTTCATGCCTATTGTGAAAGATCTGCCTGCAATCAACCCTGCATGCTGGTGAAGGCCTCAGGCTTTGTTGTTGGATTTGGGCCTGTTTTCCAGGATCCCAAACTTTCAGTTGCCCCGAAATGATGTTTTCTTACATGGTTCTTGTTTAAAAACCTGCCCGCAATCAAAGAACGCCCAGAAATCTCAAAGGCAAGCTCCAGCAACACTGAAACTCAATCCCAAATCTCAGAAGGAAGCTCCGGCAATACTAAATCAACATTTGGGGGGCCGTTTGGCTTTTGCAGGCCTTTCGAAGCCGTGGTCTTTGAGAAAAGTCGACAACTTCATCTTCGCATGCCAGCGCTCTTTGCGCAAATGCTTGATCAGCTGGTCCATCTTGCTCCCGCGCGAGGAGGAAGAACCGGTAGTGGAGCTCTCCTTGATAGCTCCCAGGATGTCCTTGCCTTGCGAAGCTGCGAAGACATGCTCCGTGTCCAGCACCTTTGTCACGGCCATGATGTGAAGGTCAGACTGGGCCAGTGGGCCAAGTAGAATGAACTGCAGAACGAACCCACAAGCTGACCCTCAGCTGGCTATAGCCCGATTGGCACTTGAGCAAATCTTAAGTGGCGGCCGAGCATTGAAGACTGCAAAGTCATGCCGAGCTTGAGGTTGCTCGTGCTCAATCTGTTCCATGACTGCGAGCGGCTTGGGCTTCTTTCTGAAAGAGAGAGGGGGACGTAGAAAACAACAGAATCATTCCTAAACAAATTGAGAACAGCCTTCAAATTGAGCATGAGCGCCCAGTGAGGGCGGGGTAAGGCAATGCAGCCCGGCCAGGTTGTCCAAGAGCTGTGCAACTGATTTTGGTGGCTGAAGCCTCCTATTTCTGAGAGAAAGCAGTGACTTTCTGGCAAGGTGCTTCAACGTTGGACTGGTTCGCAAATGAATCAAGCTGCTGTCCGAGTTTCGCCGCCCCTGTCTCTCAAGGCTTTGGCAGTGTGATGGGGCGCAGTTGTGCATGTGCAGAGCGCGAACCCCCCCCAACCCGAGCAGTGTGACAACGACAACGACGACGACGACAACGACAAGGATGACGACAAGGAGGACGCCAACGACAAGGCCGACGACAAGAACGACGACAAGGACGACAACAAGGACGACGACGACGACGAGGACGAGGACGAGGACGAGGACGGCACAAAACAACAACCAACAGCCAACAGCCAACCACCACCGCCGTCATCACCACTATCGTCGTCATCATCGCCACCACCAACAACAACAACCACAACCAACAACCACAGCACCAGCAGAACAACAATGACAACACCAAAAAACAAACAAGACACTCCACCGATTCAACATGCCCATGGAAAGTCAAACCACTCTCTCAAGAACCGAAACATTTGCCAAACATGCAAACACTGACCGTCCAACCGAAACATAAAACAAACAACACACAGAATGTCTCAGAATGCACTGAGCCTTTGCCGCTTGTTGGCTGTCGCTCCCTGGGACCGGGGCCTACAGTAGAGGTGTAGTCTACACCTTGCTTGGTGCGCTTGTCAGCGAGGAGGGCTCCCAGAAGTGCCGTGGTCGCAAAAAACGCATTCTGTCCTGGCCATACGAGCTTGTGCGTGGCTGGGTCCTGATCCTTTAACACTGATGAAAATTTGGACAACCAGGTAGCCAAATTGGCCGCGGGTTTGCATTGGCTCAGTTGCCTTGCTTGTTAGCGATGCTTCTGCGACTTCCGCGGAGGTCTCCTGAAACCACCTTCCCATTGTGTGACTGAGTGGTCCCAACTGCAGCGCATACATTCGCCCGATGGTGAGCCAGCTCGTTCACCTGGAGTGGATCGTGACACCAGCCTGTCTGCTTTCAGAATCAATCAAACCAATGCTCAAACGCAGTATCAACCGACATCTAAACCTGGCTTCAACAAGCAGTCAATCATGCGGAGATATCTAAGTCGACTGCAGGCCAGTGGCAGTAGTAAGGTGCGACATGCGCAAGGCGTTATTTGCTACTGCCCCATAAGCTGCCAGCGTTGCCTGCCAGCCAGTGCAGGCCTCCCAGGGCTAAAGTACGTAGCCTCCCTAGCGCGGAGCCCTCAGGATAAACATGCAGGGAACGGCGTACAGTGTGAAGGGAACATCAATGTCGTGTTCTCAGAAGGGGCTAAGTGCAATTTTCAACTGAGGAGCATATGTGCGACCTGCCAAAATCAGCCTCCTAGAATGTGCCACAGTCACCAAGCTGCCGGGGCACAACAAACATTTTGCAGCTCACGGCTATGGAGGTGACCAGCACACAGCATGCAAGAATGGCATTCGGGTGACGCGTGGATTCAGAGGCCCAGGTTGCCAAAGCAATGAATGCATTCCGAGTTTCCAGCATTCAAAGACACCGCAAATCACATCTCGTCATGCGAAAACTGTGTGGCTGCTAGCCGTTGTTGGTTTCACCCTGCCTGGCTTGCGCATGCCAGAAGCATCAAGCCGTAGAAGCCTTCAAGCTTAAAGGCAACGATTTGCACAATGATGTTGACCTCATGTCATGCAGCTTCGGATCGAAGGCACCCATTTGTTGAAGAGCTCGCGCGCTCTCACTTATTCGCTTCAAGCCGAACACGGGCCAATTTAGAACCATTTCCCGTCGCATCGGCAAGGGACGACTGATGGAATACCAGCGGACACAAAGCCCTGTCCAAGACCCTGCAGGATGACCTGCATGGGGCCATAGTGGGAATCCTGACGGGGAAGATTTCCAACCCATGACCTACGGCCCCTGAACGCCCAAACCTACGCTGTAGCGCCAAAACGGCCCTGAGAAGGACCCCGTGGAACCTGCGGAGATGTCCTGCGCCAACCATTTCACCGGATAGCAGCTCACGGAGGTGAAGAACTCGCAAATTGAAGCGCACAACTCCTCGAATGGTGCGCAGTCCCTACCGAACTGCCGGCTTGTCTAGGCAAAGCCTGCGACGGTTTTTGTGTGCCATCTCGCAGCTCCCAATCAACAAGACAGCGTTTCCGAAATCGGCCCAAGAGTCCGGTGAAATGAGGCCAGTGAAGATGATGATCGTGTAGCTTACAAGTTCATCGAAAGATATTGTATGATAGATGCGCCAGTGGAGATAGCAATAACCTGAGTGCAGAATGTTTAGCCAGGTCAAGGAATGAAACGCAAAGCACGCAGTTCCCAGCCTCTTTTACACTGGATCTTGGTAGGGACCATCATTACAGTTTGGGATCTGGAGTACGTGGCAAGGGGCCAAACACGGCTCCCTGAACCAACAGGATCACGGCGAAGAGATTGCACTGCAAGCTCCGACGTATTCGCCTGGCGGTGTCCTTCTCGAAGCATCGGACCTCACACCGTGGGCCGCACCGACTGTCAACACCCTAGACTTCAGAAGGCCAGAAAAGCAACCCACTGACACTGACTAACCATGACTCTCCATAAGGGATCAACTGACGTATCCGTGCCTTGTAACACACAGCCGTGCACCCCAGCGTGCCAGTGGAAATGATAGCAAAGGGCAAGGACGTACCGATGTAAGGAGCCTCGGTGACTTTTGGCTTTCCCAGTCACTCAGCCGCAAGCGTGATGCAAGCCCACGCCTTTCACGTTCTCACCTTGCGAGCAACTTTGTGGATCTTGGAGCCCAGTATGACAGCAGTCGCCAGCGTCAGGGACATGGTCTCGAACAAGTCCTTACTGCCCAAGTGCTGCCTGTGCAATGCATGGGCTGCTAAATGGCAGGAACTCTCTGAATGCAGGCTGCCGAACATAGTGGCGAAAACTTGCACGCAGGCGCGTCCGACATTGCGATGCAATGAGTCCTACACTTTTTCAGAAGCCAAGCTTCAGAAGAAGTTCCACCTGAAATGTTGCGCACAGTTCTGTCTGAAGGCAGAAGTGCATGCGTCCCAACGGGCAAAGGCCATTCCAAAAGGGCCAGCCCACTGCAACGAGGCACCCACATCGGCAATGTTCTCGCCGATCGCCTGAATTTGTCGGGCTGCATGGTTCTTGCACGGCCAACTTGTACGCAACGCGCTGCGCAAGGCGTCCGGAAATGCTTCAGAGCTGCATCCAAGTAATTTACAGGATGCATCGTCCTCAATGTTTCTGCCATCTGCTCCTCTATTTGCTTTCGGATTTCCAGCTCCTGCACGGGGACCATCAACAGCCCCCCCAAACCGACCTTCTCGTGTCCTTGGCCGTGACGTATTGGGCATCTTGCATCTCATCGACTTGAAAGTCCTTGGCTTTCGGTAAAAAGCCTTGCGAAGGTCCCGCGCTGCGTCCAAGTCTCTGGGTTGATGAGCTTTTCGGTTGCAATCGCCTTCTCGTCCTTTTCTCCGTCCTCACTGTGAACCAATCATGGTGAGACTCATTGGACATGCGAACGCAAAATTTCGTATGCGAAGTGAACTTGCAACGGGGCTCGCCACCAAGCTTTACGAGTACAACTATAAACGAGTGCACCACAGCCTTGCTCTTCCGGGCGTGCTCGATTGGTGCGCCCCCTTACGAGGGAAGTAATACTTCCGCCTTTGCGTCTCAACAGCACTTCATGGGCAGGTGAGGCTCTATCAATATAGTGCCTCCTGTGTCCACCGCTAGTGAACTGAAGGATCCCAACCAGGCGCAGCCCCCGCAACCGTAATTGCTCGACTGGGGTTATTTCCGTGCTTTTGT
>CAUJNA010000705.1:82500-102500 GCA_963377175.1 Effrenium voratum | reverse complement strand
GTTCTCCAGTGGGCCCACCCCCATCATTTTGCCAGGTTCCAACGCGACCGTCAGCTCCCCTTTGCGCCCACAATCTTGTCGCCCCCCTCCCCCCAAAGACAAACCTCAAGCAAAGCCTCTTCGAGGCCAGCTTTTGGGAAAATCGATGAGCCGCAAACTACTTCAACCGGGTTCGTCAAAGCAGCGAAAGGCTTGACGAAAGAACTGCATGAAAACAACTACTATAATGCCAGCTGAGGCTTCACTAACAGGGCGGGCTCATCCGAAAAGTGCAACTGAACGCCACCCCGGGCATTTCTTGCACCCGCGGCCCTGCCTGCGGGGGAGCTTTGGTCATAAACCCTCCGAGGTATTGGATTTGATTATTCCTGGGCGTCGCTATGGCTCAAACATGCAAAGCTGTTGCCACGTCGCGCAAAATCGTGAAGAGCGCTTTCTGGCCGCTTCGCAAGTGAGGTGATGTAAGCCGAGGGCTTTCTGAGAGCCACCACCAGCTCCATGACTGAGGCATCTGCAACCTGGCTTGGGTATTTGGTTCACTACTCAGTGCGGCCCGGCAAGCAAGGCAGCGTGCCAGTGCCACTGACAAAAGGAAAGCTGCGTGCCTGCAGCACCTGGTAGAAGTTTGGAAACGCCGGCTTGCGGAACAAGGGCAGGACAAACCTTGGCAAACCCGGCATAGCAAGCTGCACACATGGCAACAAGCTGGGACCAAATATCAAACTAGGGTATCAGCAGTGCTTTGGAGCCTGTCGCATCAGGAGCAGCTTCATCTTGCAAATTCCCGGAGCTCCATGCTAGCTGGCTCTTTCTGAGCACCATAACGCTCTCTCTAATCTGGCCTGTTTGCCCTCCGCTGCCAGGCGGCTCCTCAACCCACAGCACAGAATTTAGCCATGGACGGCACAGCCATGACCAGCCCGCAGCCCAACTTACTCATGGGGGGTTTCTTGGATGGCCTGCTGATAGGGGCTATTTCAACTTAGCTGCAAACCACCAAAAGTAGTTGCCTGGTCCACCCAGGGTCCAACAGAGACTGCAAAACTAGAAAAGACCCCGCATGGGAGATTTCAACAGCACCTGGACCAGCACCCTGACGACGTGCTAGCAACCACCACACCACCTTAAGCACACCAAGCAGCAGCCTGGTTAGCTTCCGCAAGTACCACCAACAGCCAAAGCACCCGACCAGCCGACCAGCGCCCAAACCAGCACCCGCAACAGCCAGCAGTTGCCATGCTAGCGAAAGCACTCTGACCAGCACCCTGACTAGCCCAACTGCATCGCCAAACAAGCACTGCCGGCAATCACCATCAAAACTGCGCCCTGACCAGCACTTGCAGCAGCAGCTTAACCATCACCCACAACAGCAATCAGGTTGCATCGTAAAACAAGCACCATAAGCAACCACCACAGGCACCCTGACCAGCACGCACAAGAGAACCCTGACTGCATTGCAAAATAGACACCGCTGGCACTCTGCCGTCAATCTCAACCAAAATGCGCCCACGCCGTCAGCACCCCAAACTGCATGCCCTCCGGCACCCGGCCGTCACTATCGATTAGAAGTTAGATTTCCTGGAAAAAAACAAAACAAACGTGGCAACAACCAAAACCGCGACATAGACCCAAAAGATCCGCATCTACCACCACCCATGCAGATGTACAAAGGGTCTGCAAAAAATGTTACAAATCAGCAAGCCCCGCATACTGAGTGGCCGGTCTGCATCCGCATCCTGCACGCTTCCTCGGTGGAAGTACATGGTGTCTGCTCACATTCTAACTTTTCTCTTTAGGCTGGCGCCGGCGGAAGAGCGCGCGCTGCGGAGAAAAATGGGCTGCCACCTGCGATGCAAGAACACAACTGTCGCTGGATCTAGCAAAGTTACTTGTAGCCTGCACCCTCATGGAATGTCGTGGCAAGCCGTGGTTCATAGGTGGCTGCGACTTCCCCACCAGTTCTGGCGTTTTGGATTGGTGGTTTGGAGCTGAGGGCTGGTTTTCCCCTTTCCAAGAGCCAGGGGTTCAAATCCAAATCCAAACCACCAATCCAAACAATCGATTCCCGAGCTACCTGACACTAATGACCCGCTGGGTGTCATCTCCAGTTCCACGCCTCGAGCGGCTTTGCCTGACAAGCGGGAACCCACCTTTTCACGACTGCATCCAGCATATGCAAATTCCAAAGGCACGCAAAAACAGTATATACAGTATGACATGAAACCCGGCGGTCGTCTCCAATTCCCGGTTTTCACGTTCATTCCCAATTTTTGGATTGCATGAAGCACCCGGCTCCCTCTTGACCTCTCCGACTCAAACGACCAGTGCCTCGTCCATGAGCTGGTGCGGCATGCAAGCACGTGCATCTAAGGGAAGTCTTGCACGGTATCAGGGACTTCTCGAGTATATCTTGTCGGCCTTCATTGGTGCGTCTCGTCTGCGCACCAAATCGCATGGCTTGGCGTGCTACTTAGGTGGACAATTTGAGTGTTTAGATGCGTTGAGCCACATTGAGGCTGCAAGGTCCTCATGAAATTGCCTGTCCAAGTCGGGAGTGCGCTTTGCACAAATTCAACGAACCATTGCTCTTCGAGCGCGAGGCAGGCTTTTGGTCACGAATGCGCAAATGGGTGAAGCATGGACAAGAATCGCTTGCTATCTCGAAGCACTCCAGGCATTGCCTCACTTCGCGATTTGCGGCAACTAATTGAGACTTCGAATGAATTTTCGCATAGCAGTACCACTGCTCCTGGTGGGTTGCCCAGCTAGGAGAAACGATGCTGCCTCATCCTACGCAAACAAGGTTGACGGGTGACAGGGACAGTCTTCAGACTAAACAATCTTCAGGCAAACAAACTGATGTCCCTAGCTGTAAATCAACCCTATAAGAATGCCAAAAAGGGGCCCAACTGGTCGAAATCTATAATTGGCCTGGAAGTACAATCTGTCACTGCACAGCAGAAGCCGGCCTGGAAGCCGAAAAAGGCACATGCCCATCACGAATGTGATGATACTACCGCCACAGCAGATCCGTTGCTTGGGAACTGATGCTGGGTTGCGGCATAGGTAGCTGGTCAGCTTAGCAACTAGGAGCCGGCAAGCGCCCCGTCGATTGGAAGATCAATGCCACACTTCCGGATTGGGTTGAGGCAGGCTTAGATACCAACCGGTCAAACGGTCAAAATACATGTTGCCAGCGCACATCGCTCAATGTGAGCCCTCACGAGGCCATGACGGCTTCACTCAGGCGGGCCGGCAGGTCCTGAGCAAGTCGGTCTGCCAAATGGGGAGCAACAACCGAGGCACGGCAGCACAATGTACACTTGGGTGTGACTGAAAGTAGGGGATCCCAGAAAAGCTGGTTCTCCCTTTGGCTTCCCTTCAAAGCAGCCGCAACAAGGGTACTCAAAAACCAGAACAGCCCCACTTGTCGTCTAGGGGCTGTTGGACGGGCTCAAAGATGCCATCCAAGGATCAATCGACAGGCACAGCCCGGTAGCATCTCTAATTTTCAGGCACAGCCGCAGCCAATGAGCTTTCCCCAATCCTACCCTTGGGGAAGCAAAACTCGCCATGGTCCACAAATCAGCTGCTCTTCTCAAAAGCTGCCATGTCTGTTGCCCCCCACCCCCGGCAAGGTCTCAAAAATTGCGGGAAGCGGGTGGTGTTGCTTTGGGCTCCCCAAAAGTAACACTAACATGGAGGCGAAAAGACAATTTCCGGAGGAATATTCTTCTGGCCCCCCCTTTAGGGGCCCCTTTTGACACACACACACACACATGTAACTTGTCTACTAATTACTAATAATAAGGATAGGGAAAAAAAAGCAGAGGGGAACCCTTGCAAACACTACGCGTTCGATGGCAAGTCGCTGGATTTCCGCTTGCGTCTTGTGGACTTCTTCCGCTGGCTGACTCGACGCTCTGTGGCGCTGATCGCCTCACCACAACGCGCACGCGCGCGTGGCACGTGGCAAAATGGGTGGCTCATTGGTTGTTTTGTTTGATTTTTTTGTGGATGAAGGAGGAAGGAATGGGGATCCACCACTTTTTGAGGGTCCTCTATTTGAGACAAGCCCAAAAGGCTCAAGCTTGCAGAGGGCCTGTGACCCTGAGGCCAGCACAGATTCCAACCTGGATTCCATCTGCGCTATCTTCTCTGCAGCGTTGCTGTGCTCAGTCATCAGCTGCTGAAGGTTGTAGCGCACAAACCGCGTGGCGGTCTTGGAGTCAAAGGCCTTAGGCCGCACGTAAATTGCGAATCCCACGTTCATTGACTTCGGTTCGTTATGTTTGATTCGAAGGGCCTCACTCAAAATATTGGATTCAAACTGTTGCACACACAGGCTGTTCTGTGATTGAAACGTGGACCTGATTGTGCAAGCATCGGCTGCCTCACAATGTGTCAAGCCGCCCATCTAGAGAGAGTCTTCTTGAACTCGTCAGGATCGATGGTCCCGCCGCCGTCATGATCAAGCATGAGAAACAGCTGCTCCAAATCATTCTGGTCAATGTCCATTACACGCAGGCGATTCTGAAACTCCCGGACCCTGCGGGCTCCTTCAAGAAGCTCATCGAAAGTCAGCGTCCCATCCTGGTTGGCGTCAATTTCAAGGAACATCCGGTCAAGAGCTCTCAGGTCATCCTCTGCATCTTCCTCCATGTCCATGGCCATGGAAGTCACATCCCGCATCCGCTGTTCTGCAAAAGTGTCGACAACAACAGCCACCACCAGGTTCAAGATTCCAAAGACTATAGTGAGGTGCGAGCCGACAAATATACCTGTCGCCAGCCAGGGATGGTGTTCAATCAGGGGCACAGCAACATCACCCCAGCTGTCACCAGCCACCACGGTCTTGAAAATCAGCAGGTTGGCGAAAAAGACCGACTGCAACGACTTCGCGCAGAATTCGCAATCCTGCACAACAAAACAAAATCATGATTTGACAAACAAAGTCATCCCCATTCAATGGTAGGTTAAAGAGAAACGAAACCAGTTGTTTGGCCTTTACGCGAAACAGTCAAAGTGACTTTGCCAAGGCCTTTGCTCTTCTTCACACTGGGACCCACAGCTTTGCCGCTGCGAGATTTTGCCACATTGAGCCACAATCAATGTGCCGTTTCTTCTTGCCCGAGGGAGGGTGCGATGGATTTTCAAGGGCACTCGACATTATGCCGATGTGGCATGCATCCTTCAATGTTGCTTTTCATGTTTTGGTCCGTCAATCAGCTTTGCCAGCTGATTGCTACCGGCTGCAGCCTAGGACCCCTTGGGCTTTTGCCCAAGGAGCCTACAAAAAGAAACGAAGCTGAGAGGCTCCCTCCAGGTCCTGCCAAATCCCAAGATCGACCATGTCAGGCATTAGTGGGTTCAGCAACTCCACCGCCAGCATCGCCCAGGAGGTCATGATCACGAAGCAGAACAGAAAGGACCAACACAGCGTCCTCACTGGAAAGCAACAAAAGAACACCAAGGCCCCGGAGAACAAAGCAACGCCTGTCATTTGCTCTGACTTTCCAGATGTTCAATGCTCATTCCAGCGGTCAGGTGCACCACAAGCCACCCCTGATTCGACCCCACAAAGCTGCCCGTGTTGCAACCACAGTCAGCTTATGAAGCTCAGAATGACATCACTGCATCGTCAGAAGCATGATTGAAGCATGCCCTTCGTGAAAGGAAACAGGGAAACATTCAAGCACCAGAAGGCGTCTCCGAATCTCTGCAAAAGTGCCTTTGCCCGTCTGAAGCCAGGAATCTTGAAGCAAAGGCCAGTCATTTTGAGAAGCTTCCGGAGCTCCTCAGGTTCAACCCTCACAGCTTCCGGTCTCACGTTGAGAAGCTGTTGGCCATGTGCATATGCAGCTCATTCATGCTACACTGCTACACCCCCTTTTCAGCACAAAAGCTCCACGTCAAAAGCAAAGTTGCCTCATGCGATCGAGCCTGTCACATCCAAGCAAATAAGTTTGCTAGCCTGATTCTGCCAGCGGGGCTAGGAGCAAATCGAGCACATCTCCCCAAGTTGTCAAGGCAAAGTCTCAAATGAGATGGCCACATGTGGCCAGCAAGGACTTCAACGGCTGCCTGACATCCCCCAGCCCCGGCCTTCAGCATTCGAAACTTGCGGAACAAGCGGAAGAGCCGCATGATGCGGACTACCCTCCTCAGCTGCGAGGGCTTGGCAATCCCGCATTAGCACCAGCTGATTAGCAAACAAGGGAGAAGAAACGTTGTAAGCCAAGCAAGGAGCGCCACAAAACTTAGCTGTTGCCCTAACCTGAAAGAAGTGAGCTGCCAGGTCTGAGACAAGTGGAGAAACAAGTGGGAGACAAGCTGTGGCAAGGTCCCAGCCACCAAGCACAAGCAGGGAGACAAGTGGGGAGACAAGTCGGGAGACAAGTCAGTGCGAGACAGCAGGAGCAATCCTTTGCGTGAATAGAGAACCCCAACAGTTATGCTGTTTGGGGAATAAATCTAAAGAATCACAAATAAAATCAAATAAACAAATTCGACACACGCACATACACAGACTGAGAGATTGGGGCGTTGCTCAAAGATTCTCTTAGATACGTGCGGTTGGGCGCTTGCCCGCTGCAATCCTAGCTTAGCTTGTAATCATTGTAATAAACTGGACATTTTCCACCCATCAAGTCGTGTTTGCTTTCGGTGATTGATTGAGCTAATTTATATGACGCAAACATATGTTTCCACGTCCCCACCAAGGGAGACAACGGGAACAGTATTCAGCAGTGCCCCCCCGAAAAGGATGCGACGCCCCCAATACATTAGGGGGCGCGGATCTCAATGCAATCTAGCTGCAGCACGCGCAGCAGGGTAAATTGGTCCACGGATATGCCCGCGGCCTCGAGAATAATCTGTGCCACGCCAGATGCTACAATCAGGAGGTCAAGAAGGAACCCCATGTCATGCAGGACACGTCGGCCCCGCAAAACTGTGAACGCAGTCATTTCCGCCGAATAAATAACCAGGCAGAATGAAGCAGCCCATTCCTGCCATGGTGGGGTCTCCACGCCTGACGCCCTGAGGTCAATATCATACCAGTTCAGGCCCACATCCACAATGATGATGATGCCGGTGCACACATCGTACTTTGTGGATCTGAGGAGCCGTTCAAGTCGCCCTCTCCATCCCGGCGCGTCATACTTATTATTCAAGAAGGACTGCAAGCGAACAAAGTTGGTCGAAGGGGCACTCACGGTGCGGGCGACGTCCGCCGCGGCTTTGGTGTCCATGGCGCCTTTGGCACTTGCTTGGCTCTTGTCAGGGAGGTCCTCGATCTCCGAAATCTTCACCTGATTCACGCCCTCCAGGTTCTGCTCGGCCTCTTGGCTCATGAGGCACCACGGCGGGCGAGGGAAGCCATGGCTGGCTGCGAATGATTGAACGAGTGCTGTCTTGGCGTGGTTTTGCCCTAAGCTTTGTTTTTGCACCGCGGCAGCCCTGTGAACTGCCTGAGCTGAGTACAGCTGCGTCTGACAGTCGCACGGCCTAGAAAGCTCAAACAGTCGCACAAACACATCGAGAAGGGGGGCACTCTCAAACGTCACTAAGGTTAAGCTCGAGGTTAAGCAATTTCTTTAGAGATCAAATCAGTCGGGACTCGGCACAGCTGCATCTGGCGCGACGTGCCTTTTCAACGACCCTTCTCCGTAGAAGCGCATGCAGCAAGCGCTCCGAAGTTGACCTACGGTGACAATTTGCCTGCATAATTAAATTGCATTTCCGCATTCAACTTCCCAGCCCCTCCTGCCATCTTCCTCCTGCAACACCGGCCACTGCCACCGCCCGGATCTTAGACGGCACCTGGCAGAAAGACGCCGCCAGTTCCATTAGCAACTTCACTCGGCCTCTCACGCGGGCCCTGTTACAACAAAGTCGTCAGACTCCAGCAACTGCAACCGTGTTGTATCAAGCCTCAACCGAAACAAACACGAGCAACCCCTGCAGCTGCGGCAGTCCAACTCGTTGTTGAGTGTGGCTTGCCTTCGACTGAACACGTGTCACTACTGAAACCAACGCAGCAAAACGGTAACCTCCAGTCGATGTTGCATGATCTAAGAATGTGTGGCCAGAAAAATGACTCTGGACTGGTATCCCTGTTGGTATCTGTCGACTTGCTCAAAACCATCGACATCGCCCACTTGAAATCAGCCCCTTAACAGGCACCATGCTGAAGAGAAAAAAATCACAAACTTTGAACACCTGGTGACGTGGCTTGGAGCCCATGGCCTTGCAACAAGGTGGAAAAAGGGGGGAGGGGTGGTGCATTGTGCTTGACATGTGCTTCGCAAGATAGAAGCGCGGCATGAGCTGCCAATGTGTTGCGGGGACCCCCCAAGCGCACCGACGTCCGTGGCAGCCCCAAGTCAGTCAAGATGTGCAGCACCTACGCACAGGGAGGAGGAAGGAAAGGATAGACAGAGAAAAACAAGAAAAAAAGAACAGAGAAGAAACGACAGAAACGAATAAAGGGCAGAAGGAATAAATAAATCATAAAAAAGGAAATAATGAAAGAAAGAAAGAAAGAAAGAAAGAAAGAAAGAAAGAAAGAAAGAAAGAAAGAAAGAAAGAAAGAAAGAAAGAAAGAAAGCAAGAAAGCAAGAAAGCAAGAAAGCAAGAGATAAAGATAGAGATAGAGATAGAGATAGAGGTAGAGAGAGCGACAGAAACAACAAAGATAAAGAAAGGAACGAAATAAAAGGGAATAAAGACACAGAAACAGAGAGAGAGAGAGAGCGAGAAAAAGAGAGAGGGGGCGGAGATATAATAGACAAATGATGAAAAAAAGAAAATGAACACACATGAACGAAAATCAAGAGAGAAAGAGAGGGAGAAGCGAAACAAAATCAAGCATTATGAAGTCGGGGCACCTCTAGGGGTTGCCTCGCAATACATACATAAATGTCTGAGATGGCGCTCCACACGTGCGCCCAGAATGCAAATCAGAGCACGTCGAATGTGTGCTCAAAATGACAATGCGTTAGAGTTCGCAATGAAACCGAATGACCCGAAGCACGGTGGATGTGTGCTCCAACATGCTGCACGTCGGATGTGTGCAAATCAAACGTGTTCAAATCAACCGAACGCAAACCACTGACTCGCTCAGACGCTTTTTCTTCTTTTTCCGTCACACTGCCAACGGGGGAAAATCGTGAGAGTCCATGCTACTCCCACCCATGCACATCTGCACCCATCGGTGCCATCTCCACAAGCTTATCTCAGACAACATCTTGTCACTTGTCACTCCGGGTGGGTGGGTGGGTCACAAAATTCATGGCATTGCATTGGCGCGGTGTGTGTTTAAAGAAAAGAAAACATGTCATGCCCAAATTGTAAGGTTGCTCTCGCAGCACGCACAACTGCAGGCAATGCCAAGAATGTACACAAGTGACTGTTCTGAGGGTCCTCATGAGCAAGAACACCCATGTAGGCTAAAACTCCTAGCACTTAGTGCCTCGCCATGCCCCTATTCATAATTCCAATGGCGGATGGATCCAAGGGCCCTCCTGTGCTCCGCACCCAGCAGCACCCTTGGGGTGTGCTCAACATGTCCGCAAGCGACTCAATCAAAGTGAGGGCTGCAAACCAGCTCTATAAACAGCTTGCAGCCTTCTTGCACCAATGTAATGAGCTTGGCGTGCTCCATGCTCTGGCTCTTGCGGTGCTTCGCATCATTGATCGCTACATCCACTTTTGCTCATTGCCAGGCATGTGCTTTTTGAAGCCTGGGGCCGCGATGCCTCAGGAGCTTTGAGCACGGCCAAAGAGGCACAGCCCAGGTGCGCAGCGCTTTGCGACGTTCTGGACACAGTTATGTTTGCACGCTGGAACATCCCGACACGTGCTGGCAAGAGCCAACCGCCAGCCCAGAGGCAGACTCCGACCTCAGCTTGTCAGTGAATACTTGCGCGTGACTAGTGTGCGCTTGCCAGCGCTGCCCGCCCTTGACAGCAAGCGCTGCTTGAGTGGCTCTGTAAGACACATTCCTGCAGGAAGCAAGCTGCTGCGTTTCGAGAAACAGGGGGACGGTAGTGTTTTGTGCATCTTTGGACTCTTTCGCTCAACCCTTATGATGATTTGGTCCAGGTCTCATCAGAACCATATGCGAGCAGCTCCCCCCTTGAAATGTCCAGGCTGAGGATTCAGCGCCTCAATCAATGGTGCGGGTGGGTTTCAGAGCTCGAGAATCGAGACAAGGAGCTGAAGAGCAAACTTCACCCACATGTGAAGCAGATTGTGTGTGGCAAGAACCTTGCTCTCATGGAACGTTTCATGGACATGCTTAATTGGCCGGATAAGGCAACCTAACTGAGCGGTGATCAAAATCAATAGGCCAAATTGCGATGATATCATTTGGCGCTTCCGCGTGCTTCCACGCGCTTCCGCGCTGCGGGCGTTTGCTTCCGCACTCTCATTTCCCTTCCGCGCCTTCCGCGGCTTGCGTCTCTTTCTTGCCAAGCCAACACAACTAGATCCACGGAAGATGAGGCCAGATCGGCCCATGGCTTTGGATTTGGCGGCTTGGACGTTAGAAACAGGTAAGTGAAACAGCCATGCTGGGGAAGCCCTGAAGAGATTTGCGAGCCTGTGCTTGAGGCATCCAGTTTCTGCTACGAGCAGTAGACGGCTGTGGCAAATGGTTTATGGGTCACGACGAGCCCTGAAACGCGAATCCCAATAGATTTGCAACGCATACGTGAAGACTCACGACACACCGCGGCTACGATTCCTGCACAGGGCCAACGAGAACAACACATCGCACACAAGTCATCCAAATCACGGAACCCTTCCGCGGTCCTTCCGCGACCTTCCTCCAGTGTTCCGCGAGTTCAGCCCAACATCAATCTCCACGCATGTAAGGCCCGGGGTTCAAAAAAGATTTGTTTAGCCCGAACAAATCGTTTTTAAGCCCCGGGAGCAAAAACAACTTGTTGGGCCCGAACAAATCGTTTTTCAGCCCCGGGAGCAAAAACGGAACAAATCGTTTTTCAGCCCCGGATTTCTTGGGCCCGAACAAATCGTTTTTTCAGCCCCGAAAGCAAAACCAATTGTTGGGCCCGAACAAATCGTTTTTCAGCCCCGGGAGCAAAAACGATTTGTTGGGCCCGAACAAATCGTTTTTCAGCCCCGGGGGCAAAAACGACTTGTTGGGCCCGAACAAATCATTTTTTAGCCCCGGGAGCAAAAACGATTTGTTGGGCCCGAACAAATTGTTTTTCAGCCCCGGGAGCAAAAACGATTTGTTGGGCCCGAACAAATCGTTTTTCAGCCCCGGGAGCAAAAACGATTTGTTGAGCCCGAACAAATCGTTTTTCAGCCCCGGATTTCTTGGGCCCGAACAAATCGATTTTTCAGCCCCGAAAGCAAAACCAATTGTTGGGCCCGAACAAATCGTTTTTCAGCCCCGGGAGCAAACACGATTTGTTGGGCCCGAACAAATCGTTTTTCAGCCTCGGGAGCAAAAACGACTTGTTGGGCCCGAACAAATCATTTTTAAGCCCCGGGAGCAAAAACGATTTGTTGGGCCCGAACAAATCGTTTTTCAGCCCCGGGAGCAAAAACGATTTGTTGGGCCCGAACAAATCGTTTTTCGGCCCCGGGAGCAAAAACGATTTGTTGGGCCTGAACAAATCGTTTTTCAGCCCCGGGAGCAAAAACGACTTGGGCCCGAACAAATCGTTTCTCAGTTCTGGGAGCAAAAACGATTTGTTGGGCCCGAACAAATCGTTTTTCAGCCCCGGGGGCAAAAACGATTTGTTGGGCCCGAACAAATCGTTTTTGAGCCCCGGGAGCAAAAGCGATTTGTTGGGCCCGAACAAATCGTTTTTCAGCCCCGGGAGCAAAAACGATTTGTTGGGCCCGAACAAATCGTTTTTCAGCCCCGGGAGCAAAAACGATTTGTTGGGCCCGAACAAATCGTTTTTTGGCCCTGGTGTTTCGCCTCGATTCAAAAGTAAATGTCGGCCAGCCAGCCCTTTCCACGAGGCCTGCGTGACTCGGGAAAGTATACGGAGCCATCCCACAAAGCGCAAAATCTTGAGGCTCAAGTCCTTCCGGGCTCTGCTGGCAGAGTTGTGCCTCTTGCGGGCTTGCAAGCCCGGGGCGCGGAAACGATGCCCGAACATTTTTTGCGAAAACCACTGTTGGGCCCAAATCGCTTGAGAGCAAAATATTTCTACACGCGTTTGACGCTCCAAAAATGTTACCCTTCCGCGCCCTTCCGCGGCGCAAATCTCTTAGTCAAGTCCGCCGGCCCTTTACCAAGCTTCCGCGGCCTGCAGAAAACCTTCCGCGCGGATTGATTTCAGCGCTCCCTTGCTTAAATTGCTTTGAGCTTTTTTGATCGCTGCTCAACTGAGTTCATGGACGGGTTCAGGATCGTAGGCCGTGCCGATAACTCTCACCTGTTTAAGCCGGGCCTCACTGTTGGAGCGCTTGACGAACTTGAGCTCAGTAAGATGGTGAGCTCGAAGTGCAGAAGGGTTCCATGTGAACAGCAACCGGACACGCAAGCACTGCTTTGCTACTCGAAAGGGATTTGCATTTGTTTTCGTTGCAGCACCTCGGCCCAGCTCGGACACAACAGCATCAGCAGCAGCAACATCAGCATCCCTTGGCTCTGGGTAAGGGTCAATAGGTTCGGCTCTGGGTGGGGCACTAGGTTCGGCTCAAGGCCCAAATTCTTGGCAAGGTAGCGTTTGAAGAGCCTAGCGAACACGCCAAAGAATTAGCAGACATCACCAGGGCTGAAAGGCTGGTTGAAGGGGCCTTTCACCCCAGAGCAAGTGTCCGCCGCCTTGGCGTGTGCTGACTAAATCCTTGTCAGGCGCTTTGCGGTGGTCAAAAGCTCAGGCTGATGATGTGAGAAAAACCGTGTGAACGAAACCTTCTGTTCTGCAGAAAAGGTGACCTTGCAAGCCATGGATCATCTGCTGTGGTCCATGAACGTGCTCACTCACTTCTTTGCTCACAGGGGGGGTGGAGTTTACCTTGAAGTCGGTTCACTCCGAATGGGCGCACCACAGTGCCAAGCTCAGGGTCACCTTGTTGGACCTGAAGTCCGCTTACAAGCAATTTGCTTTGCATCCAGCGGGTCACAACAAGGCCGTGGTCACGCTTAAGAACCCAGATTCCAACTCTCTCAAATGTTATATCACCTTGGCCTTGCCATTTGGGGCAACGGCAAGTGTAACACACTTCTTGAGGGGGAGTCTGTTCCTCCACGCGGTCGGATGCCTCTTAGGCACTTGTTGGAGCTCTTACTTCGACGACTTCCCAATGGTGTCGCATGCTGCCACGGCCACTTCCACTCTGGCCTCGACTAAGGCGCTGTTACATATGCTAGGCTTTGAGTGCTCCAAAGAGAAACTTGCGCCCTTTGCCGAGCAAGCCGACATGCTCGGTTTGACTGTCGACGTGTCACAGTCTCACAAAGGCCTTTTGCATGCGCGCAATAAGTCTTCCAGAGTCAACGAGCTTGCGCCGAAGCTGGAGCGCGTGCTCGTAAAAGGACACGTTGCGCCTGCAGAACTGCCGTCCCTTGTTGGAAAGCTGCAATACGCTGATGCCCAAGTCTTTGGGCGGGCCGGCAGCATCGCTCTGCATGATCTCCGGAATCTCGGACATGTTTCGCGGGCGCCGGTACCCAGCCCTCAAAGTGTTGCTGCAGTTGAGAAGCTCCGCAAGAGGATCCTCCACGGCAGGCCTAGAACTCTTAAGGCTACTTGGAGAGACCCCCCGGTTGTTATTTTCACTGACGGGGCTCTGCAAGAAGCTTCAGAGCTTGGGTCTGAGGCAACGGTGCTCTTTCCACCAGACAACCAGTCAAAGGTGGAAGTGTTCGGCTCCCATATCCAGCGGCAATTCTTGGCAGGTGGAGAAGGGACGGTGCGCATCATGTCATAGGCATAATGGAGCTGTACGCCATGGTGACAGCCTTGTTGCACTGGAAGCATGCCATCGCTTCCAGGCAAGTTTTGATTTTCGTTGACAACTGGAGCGCGCTGGACGCGTATGTGAAAGGAACATTGGAAGTTGACACTTGGAGAGAACTCCTGTTGGCTCTTGAGGACCCCAGCAAGCTGGCCATGACCTGTGTGTGGGCCGCGCGAGTGCCATCCAAGTCCAACATTAGCGACGGTCCCAGCCGTGCCTGCCTCAAGGAGCTCGGGCAGTTTGCGCCCCAGCCTCTCTGCCCAATCACGGGCCATATGCTGCGGAGTCTTGTCTAAAGCGCACGGGGGAGTGGCAAGATGTTGTCTGAGATAAGCTTGTGGAGATGGCACCGATGGGCGCAGATGTGCATGGGTGGGAGTCGCATGGACTCTCACGATTTTCCCCCGTTGGCAGTGTGACGGAAAAAGAAGAAGAAGCGTCTGAGCGAGTCAGTGGTTTGCGTTCGGTTGATTTGAACACGTTTGATTTGCACACATCCGACGTGCAGCATGTTTGAGCACACATCCACCGTGCTTCGGGTCATTCGGTTTCATTGCGAACTCTAATGCGATGTCATTTTGAGCACACATTCGACGTGCTCTGATTTGCATTCTGGGCGCACGTGTGGAGCGGCATCTCGAACATTTGTGTATGTGTTGCGAGGAACTCTCACTAGATAAGTCAAGGGTTATGACTCTACAACATGTTCTGCGCCGATTTCGCGCGCAGCCAACGGGCATGATCAAGTAGCCTCGGCGGGCTGCCTCAGAGCTGAGGACCGCGCTACCTGCGCACAGTTCAATGAAAAGAGGCCCAAGCTCAGGCAAGGGTGCGAAAGCACGCTCAAGGTCAGGGTTGATGCTTGAAGCCACAGCACTGTGAGCGGATCGCTTTGGGCTGCGACTACGCTCAGTTCCAAGTGGCTTGAAATCATAGCATGAGTGGTCGCTGGCAGCTGATTCGGAAGGGTTCGAAGCGAAATCACGTGCAATTGAAAAACTTGAGGCGCTCTTGGGCTTGGCCATCGCCTCCTACTGCGCCATTGCGCCGCTTTTTGTGACCCTCGTCACGGTCTCGCCGCTGCCGCGAAGCGGGATTACAGCGGCTTTGCGGCTTGCACTGTACACATCTGCGCCCATCACTTCCTGACGCATCTCATCAGGCCCATCGGGCCTAGTCAGGAGCCCCCCCCTTCTTGGAGCAGTTGATGGCTGCATGCGGACCGTGACATCCACTGATGGCACAGAGATGCAACCCACGATCGCATCGCTGATTCGTCACTTGCCTATTGCACTTGCCCGAGGAAAAGTCGAAGCACAACGCTGCACCTTTCGGAGTGGCTGCCACCATGCTCAACAGGGCAGCGGGCACTGACGCAGTTGAGGGGCCCCTGCTCTTTGCCTTGCCCTTTCCTTTGCCCTTCGGCGCGAGGCGAGGGCGCTTGGCAGGCACATTGTCACCATCGTGACTGGCAGGCTGCGCGGTGGAAAATCTGGGCTGCAACAGGGTGAGAAACTCAGTGGAGCCCAGGCACTTCTGAAAATGCACATCACACGGTCGGCCTTTAGCGTTGGCCTTGGTTCCTGACCTGGTGTTTTCGGCAAGGAGCATCTAGAACTTCCGATCTGCTAGCTCCAGCTGCTTCATGCTGACACGTGCAAAACCAGGTGGGGGGTCTTGCATGCGGTATTCGAAAAGCTTCTCTCTAAGAGGACATCATGGTTCGAATAAGCAATCACATTGGCTTGCGCGAGGCTCAGGCCTCTTCGCATAACGTAGTACCTGACGGACATCTCGGAATGGGCGTCACAGGCTACCTGGGAAGATTTGTTCAACGTGCCAGAAGAATCAAAGCGAACCAAAGGGTCCTTTTTCTGACCCGTGGCCAGCTCGTGATCTCTTGAAACACAATCACTCCTCCACCAGGGCATCCCCTTGTTCCAGCTGACCTCTCAGCCGAAGGCCTGTGAGTTTGGCCTGTTGGTCAGCCAATCTCTGCGCCCTGTCTGCGGCGCCAGGCGCTTGACCGGGGTTTCATCAGTGGCCTCAGTCTGGGATTTGATGTCCACCGCAACTGTGCTGAAAGATTCAGCGAACAACCGCCTGAAACATGCCGTCTGCTGCATGTCTGGGGGGGCCTCCAAGGACTTTTGAAAGCATTGTCATGAAGGGGCCGTCATCAGAGCCACTCGGGGAGTAATTGCACGAAAAAGCATAAATTGCCATTGTGCTTATCCCCTCCATCTTTGCAATGTCACCGGCTGAAATCCCAATCTCAGCAGCCCTTGCCTTAAATACTGCAGCAGAACCAGCAAAAGACATGGTTACTGCGACTTGCGCTGGAAAACTGCGGGATGTCATGCCCAAATTGTAAGGTTGCTCTCGCAGCATGCACATGCTTAGTCACCACCACATCTCGAGAGCCCCATCTTGCAAGCCAGCCGCATGCACAACTGCAGGCAATGCCAAGAATGTACCACAAGTGACTGTTCTGAGGGTCCTCATGAGCCAGAACAAAAACTCCTAGAGGCGTTCGGCACTTAGTGCCTCGCTATGCCCCTATTCAGAAAGCGTCATACGCTTGCGTACAACAATCACAAATAAATAAACCAGTCAGAAACTATCCCTGCCCAAAAAACCTACCCTCAGCCAAACGCGCACCATCCCTCCAACATAAATGAAATCTGAACAATCCTGAAGCCACTCGGAACCAACTGTAACTGAACCTCAAACCAAACTCAAACCAAGCCCAAACCAGCTGCAAACCACCCCAACCAGCCCTAACCAATGTACCCTAAAGTAACCAAAACCAGAAGTCAGCCCTGAACCTCTCCGAAACCAAGCCTATAGCAACCCTAAACCAACTGCCGTAAGCCTGCCCTAAGCCAACAATAAACCAGCTCTATGTAAACCTTCTGTAGAGAAACCCGGGCCATAAACCAATTGTAACCCAACCTAAACCGGCCCTTGAACCACCCCGCCCCAGATCCAACCCTAGACCAATCCAAAAACCGAAATGAACTGTGGCAGCCCCAACACAATTCTAAAGCCACTCTAATCCAACCCTCGACCAAAACAACACCAATTCAAAACCAGTCCAAAACAAGCTGTGCTTTCCCTTGAGATGTTCAGGATGCGCGGCGTCTTCGGGATCTTGGGGATCTTCGGCCATTTCATGAACACCGCTAAGAATGGAAACAGAGAGAAGGAGAGACAAAGGAAAAGACGAGCAAAAGCAAGCAAGATAAAGAAAAGACAGACAAAGGGAGAGAGAGAGAGGGAGAGGGAGAGGAGGAGAGAGAGAGAGAGAGACCCTGCCCCACCTCCCCTAGCCCCCAAAAAAGGCAAAGTCCGAAGCAAAAAAGAGGTCTCAAGTTTCAAGTTTGGTGTGCAACATTCAAACAGCGATGGCCACTTGGGGCCTGGGGCTTGCCTTTTGCCTGGTGCTTTGGCGGCTCGGCTTTGCTTCAAACACTGCGGATGGGCGGGCTTTGGTGCGGCCCATGTTCGCGTGTGCCACCCGCAACGACCCGAGCCCAGTTTGAGAACCAATAAATCACCTCTTTTTGTTTGCGTGGTACTCCGGATAAATCCGGGTTCAGTAGCTCGTTTTGCTGATGCAGGCAACACTGCCAGCCGTTCGCTAGCCTGCTGCATCAGCTGGGCATCTACATCAACCGCCTCAGCGACTGCGAGCATGAGAAATTCCGAGAATGCATAAATGATGAGCTTCATGTTGGTTGATTTCGACTCAGAAAGTCTCTCATCGTACCTTGCTCTTGCTATACGGCTGTTTCTCTCGGGGCAGCACTGCGAGAAGCACAAACTCGCCTTTCTCAATGGCTGCGACCTCATGTTCCGGACAAGGCCCACATCCTGCGCTTGACGCACTTGACGCACTTGGGCCCCTGACCCATCCTTGCAGAATTGGCAGGGCATCCTCGCCGCAGTAATTCCGCACAGCCTGAAGATCACTGCCAATGACGCATGCCTGCTGGCCCTGGGTTCTATGCCTCTCCCCAGGTGCCCCATGCTGGCTTCAGCTCAATGGGCAACTGATGAGCTAAGATACCCACTCTGGCGTTGTCCTTCACATAAATGCCTTGGATCTCCTCGAGTGGAGCAAGCTCGTACTGGAGGCATCCCATCAGCAGTGCATTGCCCTTACTGTGTTCAAGGGTCGAACATGGCTGAGCCTTCAAAGCGCGGGCGATTGGCTCCTCATCAGAAGTTGTCTTGTTGAAAGCCTCCGTCCATTCCGCTCCAGCAAACCGCACGAACGTTTCCTCGGTGAAGTCGGCTTACACATGTGCCCGTCACCAGGGCGCTGCCTATCATTATTAATTCAGCTTGTTTCAGGATGACTGTTGCCCTTCGTGAGTCGGGGGCGAACAAAGATTGAGGCTTGGGCATCTTCAGTTGCACAGCAAAGCACCACCACCTGCAAGCCTTGGCCATGGGGGGCGTGATGGCTGGCAATGACAACACTTTTGCACCAGCATGAGCCTTGCAACAATGCAGCCAGCAGCGCTAATACTTCTGAAGATACTGATGCCCCTGTAGCAACTAGCCGTGCTACAGAAACGCCTTCCATTTACTTGCGTCGCTGATGCTATGAATCATTCATGCTGTTGACACCACGTGCCCTACCACCACAAGCACTAAAAATGCAACGACTACCACTTCTCAACAACCAACTCTACTACCAATGGAGTACTTCTGCTAGCCTCCTGTGCGGAAAAACCGCTGCAAAGGCTGCCTACACGATTGCAAAAGCCCACGCATTATGCTTATGCAGGCTGCATGCTGCTGCTTGTGGCTTTGAACATGCCAGCCAAAGGCAAAATTCCAGCCCGCATAGCTGCGAGCGTCCCCATAGATAGGAGGTGCTGGCAGTCGAAGGCCCGTATCTGCAACACACAAATTTGTTTTGCAACTACTGCTTTTGCTGCAAGACTCTTCTGCTCCTGGCTGCCGCTGTGTTCTCTGCACCTTGTTGCTGCTGCCAACAATGTTGATGCTGCTGCTGCTAGTGCGAAAACTGCCAGAACTGCGACTGCAATAGCCATGGCCAAGACTGCTGCTTCCTGAAACTACTCTGACCCAAACTATTCCCACAGCCCTGGTCACAGCACCCGCAGCCACAAACAAGCCAAGGGGCTGTGGTGGGCGAGATGCCCACAAGAATCAGCACGAGGGAGACATGTCCAAAGCAACGAGTGCAAGAGAGACAAAGCAATACTGGCAACAGCGGCCACGCGGCTACACAGCCAACGGCACTTCCAACTTCAGCTCAGGAAAGGCTCGTTACCATCGCCAACATTTACACATTCGCACCATCAACCATCACCAACGAAACGATGACCACCACCACCACCGCCACCGCCACCACCATAACCATCACCATCACCATCACCATCACCATCACCAACGAAGAGAACTACGACCCTGACAACAACGACTGCCCCCACCATCTCGACCACCACAAGCCTCCGCACCACCGCAACAACGACGATGACCACAATCCCAACAGCAACATCAACAGCAGCAGCAACAACAACGACGACTGCAAACAACATCAAACAACAACAGCCGTTCAATAACCAACAATCAAACCAACAAGCACCAAAAACGAATCCAACACCGCCACCCACCAGCACCCACACCACAACGCACAACCACCCACCAGCGCTACCACCGCCAAGAACAACAACAACAACAACAACAACAACAACAACAACAACAACAACAACAACAACAACAACAACAACAACAACAACAACAACAACAACAACAACAACACACTACAACACACTACAACACACTACAACAACACACTACAACACACTACAACACACTACAACACACTACAACACACTACAACACACTACAACAGCAGCAACACACTACAACAGCAGCAACAGCAACAACAGCAACAACAGCAACAACAGCAACAGCAACATCAACAACATCATCATCAACAACAACAAGAAGAAGAACAAGAACAAGAACCAGAACAAGAACAAGAACAAGAACAACAAAAC
>CAUJNA010000705.1:22500-75000 GCA_963377175.1 Effrenium voratum | reverse complement strand
AGCGGTTGGATCTTATGCGCGCATCTTCTTGCTCTGACACCTTGGAACGCACAACGCGTTTCTCGTTGCCGTGTCGTTCCATGGATCTTGCGCCACCGATGACCCTTGGCTGGGCGACCGGAGTGCCCAGCGCAGGCTGAACTAAAAATCCAGCGTGAAAGGCGCATCCTCACGGCCAATTTCGCGGCTTAGTGCTGAGATGTTTGCCCATATTCGGCCTTGGAATGCACACAACATGCAGTTCTGGCCTAAGTCTAGCGCGGTCGTGTTGCGATGCTTGCTGCCAAGCTGCTGTAAACCAAGGCTGGGTGGGAGGCGAAAAACCACTCGCGGACATAGTCGCTCGGCATCCTTAACAGTTAACAAGGAAGAATCGATCGCAGTGAGCGTGTGCAGGAACGAGGAAATGCTTCCATAAGCTTCGATACCCGCGTGGGCGCGAGCAAGCAAACGTGCGTAGGTGTGTTGGTGTGTGTGTGTGTGGGTGTGTGCGTGTGTCGGTGTATGTGGGGGTATGTGTCGGTGTTTGTTTGTGCCTGTGTGTCTGCGTGTGTGTGTGTCGTGTGTGTCGTGTGTGTATGTGTGTGTCGTGTGTGTGTGTGTGTCGTGTGTCTGTGTCGTGTGTCTGTGTCGTGTGTCTGTGTCGTGTGTCTGTGTCGGGTGTCTGTGTCGCGTGTCTGTGTCGTGCGTCTGTGTCGTGTGTCTGTGTCGTGTGTGTGTGTGTCGTGTGTGTCGTGTGTGTGTGTGTGTGTGTGTCGTGTGTGTGTGTGTGTGTCGTGTGTGTGTGTGTGTGTCGTGTGTGTGTGTGTGTGTGTCGTGTGTGTGTGTGTGTCGCGTGTGTGTGTGTGTGGTGTGTGTGTGTGGTGTGTGTGTGGTGTGTGTGTGGTGTGTGTGGCGTGTGTGGCGTGTGTGTGGCTTGCGTGGTGTGTGGTGTGCGATGTGTGGTGTGTGGTGCGTGGTGCGTGTGGTGTGTGTGTGTGGTGCATGTGGTGTGTGTGTGTGTGGTGTGTGCAGTGTGTGTGTGTGTGTGTTTTGTGGTGTGTGTGGTGCGTGTGGTGTGTAATGTGTGGTCTTTATGGCGTGTGGTGTGTGTGGTGTGTGGGTGTGTGTGTGTGGGTGGGTGTGTGTGTGTGGGTGTGTGGTGTGTGTGGTGTGTGGTGTGTGGTGTGTGTGTGTGTGGTGTGTGTGGTGTGTGTGTGTGTGTGGTGTGTGGTGTTTGTGGTGTGTGTGTGATGTGTGTGTGTGTATGTGTGGTGTGTGGTGTGTGGTGTGTGTGGGTGGTGTGTGTGGGTGTGTGGTGTGTGGTGTGTGTGGTGTGTGTGGTGTGTGGTGTGTGTGGGTGTGTGGTGTGTGTGGTGTGTGTGGTGTGTGTGGTGTGTGTGGTGTGTGTGTGGTGTGTGTGTGGTGTGTGTGGTGTGTGTGGTGTGTGTGGTGTGTGGTGTGTGTGTGTGGTGTGTGTGTGTTGGGTGTGTGTGGGTGTGTGTGTGTGGGTTGGTGTGTGTGTGGGTGTGTGGTGTGTGTGGTGTGTGGTGTGTGGTGTGTGTGTGTGTGGTGTGTGTGGTGTGTGTGGTGTGTGTGGTGTGTGTGGTGTGTGTGGTGTGTGTCGTGTGTGTGGTGTGTGGTGTGTGTGTGTGTGGTGTGTGTGTGTGTGTTGGGTGTGTGGGTGTGTGTGTGTGTGGGTGGGTGTGTGTGTGGGTGTGTGGTGTGTGTGGTGTGTGGTGTGTGGTGTGTGTGTGTGTGTGGTGTGTGTGTGGTGTGTGTGGTGTGTGGTGTGTGTGTGTGCGGTGTGTGGTGTGTGGTGTGTACGCGTGCGTGCGTTTGAGAGGGAGAGAGAGAAAGAGAGAGCTTGTGCTTGAGTTTGTCTTTGTGTTTGTGCGTGTGCGGCGCATCTTGAGACGTACTTTGCAATTTTGTTCTGAAGCTTTTACTGACCCAATCGACGAGCGCGATGTTTGTGGCTGTGGCTGCTGGACTTCGTACTTGGGACTTGCATACTTAGCGGATTGCACACTTAAGCTAACACGCCGGCGTGAACTACCTGTATCCTCTCGTCCTCTTCTTCTTCTTCTTCAACCCACATCAAGTGTGTGTTTGTGTGTGCCTGTGTTTGTACTCGTGCGACTGAGGCCGGAGCTGCATCCACAACGTGCTGCTTCGGTAGCACAAAAATTCATCTTGGGGAAGCTTCAGCTGCAAGCCTGGGGAAGGGGCACCTGTTCGACAAGCGTTGCTTACATCATTTTGCTATCATGACGGCAGCGCTCCTCGTTCCACTGCGTTCGCCACGGACTCGTGCACAAAGACCGCGTCCGCGGACGTCAGGCGCAGCAAGTGGTATCCAAAAGGCTTGAACTTGCTGAGCGCATAGCTCAACGAGCAACCCGAGACTGGGTTGAGCGTGTCGATGTCATACCTCCGTAAAGACGGGATGCCCCTCATACTTGCTGCCAGTGCTTGGGCAACATGCACATCATGACCCTCTGCCTGCAAAACGCTGCCAGATCCATTTACCGCAATTTGCCTTTTACCTCATGCTTCCACCACCTCGAAAGAAGAAATCTACTCCCCCCATCCCCCAGCACCAAGTCCAAGGCTCTCCGCGTTCCAAGTCGGTGACCTCACCGCGTCCCAGTGCAGTGAGAAGCGGAAAGGCGGAGGGAAGTGGAAGGCGATCTCCAGTTGCAGAACCTCGCGTGGGAAAATTCCCAACATGCAACTCGGCAGCTCGCGTTGGGCGTGGAACACCTGATGGGCTTTGCCCCAAAGATACACACCTTTAGCGCGTGTTCCTTTTTGAAGGGAAAATGGTCAAAAGCAACTGCAAGCTCCCCAAACTTCATGAACAGCTTCCCACTGGAAAACAGACACTTTCGTGCTCAGGTCGAGCCTTGGGCCGCACCAGCTGCATCAGCTCCTCTGCCACGAGGCAGTCACAGCCTCAGGTCGCGGGCGTCTGCTAAACCCCCTGCATTGGGGGCGGGGCGCTGAGAAAAGAAGCAGAAACCGCAGAACGCCTTTGGGCTGAAGCAACGGTGGGATGGCCACCGACTTAGCATGGCACCGTCGATGTCAACGACCAGGAAATCTAGAGGCCAAGGTCGTGACGCCTGCGCGTAAGCCAAACAGTCACTTGCGTATCTTGCTGGTGGTTGTGCCACCCCAGTACTCGAGCTGGGCCGTGCGCCCTGACAGCATTCCGATGCCTCCGGGAACATGGGAGCCACGAATGGATATAGCTGACTTGCCGCAGTCGTGGGGTCCAAACTGAGGTGCACCTCGGACTGCAAGTGCCGCGAAAGCCGCGGTCGCCGCGCTGAGGACGGCACTGGCACCACGGTCGCATAAGTCCGAGCCATCTCCTCCGCACACCTGGCGGCCCACCCCGCAGGACTCGAGTCTCTGCTTCGAAGGCATCTCAGCATGAGGCCTCGCAAGTCTGGTGCTGTCCGCTTCCACGGCCAAGCCCAAAAAGCCGTGGCCTGCCAAGTGGGATCCGGATGGATGTGACAAGTTGCTCCAATGAGCTGAAGTTCCAGCACGGATGCTACAATGGTGGAGTGATATCTTGCCCTGATGCGCACCACATTGGGCATGGGCGACGGTCGGTTGCTCATGATGCAGTATGTACCCGAATGGCAAAAACCGGAGATTAACAATCAGCTTCTCCGTAATTAGTGGGTCGGATTGGTGGTTTGGTGGCTAAGGGATAGTTTCCCATTTACCCTCTAAAAGAACCAGGGGTTCAATTTCCAAACCAATCCAAGCCACTAATTGAGGCTTATCTGATCATGGGCAAACGCAACGGAAAAAAATCTGGTGACCCTTTGCCTTCCCATTTGCATCGGGCCTTCCGGTGAGGCTAAGAGCTGAAAAAGAGGGTCTGGTGGAAGACAAGTGCCGGCACCAATGTTCACCTTGGCACAGTTCTCTCGCGCCCCCCTTCCCACTTTCACCCTACATTTTGTCAGCTCCCCTCTAGTTGGTGGTTTCTTTTGGTGAGGTTACGGGGCGGTTTCCCATTTGCCCTCAAGAAGGGGTTCAAGGCAGTTGGGCTCAAAATCCGCACCGAATCCATAAGAGTCCTACCGGTTCTGGGCTACCGGGCGAAGGTTCCAGTGACCTCTGCGAAGGCGCCCAGCAGCAGGGCCAGGGGCCACAGCACCGAGGACCTGTCGATTCGCCGATTCCCGTTCGCATGGAAAGGTCCCCCCCCCCCCGATTCGTTGGCCCGAGTGGAAAACACCTTGAACACCTGGAGGTTTGGCACCCAAAAAACAAAAAAAACAGAACTCCATCTGAAACCCAATGGCCCAAAACCCATCTCATATTGCCGATTCCTCACTTAAGGAATGCTGTTAAACACTCCTTCTATGTTGTTTCAGCTGGGGAACGGACCTGAACCCTTCCAGAGTACCCGACAAGCATCAACCTGCTCACTGACGGAAGGATTCGTATGGCCGCCGCATTCTTCAACACGCTGGGCATCAGGGACGGATGCATTCAACTGAAAATATGTGCCTTGTACACCCACGCCTGTGTAGATTGCGGATTGCAAAATGCCCTGGAGTGCCCAAACATTTTGCTTTTCTCTTGGGCTTTCGAAATGATTAATGGAAAACCCATCATGCTTACACGGTCATTGGGGGTCCCCAGGCATTCAACCTCCGTCCACCTTTCTGTCCCTTGCGCGCGCTTTCAAAGCAGCAGTTGTCAAACATACGGATTGCCTGGGGTGTGCACTCAGTCACCTAAGGCAACGGCCCATCCACCGTGGCTTTGGAGCCGTCCCCCAGGCCAGATGCGCACACCGAGCCAGGGGGATGCCGCCCTAGGCGCCAGCGCAGCCTGGCGTGCGAAAAACGGGGCCCACACACCCAGCTTGACGCATAGACCGCTTGGGGGAGCCCCAAGACCCAAAAGTGTTTCCTTTTTTTTGGCAGGTTCAGGCAGGTTCACATTGAAATTGGAAGCGCCTGCTTGAATTGAAGGCCGCTTCATCTACTGCCGCATCTGGGAAGAGCTTGTCGAAGTAGTTCAATTCTGCAGCGGTCAGATGTGACGTGGAACCTCGGCAGGAAGCTGCCGAACAAGTGCATGCTCCGCCTAATTCCTTGAAGACAGCCAGTGCACGGCGGGTTTGCAGGAAAGCAGCGTGCAAAGACCTGGGCTGAGGCTTTTGACAATTTGGCTCAAGGGGGCAGGCAACTTGCACATCTCTCTATGGCCTGTTCCTTCTAAAAACATCTGTTCCCGCATGTCCCAGCTACCATTCATGAATCGCCCGAACACGTTACCATTCATCACGTCTCTTTCAGGACTGGGCAAACAGTTCGACATCAGCCAAGCTAAAGCAGAAGCATGGGTCAAAATCCAGCCCAGTTGGACAAGTTGTGATCACTTGTCAGCCATGTTCATGCTTTGCTTCTTTCGTGAAACCATGCGCGAGCCAGAGCTGATGACACTTGCCAGCAACAGAACACAGTCTCGTGAGATATTGAAGCACGTGTGCCTTGGCAGGTGACGCGCCAGGAAACCACTGCATACCTGTCATGCGTAAATATATATATATATACACACAATGTGCCTAGCAAAGGCGCTAAGAGCCCGAGTTGTACAAACGGGGGACAATGTGTGCCTCTTGGTTGACGTTGAGCATGGCGATCAAAACCTAAACCTGAACTCTGCAACCTTAAAATGCTCAAACCCTAGAACAACCGTACTAGATCCCCAGAACCCTCACCTGAACTCTACAACCCTGAAAGCTGGCGCCCAAATTGCGATTTGAGTGATCGATTTTGACATTGATGACTGCCAAACTCTCGATGCTCAAAGTCCCCAAACACCTACAGTCTGGCTACTGGTTAAAGCGGTGCTCAAGACCCACCCGAAACACCTACCCCAAACCCTAGCTAGACTCGCAACGAAAACCAGATCCTAACCACCTGCTCCCGGCAAATGTGTCCTTGGATTTCGCCCGTAACGACAAGCCGTGCGGTGAAGTTCACAATATTATTTTCATTTCGTTGCCTCAAGTTAGGAAGCATGCGGCCTGAGAGGCGACTTGTGTGACATGGCAACGCAGTCACGCGCATTCTGCTACTTTTCAAGTTGGGCTCGTGGCCGACCCAGGGCTAAGCTTAGGTAAGGTGAGGAAGCACGCCTCTCCAGCTCAAGGGATCACGTACCCGCACACGAGAGCAAATGCTTACGGATAGTAGCTATACAACAGGGCACCGTCCGCAAGCAATGCTGATTGCAGCATCAAACAACTGGCGGCTTCGCCAAAAACACGGCATGTTCCATAAGTTGCTTACCCTCAACAGTCAATTGGGGTGCTTGTTTGGTGCAAGGGGGTTGTCAAAAAATCGGAGCCCACAGCATCCCACAGTCCACCCAAGCCGAGGCGGCGGCATTGTACAACATCAGCTTGTCCTCTGACATTCCCTCCTGCCATGGTTCCGCACTTGGATGTCAACTCCGTGACTTCCAGGATATCCCAACACAAACCCAACAAGAACTCAATTTGGAGCATCACTAAGCCTTGCCAGAGCAAACATTGATTGCATTGGAAGCTGATACGAGCCTCTGTGTTGACACACTTTCCCTTCCAGCTTGCTGACTGCAATCCCAACAGCACGCCTTGCAACATTCACCCCCCTCCCAGGTCGCATCCAGTTGCACCGCAGCCGCCCATCCTTGCAGCAGTGAGCTGCAAGTGCCGCTGCTTGCCCCCAGCAAGTGCGAAGAGGGGGGCCATTCCTGGCACCATGCTTGCAGGATCTCACAGCTCACATCTTCACAGTTTCACTGAACACACTTGTTGCAAATGTGACTCTTGGCTCAATGCTAGCCAGGTGGCCACTCACAGCACCATTCTGGGTGCCTGTTGTGGGACCAACAGGACACGTCGACCTGGCATCGCTCAAGATTCAAGATCCTTGCAAAGCCCCGGAGTCCAGCAAGTTTGCCTGCATGCCACCTGTTTTTGGCCTGAATTTTAGAACCTGAATTTTAGAACCTGGTTCTCTCGGGAAACATCAGCAGGTTCACGCAAAACCTTGATCCCCGCTCCAAGACCCCGCGAGTTCCGGCGCCTCAAGTCGGGCGCCATGGCGCCAGAGGTGGTACACTCCTCCGTCAAGGCCTGACATACGTCGCTTTGAAAAGGTTGAGCCTTCCACATGGTCTGAGAGCACCTTGACAGGGTAGAGACAATGTGATTTCATAGGCTGCTGACCCAGGTTGAGCATAGGTACTGTAGCACGGACCAGGCGAGAGTTCTCTGGTGGTAAACTTTGTGAGGGCTTGCAGTTCGCATTGACTCTGTGGTCGGAGACATGCGAAAGCAGTGGGGTCCCCCGCCCAAAAGGCTACTGGGAGGCATGGCCTGGGGGTGCGGGCCTTGTAACGTCTGCGATCGAGGACCTGACGTGTCCACGTCCATGAGCTCGGCCTGAAGTGAAGCAATTAGCATGGGCCAACAAGATTCTCAACCTCTAGGTGTGGTTCTCAGGTATCATGCCCATCGGTTCTTGCCGGGCCGGCAACGCGCCCTTTGCCTCGTGACTCCGGCTTTGGCAATAAGGCGCTGCACGCGCGAATGCTTTTGGCAGGGCGCGTAGGCTTGGCGCCGGCCGGCCCAGACCAAGCCACTCTGGGGGCCAGCTTTGGCGCCACGCAACCTCTCGCCAACGCTGTCGGCCGCGAAGGTGTCCTTGGCGACTCTGTTTCGGATGTATCGAAGGTTTACGGGCACGTTCCTCGTTTGGCTGATTTGACGAACCAACAAGGCACCCCTACGACTTGAAATCGATACATTAACTAGCTGAGACCTAGAGAATCCAAAAGTTGAGACCTTAATAATGCATCCGGATGAAAAGACATGAAATACGTAGTAAAAGTGCAGAACGCAAGAGACAATGAGACACAAATGACAAAAATAAACGTATTTGACGCATTCTACTGTTTGACGCATTCCACTGGCAAATAATGAGTGTGTTTGAGCTGCGGCTGGAAAGATTGCAAATGCCGGAGGGGGCCTCATAAAGAAAAAACACCAAGCCAGACTTGAGCCGATGGCACTGCAGTCCGCATGCAAATGTCAGATTTGCCGCGGTAGCAGGCATAGAAAGCGTTGAATTGCCACACCTGGCAAAGCTTCAAGTCGACAACCACGCTTGTACTGATCAGCCTGAGAAAGGCTGGACGCACTTTTGCCAGCCCTGAGGGCACAATCCACTAAGGGCTTTAAGGGCTTGCATTTCCTGTAGCCTGACAGCAAAACGAATCACGAAGCTCCTGGCGACCTTGCTCCATCTTGCTCCCTTTGCTTCCCGGGGTCTCTCGCACCTCGCAGTCTTGGTCGTCGCAGCAGGCGGCCCGGCAAGCTTCCGGCCCAGCACTCACAGGTGAGGTCTTGTCCTTTCAGGGTATGCCCGTTGCCTGCCATCGCCTGCCACCTGGACCCTTGAGGGAGCCACTGTCAGGAAACAGTTGTGCCAAAGTCAATGCGCTAGCGTGGCTGTTTCAGCTGTGAACGGCACCTGCGATTCATGGCCGGCCAACACTTAGGTGGAATCAACGCGTCGTGGCCTCGCCTCGTCCAACCCGTAGCACTGAGTGTTGTCCAGCTTCTCCAGCACAGGGCACCCCAGCGCAGCGGAGAGAAGGCAAGCGCAGCTGAATTTGCACATATTCCATGGCTCTGTATGCCCAGTGCTTACATGATCACGTGCCTTGCTGCTTATGCGAGGGCTGCAGATTCCAGCGGCTGAATCTGCAAGGTGGCTGTGAGATGTGACAACGCTTGCAACCTTGAGCAAGGGGACACACCCACTTCCTACCCCGCCATGTGAGGCCGCCACACACCTTAACAGTTCCCTTGACCGGGCCAGCTTCATTTGTCCGGGTTGTAGCTTGACCCGCTAAGACCCTTCAAGTAGCTGGATTTATCACATGATGATAAGCGCTCCGTTTCCTTGGGCTGGCTTTACAATGGCAGGGTGCTGGCCTTGAAGCAACGACAAACGATCCGTAAACCATTCTGCCTCCGCATATCTTGATGCCGGACACGTGCAAACTGTATTGCATATGCGGGTTGGGCCATCTGTTGGTTGCGCACGTGCCTATGGTGCAACAAGTGAAGGCAAAACCCGGTGCAAGCTTGGCATCAGGGCGAGTCGGATCAGCCAGCCTGAACTCAGATCAGCCACCAAGTCCCGCTGCAACGCTGCGTTGGCAGCCTGGGTCAAGTGCCACGGGATGGTCAAGTGCAATCCACCCCCTGGCCGATTGACACAAGCACAAATCAAGCGTTCGCGGACTTAGTGATGCGGCTCGCCCCGCCGTGGTTTCTCACCGCAACCGATCCTGGAATCTGTTTGTGCCCTTTGCGACCCAAGACAACTGCTTCTGAATAAGAAGCACGAGACCACCGCACGTCGGCGTGCTCAAAGCACCATGCCTCCAGCATGTCGAACCAGGACTTGAGGAAATACCTGCGAGCGAGCCCAAAAGGCACAAGGGCTGAACGCCGTCCTGCAGCGCCCAGGTGAATAGCACTTGCAACTCTCGCTCCGGCCTTGTAGCGTCCAAAGCAGCAGTGATGGCCTCGGGCGACGTCTCCTTCGGCACCTTCCCATTCTCGTCCTCATGATAGATGGTGCCTCAGGCAAAGGAAACAAATACGGGAACACATCACAAGTGAGGAAAACAGAGCAAGGTCTCTCCCAAACGAGGCACCGTCCTCGCCCAAGCTGAACCCCTTGAGGCTGGATTCTTCGAACATATGCCTGCAGGTACGCTCGGTGACACCGGCTTTAACAACCGGCAATGTTTTGTTCCGTGCCCACCTCTCCATTCGTGTCCAGCGCTCCCGCTCCTTCTTCACCCACAGGAGGTACGAGTGATAGTCGTTGAGAAAATCCTCCATGTACCTCAGCTCAAGGAACAGCCCCTGCTGAAGACTTGGCTGACCCTGCTCATACCCTACAACCCTACCTGCACATGTGATAGATTGGTGTGCGCAAGCATCCACTCAGCCAACTGTGCATCGAATTCCAAAGCGTCCTGCCTCATGCTGACAACATAAACTAGAATCAAATTAGATCGCATCTTGCGCAAACATAACTCGGGAAGCAAGTCAAATCCTGCACTCCTACTAATTAGGGAAAAGGCCGGTGGGACACAATGAGTATTCTCTGCCTCTCGAGCTCCTATGAAAGATGAATAGACGCTGCAGACCAAAACAACAGATTTAAGGAGGAAACAAAATTCTAGTGCGTGGCTAGCCGCGCTTTTCAAATAATCTACCTTGTACATGTTTCTTTGTTGTGGCCTGAAACCGGACCTGGCCTTTTCATGGCACCTTGACTCCAAATGCCGTCCTGGGTGCTGCTCATCCTGATCCCGGCTTGGCCACCCGTGGGTCTTTTGCAGGCACCGCGTCCACGGCTTTACCCCGGCATCCCCCGAGTAGTGGATGACCCGGATGCTCTCGAAGGAGCGACTCACCACCAGGCGCTCGGCGTCATCAAGCAAGGGGTGCAGCGCGTTGTACATGTGATGCACCTGGAAGTTGTTCTCAACCTGGGCACCCAAAAATCACAGTGTGAGACTTGGCAGAAGTTCCGCTCGTTGCCGCACCTGATTTGCGTTTGGAACTTCAAATTGCATGGAATCGCTTGGGAGTTCTCCGGCTCAGTGACCATCCGGCGAATTTTCTGAGAAAAGTTGAGAACCTCAAGTTGGCCCTCGAAGAAGCTAGCATGAAGCCATCAGTTGCGATCCCATCACATTCCGAGGCACGGAGATGTGCCTCCAAGGGCGGTCAGCATAGAATCGGCTCAGGTAGTCCTGGTAGCATCGTCAAAATCAGATGAACACTGACGCCATTCCGGTTGGGAAAAAAAAACGCAAAAGCTGCCGATTCTCCAAACAAGGCCGGCAACTCTGAAAATCCAACACAAGCCAGCCTGTAGGATAGCCCGAATACCTTGCCTGTGGCCCTTGGGTGTCCTGCTCAGGGCCGTTCCCACGCGCGTGAGCTGGGTGGTACGGTTCCAGCAGCTCCTCCTGTAGCAAAGGCCGGGCCAATGACTCCAACGCCACTGGCGGTAAAACACCTGCTCGAAAAGAAGCCCCCCCGAATAATACGAATTCTAGTTGCCATGCATCCAAACGGAGACTGGGGAGTTTCCAATATGATAGAGCCGCATTCTGAGAGGTGCAGAACGCCGGCAAGAGTACACCCGCATTGTCCTACCCAAAAGTGTAGACTGCGGGTGACTGTTGGCTCAACGGGCCTGACCATGGGAAACCTGAATAGCGCAACACACAGATTGCATGGCCCTTCTTGCACCTCGGAAAACTCCGGGATTTGTCCACCAAAAAGTGGAGGTAGATGCTCAAAGGCTGGTCTTAGGGTTTTGCCGTTCGGCGCAACAGGTTGCATTATACAAGAATATACCTGCGCAAACTATTGGGGGTCCAGGACATCAGGCTCATACCTTCGTGCCCCCCCCCCCCCACAGCCAAGCTCGGTTTCTGGAACTAACGCCTGCATCTTCCTTGCTTTTTGTCTGCCATCCGACAACTCGGCACACATCTCACGTACGCCAAAAATCATTGTCATATCTTCAGCTTCCGGCCCACGGTGACCTTTTAGAGGGCACATGTTTCAAGACACACCCATAGGGGCACCCGCAGACCAGTGGTTTCCCTTTGGCTCCCCTGTCAAGGTCACCCAAACAGAGAACCGAAATCGAATGAAATCGAATGAAAGCGTCTTGGAGTCTTGGACCAAAGCGACGACACGCCATGGCGCCTGCATCTGGGCAAAGTCCGGCGCGCTGGGCGCCAGCAGCATGACCCCGGCGTTGATCCCGGTGCCTTGGCCCCAGGAGTGCAGCTGCCCGGGCTCGCGCCCGCTGAAGAAGGTGCCCCCGTCCAGGTCGTCCCCTAGAGCTGACGCAAAGGTGTTGGCGTTTTGGACAAAATCGATGCCATTGGTCAAGACCAATCACACAAACTAGGGAATTCACCTGCAAACTGACCTCAAAAAAATGATGGTTGAAGAGAAAGGTTCGCCAACAGTCGGCCTGGCCAATATAGCCAAGGATGAGGGCTCTAATCCGCTAAGCCAAGGTTGCTAGCAGACGACATCAATTGGCTTGCAAAAAGCAAGTGGGCTCGCAAGTTCACAAAAGTTCAGCTACCGGCCCGTACAACGATGAACTGACTTGCTGCTGAAAAGCCGTGCTTGTAGGGCCACCTTCCACGATTCATGCCACGCTTCATGGCAGCAGGGGCAGGCAGCTCGAACAAATCGTCGATGTTCGATACGACCTGGGCATCAACGGGAGGGAAGGGAGGGAAGGGAGGGAAGGGAGGGAAGGGAGGGAAGGGAGGGAAGGGAGGGAAGGGAGGGAAGGGAGGGAAGGGAGGGAAGGGAGGGAAGGGAGGGGAGGGATAGGAGGGAAGGGAGGTCCGGGAGAGGGGTGGCGAGGGAGCGAGGGAGGGAGGGGAAGGGGAGGAAGGGCAAGGAAGGAAGAGGGAGGGAAGGGAAGCAAGGAAGGCAAATAGGAAGGAAGGAACAAACAACAAAATAAACGAAGAACAAACGCATGGTATCATGTATTTGGAGGTCTAGGGCGGTTGGAGGCGGGGGGTTCATGATTTGTTGTTATTCCTGAGCATACAGGGTACCTCACCTCTGGGATTCCTTATATCAGGCTATTTGCTCAGAACTTAGGGGGGAAGTTGAGTCAAAGCGATCCTTGCAAAGACTTGGGGTCAAAGAGGACAAGCTACAAGCAAGTCGATATCCATGACCAAGACCTTCTCAAAGTCTGTCTGCTCCAGCGCTCGCAGCTTGGTGAAAACGTTGGAGAATCGCGACTCTTCGACTTTATCGTCGGTACTGAGCCGGCTAGCAGCAGACACCTGCCCGGAACCGTGCAGCGACTTGTCAATGATCCACGGGCGGGGCGTCAACGGAATCAGAACAAGCCTGGCCTGCAAGCAGTGTGTCAAGCTTCAAGTTGAACTCAAGGTAAAATCGGAATGTTTAAGCAAAAATGGAGGAAGAGATACCGTCATCATGCCAAAGGTTTCAAAGTCAAGCTTGACCTTCCCTCTGTAGGCGTGTCAAGTGTACAGGTGTAGAAACTACATACGCATCGCCCAGTGTTCCCAATTCAGGAACTCAAGCCTGCCTGGACATGATCAACCAGCCGGCAGTCCCAGAAAAGCCGGAGCAAGTTTATGTGCGCGAGGGGCACGTCGCTGGTGTGCAAGCACACAAGCGAATGCCGTGTCCTTGTCCGCTTGATAGCAAAGCCTGCAGCAGCACTGAACATGTAACCACTGAACGCTCAGAACGAGTTCACCTGCTTCTCTTTTGAATATCCGGCACACAAACGCGCAACATCCCCACAGCTAAATGCCGCCGAGCTGCCAAGAACTAGCGCTCCCAAGACATAGTCCTCGCATGCGGCAAGGGCCCAACGCACTAAGCAATCTACGTGAGCCATGAGTTGGCTGCGCCTTACGGAATGCATGTTCTTGTTAGCACACTGTTCGCTTTTCAAGCAGTCCATAAATTGAACTGCTGCTTGCCTCATCCACATGTGCCGTCCTTGGAACTCCCCCACAAGCAAACCAGGAAGGCGCACCGCCCGCGCGCAACAGCTGGGACATCACCGCCCGTGTGCATGAGCTGGGGCTCTGCGATCTTGACCTTCAGAACCGAAAACAAACAAAAAAACATGCTCTATGAATCATGGTTTGTTTGGAGTGAAGGACCTCCCTGGACTCTTCAACTTGATGCAGCTAGATTGTAACCACATGCTTTGGCCACTGCAGGTTGAGTCGTCGCAGATTCTCGCTGGCTACCTACCAAATTATGCCGAGCTGCGTCCACAGGGCGCTTGCACACCGAGCAAAAGCCGTACCAGCCCTGACCATCTCGCATTGGCTGAAGAATCTTTTGAATACTGCCCTGAAGGCGTGAGGACAACCTCAGATATGCTATGATCAGAAAAGAGGGTAAACCTTTCCTGCCGAGGTCCACCTTGCAACGTCGACCCCTGAATCATGCGGTGACAAAGCTGGGTATACTTTTTTCGATGTTAATCGTGGGTCCCTTCTTGATATGGGCCATGCCCCAAAGTGATGGTTTCCATTTGGTGTCCGTTTGAAACACACGAAAAAGGGCGATCAAAAACACCGAACCAAATATTGAAAATCCTTCCTTTGTAGTGAGCAGCTGTAGGCAGGCCCTGGCAGTCAGCGCCTCATGCACGCCATCATCATCTGGCACCGGACGCCGGACTCTGCGCCGAGTATCCGAAGAAACCCGAGGCTGCACGTATCCTTGGTTCAATCCCAACAGAAAAATATTTAGAGTCTTTCGAAGTCAAGCAGGTGAAGACAAGCTCAAGCGGCCCAAAGCCCGTCTGCCCACAGCGATGGCAATCACACCAGCAAGCCAGACTTGCAGAAAACTCCTGCAATTCGAAGTGTTTGCCCTTCAGCATGCGACCCTTGTCCCTGACGATTGACCAACCCTGTCCTTAGAGCGCCTGTGATGCCATGTGGAGATAGCCATAACGGCATCTCGATTCCGGTTGGAAAAATGCGCTTGCAAAATGTCGTGGCAGCAATGTCTGGTGACTGGTGTCTGGTGGGAGGAATTGCCACGAGTTATGGAGAGCAGTCAACATCAAAGAGCAGCAATTGAGCTGGTTGCATCTCTGAGCTCCTCTGCATGTTGTATAGCTGCGACGCTTTTTGAAGAAATGAACTGGGTCCAGCCGCGACATCCGACAAGAGCGAAGGTGCAGCGGCGACAAAACGCGCAACAAATAAAATGTCGGCCTTGGAAAGACTCGGGTGACTGAAATTACTACGGAGGGGGCCTGTGTCACGAACTTTTTGAGGATACCTCACCTCTTGGTTGGCGGTTTTGCAGGACAAGAAAAGGGCGGGCCCCCTAATCGAAAGACAGACCTTGCTGAGACCGCGAAGTACGTCCAGCCGCTGAGGGGCCCATCCCAGTTCCCAAGCTGCGGCTCACTTTTTGGGCAAACTCGCGAAGCCGAAGACGCCCTCGCTCCTCAGCTGTGTCAAACACAACCTCAACATCCCATGTTGAAGTGGTCCTGGATTCAGCCTGGCGAGTGTGTTTCCTAAAGTGGAGGTGTCAACCTCTGAACTTGGACACCTATGAATCATCCAGGGGCGCGGCGTAATCCCGGATGAGCCCATCCCCTCACCCGGCCTGATGGGCTGGTCCCCAATCTCGGCCGCCCACACGAACGCGCTCGCGCCCGAGAAATCGCTGTCTTTGGTGCGGCCTGAGTTTTTGTCAAACTTGTTGCATCGCTAAATGGGAGGGCCCAACGTGGGTGCATTTGTTTGGGTCTTCCTTGGGTTTTCCTCTGGTGTCCCAAGCCCGCCCAGGAAAGAAACGTGCTTAGTCCACTCTGCCAGTACCGAGCCCAAGCCAAACGGCAAGAGGTGGCATTTGGCTAAAGGAATTGCATGCTTCCAAGATGCTGCGGGCCATGTGAAGCAGCAGCCCAAGGGAGGTCTCCCAACCTCAACGCTGCCGTTGACACATGCACTGGGGATCCGATTCCAAGCCTCGAGATTCTGCAAGAAACCCCCTAAGACGGAGCAGGGTAAGCTGGGGCATTGCAAGGCAAGCGGTCTCTGTCAAGTTTATCCCCCGTGTTTTTTTTTCCCGCTTATTGTTCGGACCAACGAAAACCCACCAGCAATCTGCAGGAAAGCCTCACCTGAGCCAGTGAACAGGCCTGAGCCCGGCACTTCTCGCCTGACCAGCCGCCCGCAGTGGCGACCTGTAACTCTTCTGGTCAGGGCGCACGGAGGCCTGGGCCGTGCGGCGTGCGGGGGAGCCATGGAATGCCTCTGAATGAGTAAGCGCAAATTACAGTGTATGGATGTGCTGGACGCAACATGAAGCTGACCACGCAGTCCCAGCACTTTCCTCAGGTGCAAGTGGTCTCAATCTCGCGCGGAGCCCATACCCAGTCAGAAGGATCTCAGAGGATTTGCCCTAACCCCCCCTTCCCCCACTCCCCACGCCTGGTTCTTCTGACAAAGCGCAGGAGCTAAATAGGATGGGCGGAGAACGTCAAAACAGCACGAGTTGCGGGCCTCCCTTTGGTTTCCCTTTTAATTGGCAACCGACAGCCTGCAACAGGTCAGTGAGCAGCTGCTGACAGCTCCTCCAGGCGCCACCCTCTTCGCACGCCCTCAGCAGGCAAAGGTTTTTTGAGATGTTCCAACCATTTTGTAAAGTGGCGAAACCATGGATGCAAGTAGGGCAACAAGACTTGCAGCGTCTGCGGCAAGCTTGTCTGCACTTTCATCTGCGCCGTGTGCGCTGTCTATGTCACCTGCCCCTGCGCTGGCTGTGCCGTCAAATCCCAGAAATGTGCAATGCACAAAGCAAGCTTTTGCGGCCCTATTCGCAGGTCGGTGTGTGGGTCAGTCCGTCAGTCGGTCGGACTGACGCTGGGTCCAAGGGTAACCCTCCCACTTAGGCCCGCCTAAGCCTACCGTAAACCTACCATGAACATCCCACCGACCATCGACTCCAAAGCCTCATCCCGTCATCTGTTTCCACGCGGTAATGATAACCTGGCGCAAACCCAAGGGCGCATCAGGGTAGCAAGATACTAGTCCCCTCGCCCACTTGGAGACGAGGCCTACAGTACACCGCCAATTTATTTGTCCCATCATCTCTTTTCTCGGTGCTTCAGTTTTTCACGCAAAAACAAACTACGTAAAACCTACTAGACGCTGGCCAGCTCGATCTTGATTGATCCCACCCTGATCCCCTTAACCCGCTCCCTAAACTTACCCTCATGAACCCCACCACAAGCCCTAAACCTGTGCTAAACAGGTGCTAAGCCCACCCTAAACCTCCCCAAGCCAAGCCTAAACTTCGCAAGCAAGTACCTTAAGCCCACCCTACACCACCCAAACGCAACCTGACTTTTTCGGAAGCATCCAAAAAGTGAACCTTCAGCGGAGCAGATTGTGCGGATGGTGCGGATGGCGCGCAAACGCTGATCCCGCCTGCAATGAAAACTTGGTATCCCTCAGTTCGGGATCCTCAACATCATCCCCTGAAAGAAGACACAAGGACGAGTTGATAGGGAGTTCGCGGGATGGTGAACAGCCTGGCTTCAGCGAAGTAGGCACCTGTGCCTGAAACACAACTTGCAAATACAATGGTGGCTTTCCAAATGACCGGCCCCCCGTGCGCTACACCACCATTTGCACGTGTCAGCCCGTGGGTGTCTTTTTTCGGCCGAAGGCGCGACATGGCTGTGTTGAAACTCGTCAAGGCATCGCCTCCCCAAGCAGAGGCTGTTAGGTGCTGGCTGGCTCGCAGCAAGGACCTAAGACGTTTGGCGCCCAAAAGTTGACACATGTGTGTAGCAGCCACGAGCACATCCCAAACCCACTGATTCCGAAATCCCCCGGCGGGGTTCTAACTGGCAATGCATGCAAACCTTGAAGAATGAGCCTGTTAAGCGGCTTTTCTTTGCGAGGACAATTCGCAGCACAGGTTGCGGTTGATAAAGGCTGGGTTGCGGATATTCAGATCGAACTAGGCTGAGCTGGGGTCGTATTCGGAATTGATTAAGCGGCAAGGTCATCGTGCCGAAACGTGCTCGCTATTTTAGCCCATTAGGAGTCACTCACTCATATTCACACTGCTTGGTGGCAGTGGCTTCTGCCCCAGAAAGCCGCCAAAACATCAGTGTTGGGCTGTGGTGCTGGGAAAACTTCTCGAGCGGCTAGGCCCTGAGGCGGCCACAGTGCCTCAAGCCACAACCGTGCCGCGCTGCAGGCGTTCATGGCAGCTGCGTACGAGACCTCAGCCCCCGCTTTCCCGCCGTCCCGCCTGCCCAACGCCTGTGGATATTCCGGGGGAGATGGCTTCACGAGAAATCACGGACGAGTGTACCTACCCATCCTTCTTGGATCACACCCAAGCTGTACAGGGGCCCCTTTTGGCTGGCATAAGGGAGATGGGGCCAACTCCAGGGCACTCTTCAAGTTGGGAGCCTGGCCTGATCCACGAGGCGCCGCTTCCGCGCTGCGTAGAACAAGCGCAGGGCAAAGCGCCAGGCGGCGCTGCAGGCGCTGATCACCTCCGCCCGAGTGACGAGTCACACGCGCGCGTCTAATGGGATCAGCCTCTTGGAAAAATAGACGGCAAATGGCACACAATTTATTTGACCGAAGTAACCTGATAGCCATCAAACTGTGTCAGCCACCTCCGTTTGGTAAACTTGTCCCACTGCTGTTACAAGAACCTTTCGGTTTCCCCTCAAAGGAGGGGAAACCGTTCATTGGTTGAACAACCTTTTGCTTTCCTTTCAAAGGAATTGGGCCAGGTGCCGGATGAACTTCGACTGGCAGTGAGAACGGAAAGGATGGACCTAACTGTCAAGCATGTGCTGCTTTTCCTTCAGCATTCAACATTAAACAAGAGGTCCAGCTTGGCTCGTGCCCAATCTTCATCTCCGGACAGGCCACGGTATTGGAGAAGTCCACGCTCGCGCTGGTGCCTTCAGCCAGAGAAGCATTGGACCCCCAGGGTGTGAACTACATGAACCCAGGCAATCAAAATTGGAAGAGACGCATCCCTACTTTTCCCGCAAACGAGGCAAAGCGTCGCTCCCGCGCACACACACACAGACACACACAAACAAAATTGCAGGTTGCCGTGGCCTTGCAGGTTGCACGTGCCAATTTGGGCTGGCCTCGGTACAGCTCCAGCGCCTGCTCCCAGTGACCCATCCAGTCGCTGACAGCAGCGCCCCGCTCTGAGAGGCCCAGCAATGCCTTGGAGTTGAGCATCGAATCCAGGGTGAAAAGTAGATGGCCTATTTGGGTCCCACGGACTTGTGCCATTTGCGTTCACCCAACTCAAATATGATGGACCGGTCCCCATTGAACTTGGCCCTCACAGTTGCCAGGCGAAGGCAATGCTGAAAGTACACACAGCCATAGATGCCCTCAACCAGACAGCCTCTCCTTGATGAGTCAGTTCCCCAGGGAGTCCATGGTGCCCTCTGCATGGCCATGTTGTTGCAGCTGTTGAGCAATGAGTTGGCTCAGCTGTTCGCCACGCGGCTGAGTTCCACTGGAAACCTTTTGCAGCGCCGAGAACGGCCACGCTCTCCTGGGCCAGCTCAGTTGCAAGCCCCAAACTGACGATTTTTGTCCATGGTTTGGAGGTGGTCCGAGGGGCTGACAGTAAACACATTGGCTCAGAGCAGGCGACACTCGTGGTAAACGTGGGTTCGCGGGGCTTGAGGTAAACAACGACGACAGCTGTGGGGCAAGTGGCACAAAGGCGCTTGTTGAAATCAGTTGGCATCGTGCTAAATTGGCTGTGCCACAGGGCGCTGCAGCTTCAAGACGAACTCGCAAACAGCTGTGGCACGAAGAAAGCACCCTGGAAACCCGCGGTTGCCACCATCCCCTAAGCAGACTAAGGCTCTGCGCGCGCATCGCTTGGACCGCCTTCAGCCTTGCTCTTCTGCCAGAAGCCTGCCGCCTCTCGCCAGCGCGCCGCTCGCGAGCAAGCACCCAGTAAGGCTGTCAGAGTCACGGCGTCCTTGGCCCGCTTAGAGACAAAAGGCCTAGCATGTGATGCGGAAGGCGTCAAGCTTACCCTCAGAAGCATCTCCAAGCTGCGCGGCCTTGCTCGTTTAAGTGTCGACTTGTCGTTTGACATGAATATGATATGCTCGTTCGTGTTGCCCGAGCGCGGCAAGTACAAGATTACGTCATATACAAACTCTATAGCAACGAGTTTCTTGTGGAACCGATGGCTCACATGATGGAGGTGTCTTTTGTTGATTGATGTTGAGGGTACCCTTTGTTTAAAGAGAAGCCAAAAGGCAAAGCCTGGTCCATTTTGGGTGTCCCCGAAAAAGAGACGTCATTCTGTCATGGAGAAACTGAGGCGGCAGCGCTCTCCAGGCTTTCTCCCACAAAGCGCGCGAGGAGTTCGATGGACTCCTCCCAGTCTCCCGCACCATCACATCCGCTGAGCAGCGAGTTCATGGTGACTCGGTTCGGCACCAGGCGCCTGCCAAGGGCTTTTTGGTAAAGCTGAGCCGGGTCTTGCTGGTTGCCTGTGGTAGAATTGGACCAGGCATCAACAGCCACGTGTGAAATGAGACTGCTCCTCAAAAGCGCAGAATTGTGATAACAAACTGCTCGCCGTTCAGCCCCAGCGGCAGGGCGCGAAGTTCCGGCAGCAAACCCTTGACGCTAGCCTGGGAGCGCCCGCAGGCAGTGATCGCCTCGGCTCTCAAGATGTGCGCGGACAGGACTCCCTGTGGCTACCAAAATCCTCTGCGACGAGGGGCCACGTTGTAGCACACAATGTCGGGGTGGCTCCGCTCACCTGTCAGCGCCGGCATCAACACCACCCGCACACTTGAACAGCCAGTGTGAAGGGTAAACAGTTTTGTTGTTTTCGTGCCTCCATGTTGGTTTCTGAGGGGTCCGGGGGTAAGAGAAGCAAACTCATATGAAGCAAGCCACAGAGGCACTGGTCGTGGAGAACCTGCACGGCCAGCCGCCACTGCGTGCTGGAAGAGCAGCTGCCAGAAATCGCATTGTACATCATGACGTCCTTGGTTGCTATAACTAGCAGCCACTGCACGTCATCAACTTGCCTGTTTCCTTGAGTCCTCAGACAAGGCTGCCAACGCTGTCAATTGCAAATGTTTCTGGATTCTCTAGCACTGGGGCGTGGGGCAATGATAACGAGACTCTCCTTTGCATTTGGTCGGCTTCTCGTGCGGTCATGGCTTCTTGTGCGCCAAACCGCCAAACAACCCTTAAGAAGCTGCCGTGCCCTCTCACTGATTCAAGCGGCCGGGCGGCCGCCATGGTGCCGCAGCACCGGCAGCACAAGTAGGCTGTTACGCCAGCACGCTGCACTGGCGGCAGTGGCTCCAGGCAAGGAGACCTGAAACTCGCGGGCATCCCCGACCCAAACTGGAAATGAGGGCCCCTTGGCTATACATGTCAATTGTTTCGCATGGGTAACCAAGGGATGGGGATAGACGTTGAGCTCCTGTCCTCGGGGTTGAGCTCGAAAGCGACGTGGGAAGCGGCACGCCAGTGGTTGGCATGCGAGAAGGCCTGACACACCACAGAACGCCGTGCTGAAGGCTGTCTGTAAGCTGTCGCCCAGCAAAGTTGAGTGTACAAAGGGCCCCCTTCTCCTTGTTTTCTTGGCCGCTTTTGACGTTCATCCAAGTCGTGAAACGAGATCGGCGGTTTTGATACATTTTCGTATCGCGATGCAAGCACTCCTGCCTTGGCTAAGCTGTTGAAGGTCACAGCATCTGGCTGGCATGCTGATGCGTGCAGATTGGCGAGCAGGCTGCCAGCGGCATCCTGAGAAGACTGGCATGAGGAAACATGGGGCAAGGAGTAGCAAGAAGCAACCAAACGATTTGCTGCACAGCACCCTCCCAAGCCCCCAATGTGCCTTTCCCTGCTTACGGACATCTGGGTCTGGGTGCCATGGAATGTTTGCGCTGGCCGATAGGAGCTAGAAAGCGATGGACATGTCCTGGATGTTTGGAGTGTTAGACATTTGGCTAATTCGCTTTTCTAAAGTCTAATTCTCGGAAATTCCTGACCAAGAGCCGCTTGTCTGGGAATTACCTTTAGGCGAGTGAAAGCGCGGAAAAGGTGAAGAGAGCAGACACGGAAGGCTTACCGTGGCAACAAACAGCTCGCAGCGGCCAAATTCTTGAGGTTACTTTGTCCATGCGGTGCAATAAACCAGAATTATTGACGGGAACTGCCAAAATAGAAATGTTCTGATGTCATTCAACATCAAATAAATCTCCCAGCCCTTTCACCAGCTATTTACTTTCATGATCTCATTTACAAGCTGGTGATGGGAGATAAAAGTGTGATATGACTCTCGCTGATGCCACCACAGATCTTTGCTCTCCACTTTCTGGCCACGGCTCTGCTGCCAGCTCTGGCGGCGCCACGCTGCATAACGCGATCGCCGTGTTAAATGTGAAAAGATCTGGGGCTGGAGTTGCCTCACACGACCGCAAGGCGGTATACACAGAAACAATGACAATCAGTCGGCATAGGTTGGCACGACAGGTTCCGACGTTCCCCCCCCTCCCCGCCAATTTTCTCACGACAATGGCTTCCCTTCTGAACCCATCATCATAAAGACGAAGCCAACGGCTCATGCCCCACCGACGCAGCACATGAACTATCACATCGCAAGGCGCGACCGCAAATGCCCAGTGCCTACCATATTCTATTGCTGCCTCTCTTTTCGAGGTTGGTATTTCAGAGCTAAGTGCCGCAAGACAAACAAATACACCAAGTGCTGCCCATGGATGGCTATTTTTCCCACAATTGGCCTCCCACAGCCGCAGCGCCACTGCCCAGCAACGCGCCCGCTTGCAGGCACCAAGCACGGCGTTACTGCCTTAAACGGTGTTTGAAGCTCCACGCAAGCTGAAACTGCATATTGGATGAGTTCGTCTTCTTTTTTCCTGAATCAGCTGCCTGGCATCTAAGATTGCTTTCACAACAAAGGGCTTTCCTTCCTTCCTTCCTTCCTTCCTTCCTTCCTTCCTTCCTTCCCACCTCCCTGCTTCTGTCTCCTTGTCTTCCTTTAATCAACACTTAGATCCGCAGCACTTCTCGCCCTTTGAAATTGGCCCTCCCAAGCTCCAGGTTCCGGGCTCGAAGCCTCCGGCCGCCTCGGCAACAGCGCCAGGGCCTCGCGCCACTTGAAGCCCTGGCGTCGTCAAAGTGCAGACCTCCCGGAGAAAGGAAGAACCAACCCTCAAATCTTAAATTGCTTCCATGGCTTGCCCTGGAAACCAAACACCTCTCCAGCAACTGTCGCATGCACTTGTGAGAAGTTGTCTAAAGCCACACGGAGCCGCCCTTGCAATGCGGCTTTGCAACAAGGGGGTTGTTGAAAACACCATGTGGTCAAATAACACCTGTCACTGCCAGCCTTGCCCAGCGCCCCCAGTGCCGCTGCGAGTAGTCGTGAATCTCGGATCTCCGCCTCAAGTTGTCCAGGGTGGGCAGGTTCTTGAGGCAAGCTGCAGGAAACAGCCATGGCCTGTTCTGTTTGAGAAACGCTGACAAAACGTGCCAGCCCAAAGGGATTCATAGTGGTGGCTCTGGGCTAACAACGAACGGGCAGTCCCTTGACAGTTCCCTCTCTGTATTTATGTTAAGAGATCGCACCTGCCCAAATGTCAGTCAGACTTGCGCGATTGATGATTTCAGTTGCCTGTTCGGCCGACATTTTTCACATTTGGCCCTTGTGTCGCACCTAGTGACCGCACAGCTACAGCTAACTTCCACGCGCCAAGGGAACACAAAGAATGTCGTCTGTTGTATCGCCGCTGGTCGCTCAAAGGAAAACAAACAGCAAAATCAGGGAAATGTCAACCTTAAGCCTGTGAACCTACATGAACGGCAACAAACACCTCTTGTAACCTGCAAGGACACTCGGGTGGAGGAAACGCCTTTGGCACAAGCGTAGCACGCAAAGCGCATTAACTTGCGCAGCTCCAGCAATATCGCAACTTGGTAGCACAAGCGTAGTACGCGCAGCACACTCCCGCAGCTGCGAAGCACTCTTCCGCAGCTCCAGCTTGAAAATCGCAATTTTGTAGGTATTGTTGTGTTTTTGTCGGCCCTATTGTTCCTGAAGGGTTTTTGGAGTTTTAAGCGCCGCTATCATGTTTCAGTGTCCCGGCAACACATCGTCTCTGACCGAGGTTTAGAGCAGCGCTCACATGGCCCTTGGAAAGCGGTATGCAGAGGGTACTCCGATACTGTACTCTTCACTGTCTAGCATGAGTCCAAGTGTTCATGAATCATCGTTTTGTCAACGCCTTTAGGCCGAGGAATCAAGCCTACTTTCGGACTTCCACTGCTGGTCGTGAAGCCTGCGCAAGCAGGAGTGAAATCGAGAGTGAAATCCAGGTGTTTGGACTCTGCCCAGGCTATGAGGGTTTCAGCAATGGGCATGCCATTCCCCCACCTCCCACAATACGGTGCGAGTTGTGGGGGCTTTGGCAAGCAGAAGGTGTTGACCCTGACTTTCACAAATGAGTTCCTTCTTGTTTTGCTATGCGAGGGGCCGGCGTCTCCACCAGCGCCAGGAAGACAGCCAGCTGCCAGCGCTGTGCCCGTGCCAGTGCCCCGACCTCTTTGGTGCGCTCAGCCAAGAACCTGCAGGCGACGGTGGCTCACATTTGATCCCAAAATCGTTGTGTCTATTCGTCTCATTCGTCTTCGGCGTGGTTATGAGTCCGAGTCTTATTGGCTGCTGTCTTAATATTAAGTGTCTTTCATCTTAAAATTTAAGTTATCTCTGTATCTCTTGGTGTTTCTTGCTACCCACCATCCACATCTTGCAATGGTTATAGTAGATTAGTACAAATTAAACAAATAGTCGATTGCATTCAATGGTAAATCGGCTTCATCCTCCTGTTTCCCTTTCGTTCTGTGGAGTTGATTGGGGGAGAGAAGAGATGGACATGAAATATGATGAAAATAATGAGAACCGTGGGAAGCAAAAGGAGAGAGCGGCCACCTATCCACCTCCAAGCCTATCAATCATGCATCTTAAGCTTAGCAAGACAAGCCCGATGTCACGATGTGAAGTGCCGCTTTGGCCAAAGCGATGGTTGATGTCCCATGCGTTTAGAAACGGCGCCCAAGCTTGAGGACAGCCCAAGCCTGCTCGCAGGCTGCGCAGCACGGCCCATGCGAGCATCATGCAGCTGTTCGCAAACCGACTTTGGCTGGAATCGCTTTGCTAGGCTCGTTGCCGTGACGCCTAACAGGCTTGCAAGCTAACGCGGCTTGTTCTGATTCCTTCACCAAACGTATGTGCCAATGCTTGTCAGCCGCACGATCCAACCTGGCCGGCTGCACCACGAAATGGTGCAAAACAGCAATAAACTCACCAAGCGGCCCACTCAGTCTGAGAACTTTTTCGCCCAAACTCCAACTTGTAAGAGTTCCTCGTCAAAGGTTAGTTGCGCACAAACGCCACGGGACCAATGGACATCTCCAGATCGAAATGCTCGTTTGAATTGGCAACAAGCTTGACCGTTCAAATTTGGAACGCGACACCGCGAGCGATGCAACTTGTCCGACCTAAAGATCATTTGATCAAACATGAGGCTGTCACAACATGTGCAGCTTTGCCAGTCGCAGGAAAGCCACCATGGCGTTTTGCTGTGCTGCATAGGTTGGTAGTTTGCCCGTTGATTGGGAGACTTGTAGCCTCCGGCACGCTTTTAACTTTTCCTCCAGCTGTGACCACTTTGGAAACTGAAACACTTTCCCAAGCCGGTGACACTCTCAGCGCCGAGGCAGGGGAACAAGCAAAGGGGTCGTCCTCAAATAATCGCGGTATTCCTTCAAATGGCCCCAGCGCTTCATGCCCATCCGCCTCAGGATGGGCACTCCGCTCACCTTCAGGAGCAGGAAGCTCACGAAGCAGGGGGACATCACCGTCAGTAGCTCCCAACCGCGCAGGGCAGTAGAGCAACTCAGAAAGATCCCCCACCACATGCACATCTCCCCGAAATAGTTGGGATGCTGAGCCAGCCTCCACAGCCCCACGTCAATCCTCGACTTTGCGCGAACGGGTGTGGGAGACTCGAACAGGCAATGGTGGTGCCCGGATTTTGGCCCCAGACGGCCAACAAAAAAACACCTTTGAAACACCTCAATCTTCAGACTACTTTCCCATTCTGGCCCAGATTCCAGTGGTCCCGGTTCCCCGGATCCGCTCGGAACATGCGCTTCTGAACGTCCGCCGTGGTCTGCACCACGAAGCCAAGGACCCAAAGCGCCCATCCCGCCACGTCCCGCCAGCACAGGCGTGAGTCCCGGGCAGAGGCCTGGATGGGCCGTCAAAACCCATGGAAATCCAAGAGGGTCCCTTCGAAAGACTTCTCGTTCCTGAGCCCTTTGTGGTTCTGTGCCTTGGTGGCTTGGGGCTACTGAGAGCTGGCCAATAAATGCGGTGCATGGTCACTTCAACAAGCCCCGTCTGCTGGGATTGACAAAGCAATGCAAACTATAGGTTTCGTGTGCTCAGGTGCCAGGATCAATTAATCGCTACACTGACACCTTTCTGCCTAACTACAAGTAAACAAAAACACCAGGCTCCACCTTTGCCATGCTCACATGCGAGTTGGCATGGTTGTTTTCTCAGCCTTGGGCTCTGCCTCCTCCATGCTCTCCTCCGAGCTCTTGACCTTGCTGTTGGAAAGGAACACGGGTAACGCTGTGATGAAAATCCATAGGGCCTGGACAGCCCAAAAAACAAGGAATCTCATGGGCCGCGTCTTCACGCTGTCGAAGCGCGTGTCGCCCCCATCCCGGAGCACCCTCCACAAAAGGAAGCTGCCGAGTCGTGTGGCCCACAACACCACCAACACACTGTTCACGTTGCTGCGGGTGGAGCGGACGCCCTTCCTCCGCGAGACGATCACACACAGTATGTAAGTAAGGCTCGCGGAAATGTCGTAGAACTTCTCCGTCTGCAGAAACGAAGCAGCCACCCAGCAAGTGAACTGAATCCCAGCATCCGCTGCAGCAACAGGCGCAAGTGCCGTCATTGCCGCGATCATAGGACGAGGCGGAACCCGCAAGGCAGTAGTAAGCGCCACCCGGCCCGCAAGCATGGCAGCGCAAAGGAAAACGCAGGACGCAGGCTTCGCAGAAACTTGGCGAGGACTTGGGCCCTGCAGCAATTGCCGGGCATGGCACTCTGCGGAAAAAGCTTGGGAGCACTTAGACTTGCACTAGCAGTCTGATGATTCATCGTTCATCCAGTGAAAGCATGTCTGAACTTTAAAGGACGTGAGCAGGTGTTCCTGGTTGGTACGAGTTATTTCTTCGGCCCCAAACTGAGCAAAGTTTGAATGGCAAAACAAGAACCCCAGCCCTCGGAACAAGGGACACCAGCACAACGCTAATCGAGACACCAGGTGCCGAAACACCGGTCAGGGGTTCTACGGGGCCGTGGGTGCACGTGGCCGCTGCAGGCAAACGATCCCCTGCAAGCAGGGCTTGGCAGCAAGAACTGGGCCAGTGACGCTGGACAGGGGCCGGATCTCGCAACTGCAAAGCATGCCAGCCGATGCCCAACTGGCAGCAAAGGGCTTCGAGCTCCGCGCCAAGTCTCTTTTCCGAAAGCATTGCGAAGCGTTCTTCAGGCTAATCCAACTAGCGCACTCACACGAACAAGTTTGAGCAGGCCCGCTTGCGTGCGCAAACTCGCAGGAACACACTTGCACGACCGAGCACGCTCGCACAAGCTCGAAAGAGCGCGTTTGCACTGGCAGGAGCACGCTTGCACGAGCACGATTGCACGAGAAAACTTGCACGAGAAATTAAACATATCTTTTCAGGCGGCGCAGGGGACCGAACCCGGCGCAAAAACGGGAGCTTGATCTGCTTTTTGCGGTTCCCGCGCGAACCTCTACGGGATCGGCGTGATCAATGTGCAGAAACAGTGGGCTTTGCGACCCTCTGCGGGGATCGGCGTGGCCGATGTGCAAAAAGAGGACTTTTGCCACTGTGGGTTTACCCGCGCGACCCTTTCGGGGACGGCGTGGCCAATGCGCAAACAGTGTGCAAAGTTCTGCGGGGATCAGCGTGGTCGATGTGTAAAAACTGAGGACTGTTGCTATCTTTTTGTACTCGCGGCTGAGTCCTCCAACTCGACACCGAATTTAGCACGCTTTGTCGAGATCTACGCTTGCGTCTTGTTCTTGTGACATTGCATGTGTCTGCCGCAGCTTTTCCATGCTTCAAAGGGCAAGAGGTATTTGGTCAATCGCGGTCTGCGTGTCGATCACGAGTTTCCGTTTGGGGTCGAGCAATGAAGCCTGGCCATCTGCGACCGGCAGGGCAGGCAATGAGAAGCCGAGCGCTTTGTCCGCTAGGCAGGGCGGTTGTTCAAACAACGCCGCAAGCGAGTGCATTCATTGGGGTGGCTCCAATGACAGCCAGGGGAAGTGCGAGCGCGCATGAACCCTGAACGGTGGCACACGTGCGCGTGCAAGCGACACAACACAAACACTATGTTGAGACTGTGAGCTGCTCCATGAAAATGCTTTTCTCCTCCGCCTGTTTGCCATGATGGCTCATGCGAAACGAGGGCTGCCACTCTCGAGCACGCATTTCACGAACTTGTAAAGCGACAAATCCGCTTCCAGAAGATTGTCCAAAGTCTTGCGCGTCTTTTCAGTGATGTTCAAATTGATTTTGGAGAAAGTCCCTTTATTGATGTGCTTGATGGCAATCGAATATCCATATATCATTTCCAGGCGTCTTGAGAAGCCTTGCAAGTCTTCCAATAGTCCCCAGACTGGATAATGGAACACAAGGTTCGAGATTGCTGACTTGAGGTCTGACTTCCCCACTTTCCGAAAACCAAGTTGCGTGCATCCTCCATCAACACATGGCAAGCCAAGTGAGGTCTTTGAAATATCACCAGAGAGCATTCTTGTTTGGTGATTGTCAACGCCATAGAACCACACGTCTTGCCCCATGACGGCATCTGTGTATTCTGCAATGGATGTGTTGCAAAATCTGCGGTTTGAAGTTCCATGGGAGCATTCCCAGCGAACATGAGACACGTAGCGCTCGATTGGTTCTCTGAGAACTGTTGCATATGAGCAGTTGCTACCAAAAAATGCGCAGGTACCAAAGGATACGTGACCTGCAGCGCCAATGATGGTATGCCGTGGCTGCATTTTTGCTGTGTAGTTGCTGCGCCCAAACACTCCCCATGGAAATAGATGTACGCCACTAGACGACAAACGAAGCGAGTAGCAGTCACGTCGCCCTTGTTTAATGCGAAGCTTGTCCCGCAGATTGTTGATCTTGCCACAGCCAAACGCATCCCAGGCCTCGAAAATGGCCGACACCACGGCCGTGCCTCCGGTTTTGGGGATGTGAGTAAAAACCAGAGGCCATTGACCGCGCCGATCTGGTCGATGCTGCAGCTCCAAAAGAATCATCTCAGTCTCGTGCTGGTCGAAGATTCCGAGCCGTTGCACACATTTTTCCAGCTCGTGAATTCTGGGCCCCGACTCAACCGGGGTAACCTGTTCAACCTGTTTGGCTAGGCCCGTGCCGTCACACCGCGAAAAAGGCAAATACATAACAGACAGTCCAAGGGTGAGACATGTGGCTGCCACGGCGATCGTAATGGTAACTGTCTTCATCGAAGTTGCGCGGCACAAGGCCGGAAGCCGGCAACCAGTCAGAGTTCCCGGGCCATCGGGAAGAAATGCAGGACGCAACTGCAAGGGGCATGCCACTGCAAGCCAATGCAACATGAGCCACCCAAGCTTCTTGCCAAATGGTTACACATGCCCCATGAAAACAGGTGGTAACTTGGCCAGGCGAGGAGTGATTGAACTTGTGATATATTGAATTTGCAACTGTATCTGAAGCCCACTCTAACCAAATGAAGTGACTGGAAATACAATGTTGTGTTGCACACTGGGTCTGACAATCCCTGTTGCGGCAATGAACGTTTGTTTGTGTATCCAGGGCTGCCTTTTGGCGTTGCTGATGGCTTGGCCAGCGTTTTCTTCAGCGCAGCAAGCCGCAAAGGGCGCGCAAAGAACGCTTAAAGCACACAAAATTGCCTTTGTCCAATTGTCTTTGTCCAGCAACGCTGCGCGTGGCAACTTGTGATTGCAAAGCCTGACCCAAGCGACGAAATTGTTCATTCAATGAACATTGTGCGTTCAAACAAATGTACGAAACCTTTCAGAGTTGGTTTGCGTTTAGGACATTCACTAGAACTGAGCACATGGGCAAATCATCTTGCTGAATCAAGCCTAGTCTGCCATTGGCAAAAATGGCCAACACTAACCAACTTGATTCGCACCCCCTGCCAGAATTGTCCGCAAACAACCATCTGTCACACTGCTTTGACATAACAAAACACAAGCGGAACACCGGCTATCACGAACATGGCTGCGAATGGTGGCTGTCCAAGCAAAATCCGGATCCCAGATGTCACGCCGCACATCCTAAGCTGACACCCAAACCCATGTCCAAAAAACAGATTGATTGCTTGGTTCAACCCACGCGCGGTTTCAATTCTTCAGCCTGCGCTTTGCCCAGCTCGTTGCTCCCCTGAAGACATTGCAAAAGAGTTCTTTGCAAACAATGCCTGCACAGCGCTGACTGCATTGGACTGTTTTTGCACCGCGCTGCTTGCGTTGCACTACTTGAAAAAAGCTACTTGCACTGCACTACACGCAGCGGTGATTGTCAGCGCACTGTTTGTCGCAAGAGCAAACCTGCAGGGGACGCGTCGTCAAGGATATCAGGGCAACCAAAAGTTAGTCCGCATGGGATGAAACGCCACGATGTCAAATTCTGAGCCCGTTTTTTACTACCCATCGCCTGGAAACCCAAGCAACCCGAATTTCCGGGCTACTTTGCCAACTAGCCCCTGCCTAAGAAAGGTATATAGCCTTATATAGCCTTCATTTTGTGCAAGGTAGCCTGCTTTGTGCTCAGCGAATGAAACTTGATGTACATGAATGTATGCCTTGCATATACACGCTGAACTTGACAGGCGGGTGAACGAAACCTTGCCAGTCCAACTAATGAAATATGCCATCATGTTGAAGTCTCCAAATCGGAGCGGTTCTTGGGCCCAGCAAGAATGCCACTCCTGTCTGTTGTCGCCGTGTTTCTTTGGTTGATAGGACGCCCCTAGATTCAGATGAAGAATGGGTTGAGTTGCCATCGTGGCACATGGCCTGGATGCCAGCCCAAAATCGGGATACTGGAGCGGACGCCGAGTGGGAATGCTTGAGTAAACGAGCCTGACCTCTGCTTGTCCACCTTGGTGCGCCGGCAGGCCTTGTCGTCCAGCTCTGACATTGCAGCTGATCCTGCCCGGGCCCAGCTGTGTCACCCGGCGGCTTGTTGCTCGCACGCTCGCGCAGCAGTTGCCTCCCGGCGCGCCGCATCGAACACGCTGAAGGAGGTTGATGCCTTTTTTTTGCTTTGGGGCTCAACCCCCCACACCCGGAAGCCTTCCCGAGACTGATGGCGTGTTGGCTTTTCTCGAGGGTTCGCAGCAGCCCGATCAAGTCATCCATCTGGAGCACCACTTGTTCGTGCACACCCGCATCCAGCTCAACGCTGGCAAGGCCCGAGTTTGGAACGCGGCAGGCATTGATCTCGGGCCAGGCACTTGTCTGCGATCTCACTCTGGAAAATCAAGCCCAAGTGCATCGCCCTGGGATGCTCTGGCCAGCTGCTGTGCTGGTTGCGATGTTGTCGGCTTGGCTCCACTGAATGAGGCGCTGCCGTGGCCGGCGTGTCGGCCTCGCCCTGGCCTCGCGTCCAGCGCAACGGGTGTGCAGCGCAACAGGGGGCGCGCCGCGCAGCTGCACGAGCCAGCTCCCCCAGTGCGCGCCGAGCACAGCGTGGCGGACGCTGCGGATCCAGCAACAGGGGCACAAACAAGCAGGACAGGGGAGCGTTGTGAGCTGGCAAGTCCTGTGGCGGCCCTCGGCGTGTCCAGGACGCCGGCGCGACGATTGCCACCGTTTCCGGCGCCGGCCGATCCAGTCGCCCCCCCCGCCCCCACCGAGCGCCCGCGCATGCCAGCGCGCCGGGCGATCCTGTCCAAGCCATGTGAAAGGGCGACTTGGCGCAGGAGTTGCGCAGGAGAGTCCACACGCAGCAGCCGAACCCCGGCCCCGTGCGCGGTGCCATGAAGAACGCGCTGGCGGCGATACCCACGCTCCGCGGAAGGCTGGAAGCTTTCCTTTTTGCCCCGCGCATGTTGCACGTTCCACGCGCGGAACTCGACAAGCGGGTAGCGCTGCTCGCCGCGGGGCAATGCCGCATTATGCCGCGACCTACTCGACGCCGCCGCGGAGGCGGCGGCTGACAGCGACGTACCTGGCCCGTTGCGCGCCAGCGCGCACAGCGCGCGGAGAGAGCGGCGGCGCTTGTTTACTTGGAGGCGCTCGGCAGCCAGAGCCGCCCTCACCCAGGCACCCGTGTCGCTGGAAACCTTGGCCGCACTGCTCGACCCGGAGCGCCGGCCGCCAACACGCCACGGCCGTCCACGGCGGCGCGGCCGCCTCGGATCCGAGCGAACACGCGCGGGTGCCGCCCGCCTATGACCGGCATGGCATCCGCCCAGGAGGCCCAATAGGCCGCGGCTCGGGTCGTCGCGGCCGATGGAGGTGAAGGCCCCCATACCGCAGTGGGAGCTGCGCACGCCTAGCCGGCTGCTGGGCAAGTTCGCCGCTAAGCAAGCGCCCCAGGCAGCGGGCAATGGCCCGGTCGTGGGACTCAGCGAACTCTCCCGTGTCAGCGGGCGGCAGCACGCGAAGCAAGTAATTGCTCCGAGGAAGGGGCAGGAGGAGCCAGGCGCTCTGCAGGTGCGGGACCGTAGGGATGCGGCCCAAAAGGTTGTCATGCTTCTCCCTCACGCTCCGCAAAGCTCCTGCGATGAACGCGGCATGCCCCAGCGGCGTGCCCAGGACTGTCATTGGCGCGCGCGGCGGCGGGGAGCGCATTCAGTAGTGCACTGGGTTCCTCACCCTGGCATTCCATGCCCGCGTCTTGCGCAAATGGGCGCGGATGTTCGCACGCTCCCACAGCGCTGTACCTAAGGCCGTAAAGGCAGGCCCGACACGTTCAGGCTGACAAGTAACATGAATGTCGACTTCCCGGGGCTAAGGCCGCGTGCGCTTGGAGCAGCGCGGGATGTTGCCCCAACGCGTACAGGGCGAGTGGCAGCAAAAGTTCGCAGTGTGGGGGCGAAAGTGGAAGGTGTGAGAACAAAAGTGGGAAGCGCGGGGGGCCAAGGATGGAAGTGCGGGGGGAAAAGTGGGAAGCGCAGGGGCAAAAGTGGGAAGTGTGAGAAACAAAGTGGGAAGTGTGGGAGCAAACGTGGGAAGTGTGGGAGCAAAAGTGTGGGAGCAAAAGTGTAGGAGCGGAAGTGGCAGGTGTTGGTCAAACGTGGGAAGTGTGGAGCAAAAGTCGGAAGTGTGGAGGCAAAGATGGGAGGCGTGAGAGCAAAAGCGGGAAGCGTGGTGGCAAATGCGGGAAGCGCGGGAACAAGAGTAGGAAATGTGGAAGCAAAAGTGGGAAGCGCGGCAGCAAAAGTTGAAAGTGTGGGAGCAAAAGTAGGAAGTGTGGGGGCAAACGTGGGAAGTGTGGGAGCAAAAGTAGGAAGTCCAGGAGCAAAAGTGGGAAGTGTGGAAGCAAAGATTGGAGGCGTGAGAGCAAAAGCGGGAAGCGTGGTGGCAAAAGTTGAAAGTGTGGGAGCAAAAGTGGGAAGCGTGGGAGCAAACGTGGGAAGTGTGGGAGCAAAAGTGGGAGGTGTAGGAGCAAAAGTTGGAAGTGTAGAGCAAAAGTGGGAAATGAAGGAGTAAAAAAAAAAAATATAGGGGAAACAATTGGAAAACGCGCGAGCAAAAGTGGGAAGCGCGGAGATGCGCGGAGCAAAAGTAGGAAGCGCGGGTGCAAAAGTGGGAAGTGCGGGGGGAAAAGTGGGAAGTGTGAGAACAAAAGTTGAAAGTGTAGGAGCAAGGGTAGGAAGCGTGGGAGCAAAAGTGGGAAGTGCGGAGGTGTGGGAGCAAAAATTGGAAGTGTGGCAGCATCGGATCCCCCTGTTCGCCTCCCTCGCCTTGCGCGATGTCGTGCGCGGCACCCTGGGCGTCGTAGAAGACGTAGGTACTCGGCTCAGCGTAAAACTGGGCCGCTGGGCCTGTGCCGCAAGCCTGGTCGTAAGCCCTGAATACTGCGCGAGCAAGGGACTCAGCCCCCCACGTCTGCAGAGCATACTAGAAAACACTCCGCACGTTGCGCAAGGACCTCTGCGAGATCAGCGCCAAAGGATCGTGCGGGTGGCTGGGGCGAAAGCCCGGCGGCAGCGGCACCTGAAAACGGCGCTAGCTGCCCAGAGCTCCCCCAAGTGGGCAAGCGCCGCCGCTCTCTCCGCGCGCCGCTGCGCATCGTCGTGCGCCGCGCTCCCCCCCCGCCCGCGATATAGCAACATGCGCGGGGCAAAAAGGAAAGCTTCCAGCCTTCCGCGGAGCGTGGGTATCGCCGCCAGCGCGTTCTTCATGGCGCCGCGCATGGGGCCGGGGGCCGGCTGCTGCATGTAGACTCTCCTGCGCAACTCCTGCGCCAAGTTGTTTTTTTCACATGGCTTGGACAGGATCGCCCCGCGCGCTGGCGCTCGGTGGGGGCGGGGGGGGCGACTGGATTAGCCGGCGCTGCCTGCGCGTTGGGTTTGCCCGGCTGTTCAGTGGACACTGTCCGGCTCTGATTTCGTGGCTGTGCTTTGCACATTGGCCCGCGCGGTGGTCACAGTGATTGGCCGATCGGAAAGTTTCCACTTCGCGCTGAGAGGGAGCAAGCAGGGGCTGCTGCGAACGCAACCGAAGGAGGGCCCACGGTGGGCTCGAGGGGCCGTGGGCATCACAGAGCTGACCACTTTTCGCAGGCTTGCATGTTCTATGTGTAATATTGCCACGTTGCTTCTTTGCTGCCTCATTATTTCGACAAATCGTGTCATTATCTTTTTCCCGTTCCTGACGCTTGCTGGCGTCATTGTCGACCTTCTTGGGGGCGGGATGAAAGGCAGGAGCCCGTGCCTGCGTTCTAGAGCCAGTACACTTCGACATGCGTCTTGCTTTGCCGTCCAAGCCCATCGTGCTATTGCAGCGTTTCATAGAAAAGCCACACGTTTAGAGCAAGCCACTCAGTCTGTATCGCCCGTTCGACACACCGCTGGATGAATGCACGTTTTTCATCTCTGGCCAGCCGTAGGCCCCGAAACAAACGGACCTCGCCAAAGGCATGGTCTTATTGGCGGCAAAAAGTTTTAACTTTTTTCTGCTGCAGACAGGATATTCGTGTAAGCGAATGTTTTACATGCCTCGCTGCCCCCCAGCCCCGCTGCCCCGCTGCCACGTCGTCCTGCTGCCCCGCTGCCACACTGCCACGCTGCCCCGCTGCCCCGCTGCCCCGCTGCCCCGCTACCCCGCTGCTCCGCTGCCCCGCCCTGCTACCTCGTTCGCATGGCAGCAGCAAGTGGGGAACTTTGTGCGCTGCCCAGCTACCCCGCTACCAGGTAGCAAGGCAGCAAGACAGCAGCCAAAACCCGCCCGAGATAGCAGCTACCCTGAAAAAAACAATGCAAACATAATATTATTTTTTCCACCCGCCCGTCTGCCCACGGTCCCCCCTCCCAACCAAAAATAAAAAAACACACTATGCTCAAAGGGGGTTGGCTCCCCGGGCACCAGGGGACTTGGCAGGCGGCATCGCCCGAAACAGCCGGCATCGGAAGCTGATCGCGGGTAGTCCGGAACGCGAGGGGCTGGGCCAAGGCGCGGCGAGCTCAACAGGGAAGAGGTGCAGGACATCGGGCGCACGGGCCGCTAGTGCAGGGAAACAGTTTGCCCGCGAGGCCCAGTAATTAGGCGGCGCGCGCGTGGCTGCGGAGCCCAAGGCCGCCGCGGCGGAAGGGGAATTGGGGGAAGCGAAGCCGGCGGCTCGAACTCCAGCAAACCGGCCAAACAGATCTGCAAGGAGCAGTCGTGCTCAACTGCGACTGCTCAGGGGCAACACGCGGAGCACATAATGGGCGTCCTGCCTGGAGATCGGGAAGGCTGGGGAGCTGGCCAAGCAGGGCAGCATGGGTTTCACTGAGGGAGCGGAGCAGAGAAACGACAAAGTCACAGCTGCCAAAAACGACAAATCCGCACTGGTCGCTGTGGCAGCCCTAGGTCCCCAACCCAAACGGTGCTTTTCCAACCCGGGAGTGTCGCCGAGCCAAGGTCCATGCGCCCACACGGCTTTGCAGAGCGACCAGGCGACCTAAACCAAGGGCACTAGGATGTCCCGGCAACTGGAAAGACAGGACCTCGGACGGGAGAGCGGGTCGGGGCCGGTCCCCAGTGGCAAGGAGCGGCGCACGTCAAGGAGTTGGGTCCAATGACTTCCTGAAAGGCCGCAAGTCGCACTGCTTGGGAAGCCGGCGTTCCAAGCTCGAAGGGCTGCGAAAGGGTCACCCGCTTCAAGGACTGCGTGCAAAGCGAGGGGAAGGCGGACTTAGCCTTTTACAAAAGCAGGGGGGCATTGGAAGGTGCACGGAGGTGGGCCTGAACATCGACGGGATCCAGGCTAGTCCGCGGCGGACGCGGCCATCTGTGATTCCACTCACATGCGAGGTGTGGCCGCCTGCGTCCCGAGCTGCTCTGCTCGGAACGCTTCCCCTTGGTTGTCCGGGGCGTCGTGATCGGCGTAGCGAATCACCTGTGTTGGGGCAGGCGTGGCTGCAGGCTGCCGCCGTGCTTGATCCGCATCCAGGCTCCAGGCCAGGGGCCGCCACGAAAGAATATTCCACTCAAGAAGTCACCGAAAATTTCAGAAAGTCGGGAACATTCAGCTTGTCAACTTTTGCCAGGGCATCAGCTGGTTGCTTCTCGGTATGAGCCGTGCCAAATACTCGGTCCTATGAACTTGCTTTCGCGGACCCTTTCGCAATGCTTTCGCGACCCCATGTTTTGCTTTCGGGGTTTTGTCTTCTTTAGAATTGCTTTCGCGACGCTTTCGCGGCGGACTGGCACACAGCATGCAGGCTTTCGCCGGCCTTTCGCGGTTACTTTCGCGATAAGCTTTTGCAAGCTTTTCGCGGCCTGCGTTTTGGCTTTGGCGGGGATTCTATAAGACACCCCCCTTTACTACTTTGTATTGTCAGGGTTTATGGCGCTGCTCACATATGCACGGATTGACGTCGGCCTGAGCTTGAATGCGTCCAGGACGGCTATCCTCTCCACAAACGCTCCTGCCAAGTGAGCTGGTGTGCAGAGAGGTTGGCGCGCGGGTCACCGTTAACACCCGCCTTGCCGATCTGAACCTTGTGGTCGACCAAGTCGACGGAGCTCGACTGAAGAACGCGCTTGCTCGAGGAAGGCGAGTGGGCTGCACGTCAGACGCATATTGTCGCATGCAAATGGATTGACATGCGTCGGCCAAGCAGTGTGCAAACAATCAAAGGGGCATTGAAATGACACGGGCATGTTCAGCGTCTGAAATTTGGCTCAACACACACCATCGGCGACTCGCGCAGCCCAGTGTTTTTGGACGGTGTGGCCACACCTGCCATGGACTCGACGCAGGCCGAGAAATGACATGGCGTAAGGAGCGCAGGCAGGAACGTCGATTGCCTTCTGGGACTTGCTCGCCTTCCACCTCGCCGAGGCCGTTGCCAGGCGGTGTGGCTTGCGCATCGCCGACAGCTCCACCGCCCTCAAGGCCATTCTCCTTTGCAAGCCGGCCACTTCGCAGGGCCCCTTTGGGACGTGCTGCCTTCCTGCCATTTCCGCGGCTCGAGTCTAAGCAGTAGCATCAGCAGCTCACGCAAATTTGATGAGGATGAGTTGGAGGGATAACGATCCTCAACTGCCCAGCATTTCGGATTGTTCCAATGGATGTTGCCCCTGATTTTCTTGTATGTGTTTCTTGCGCCTGCGTCCCTATCGGACCGTAGCGGTAGTCAGCCCCGCGTTCTGACTCGAACAGAGCAAAGCTCAAAAACCAAATGTCTATGGTCTGGGATGCTGCGCTTGCTGCACGACAAAGTTTGCGAGCGCAACAAGCTGACAAATATTTAGGTCAAGAGGGAGGTCACCTTGCCACGCAATTGGCAAGGGGACGAAAGCTGCTTCAAAAAACTGTTTGGGGTGTTGCTGCGGAGCAGGAACTCAGAAAAAGTGGGTGCTGGCGGTGAAGGTCGCGGACCATCAAGCAATGAGCAGCGAAAGCGCGGGTGAGCAACATGATCAACGGCAAGAGCAGCCAGGCAGCGCTGCAAGCAGAGCTCAGTGGCTCCGCTGCAGGTTGGCACCGTGCACAAAACACAACTGATGTCTCAGGGGTTAGACAAGGGTGCTGTCGACCAACAGGATTATAACGGATTATACACATATATATCATTTCGTCGAGACGGGGGCGGCCATGGTGACCGGCGGGCACCAAGAGGATCGAGCTGTGCGGCCCGCAAGGCATCGAAGCAGTCACACACGCGCAATGCGGGATGCACACCACACAGCCATCCAGGAATGCACGGCATGCCGGGTGGAGGCGTGGAGACTGGAGGAAAGCACCCACCCTACAGCTGCTTTGGAGGATGGTCTATGTCTGCGTTTGGAGTTGGGACGGCTGGTTTGCATGCCGCCTCGCGTCGACTTCGTCCAAAGCGGACACGTCTATTGGACGCATAGGGTTGCTCCAAAATGCATCGGCGAGTCGGTAGGCAGCAATAGTCAGTGTTTCAAGAAAGAGCGGGGGCCTTGGCGTGCCATGCTGAGCAGATCTTACAAGGAGAGCAAATCCTGGGAAACAAACAGTCGCAGCAGGAGCGTGTCTGTTGCAGTTTGGGATGACCTTGTTGACTTCGTCCCATATCATTTATTGGATCCAGTTGCAAGCCGACACAGCATAGTGATGGAAGCAAACCAATTGTTAGAAAGTGGCTGCCAGGGACCATAGGACAAAGGCACGACTCTACGCGAGCCACAGTCGAAAGCTGGTATTCGAGGGTCTAGTGGTTAGGACTGTCCCTGACTAGCCTTCGTCTACAATTTGGATGCGGGAGATACAAGGCACATGCAAGAGCTGCAGCACGCAGCGTGACGTTCGACCGCCCCTGAGATCTGTCCTTGCCGGCAACGGCCCAACAGCCTCATACGTACGGATGGAACACGGCCCTTCGTCTGTGCCACCACTCGAAGACTGCCAAAGTCAGGCTGCGGCAGTGTGTGCAAGTCTGGGCAGCCAAATTGAACCAACCCGCCACATGGCGCTGGTTCGTGCCAAGCCTCGCAGTTCCCTCGTGTGTGAGCGGAGCTGGTCACAATAGCAAGGCATTTGTCAGGCGCCGATTCGGAAGTTCGTTCGGAACGTTTCCCTTGCTTGACGGTCCTGGCATGCGCTATGACAGTGTTGCGCTCACGTCGCGATGCACCGCTGATTTTTCACTGGGCATAGCTCCGCACATCTTTCATCAGAGCCTCAGAGCTCCTTCGCGGGCTTGCGCTTTCTCGGTTCCTGTCAGTTGCTCGCATGCTCGCATGGTCATCCTGTTTAGAATGTCCTATATTGTGTGACACGGGCTGACTGGAATTACACCAAATGTTGCAAACAAGTAGGAAACCGCCGAACCTTGCATAGCTGCTGAAAATCCACAGCAACTCATGCCCACCCCCCCCGAAGAACAACACTGGAATACAGCGACTAGACTCAGCAGTCAATTCATCAGCGAGATTGACACCCTACATGTTGCCAATGATCGTCGCTACCTTCCAAATCCACGTAAGCAATGGGTTACCCTAAGAACCTCAAGCATGCCTTTCCGGTTGCACATCTCGCGAGTTTGACATCAACTGCCTTGCATCCCTTTGCTTTCCAATGTACCCTCCTCTAACAATCATGGAAGCTGACAGGAAAGTGTAGGAGGACTACTTTCAGATTAGGGAACCTTTGTGGCCCACTTCGTGGCAGTTTTCCGCACCCTGACCATTGAGCTCGCAGACGGGCCTCTTCAGAGTCCTCCAGCGCCATTTCCTCTCGCAAATGCCAAGTGCAGTGAATCTCCATCCCTGCCAGCTTGAACCCCCGATATGTCTAAAGACAGGCTGCGGGGGTTCAAACCAAGGCTCTCAGAGGCTTTAGACAATGGAAAGCGGTGGTCTGGGCAGCCTCAAGAGCCTCATGTCACCCCTCGCATGCCCAATTGGAGTCCTGCTCATCAAGAAAGTCCAATATCGTGTCCACCTGGGCTAGCCAGCAAACATCTCGACTCGAGTAATTATGCCACCTGTCACTCTGTTTGCGGCATCCACTGCTTTTACACGCCCTCTCATAATGCGCGGACAGCGAGCCCAGCATATGTCTGCTCGCCAATCGAAAAGTGCGCCCATGTCATTGACATTCCTGTAGTACTACCATGTCACAGACCAATACATGCTACTAATGAGTGTGCGCTTTCAGCAAAAGCCCTCTGAAAACCTGGCAGTTAGAGTACAACCTTGTATGGTGCCCCCTTTTGGGGCGGCGTAAAGGACAAAAGGAAAGTAACAATGTGAAATCCCGCAATTTCGCACATGCCCATATTTGCATGGTGTTTGATCATGGTCATGGCTCTCTTGGTGGGAAGCGTTGTCATTGTTGCCGAAAGCTCTGCACTTGGGGACAGAGCTGGCCAGCCCAACCAAACCCAAAGAAACGTGTTGGCCTTTGGTTGTAAGTTTCATGGGACGAGGCGCACTCCGGAACTCCACTTCTACGGGTTTCTTCATAGCCGAAGCAGGCCAGAAGCGGAGCCAGGGCGTGCCCTGCATCGGACGTCTCGTTTACGAAGGTTTCGTTGGCCCATTTCGAAAGGAGTTGGTCAGAAGTAGCGGTTTTCATCCTTCAGCGAGTTGGGAAGAAAACCAGGGAAGCCTGGAGCATGGCTGGGGGCCTGGGTTGCGATCCGGGAGCCCAGGGCCTGAAACATGGGACTCTCTGCAACAGGTGTGTGCTTTCGGTTGGTGCCCCTTTTAATATGTCTTAAGTGGTGTTTGACAAATTATAGTCTTAGCATCTGGTTCCAAAGTCCCATATTGAAGCACCTGTCTTTGGCATGGGGCGCCCGGGAGGGTCTTCAGGGCGCCAAAGGTCAGCAATGCGGAGCATCAAACGACTGGCAAGCTTCGCAATGCTGAGGTCGAACAGGGTCGAACAGGGTCTTCGGGAGCAAGCTCACACGTGACATGCATGCGGACATGCTCAGCCCCGACCGGCTCAAAGGTCCCTCTCCAGCTCTCCATGCCACGGTCAAAAAGGTCATGCTGTCTGACACTTCTGACATGATTTGGAGGAAAAGCATGCCAGCAACTCGGAGAGCTCTTGAGTGCGCCCTTGGGTGCGGATCATTCATCCCCCACGAATTGTTGGCAATGGGGAACCTCCAGGAATCACCAAGCCAATGGTAACCAATGGTAAGCCGTGCTTCGATTCGGGTGTGAGCCGTTTGAAGTCGCCTTGATCAGCTCGGTGTGCTCATTGGCTGACCTGGGCACATGTTGGTCTAGGGAAAGCGGAAACGCAGTTGGCGTGGCAGTCTCAGTCCGAATCTCTTGTTTCATGTCCAGGAACCACGCACAGGTCTCCAGCTTGCAAACTTGCAAACTCCAAGAACTTGTACTCCAACAGCACCGCTACGTTACACATGGTGTGACATGGTGTAAAACCGCAATCTCCCGACGCTTGAAATTTCCCCTGCCCTTGAAGATCACCCAATCTCTTGGAGGGAACAGTGCCACTTGGGAGGGCGCCTATAGCTCTCCCCCAGCTTCCTCACACATAAAACCCTCTTCTGTTTTATATAACGAATAAGTCCTTATTCGGAAGAAATGGAACGCCTCAAAATTTGCCATACCCTGAATGGGGGGCTGTGAGAGAAGACAAATGAAAGGAACAGTTGCCGGGTTCTTGTGAGCAATTTCGCGAGTCCGGCATGCGCCCGCCAAATTGGCCATCTGCTTGATAATTTGACAGAACCTCCTGTCATACCATGGACAAAATCCAACTCGCACGAGGGAGCTCCATGAATATTGGTTCATACCCCAATCCAACTGGTGCAGGATATGGGCACCCCAAGCAATGGGGGGTGGCTTTCCTTTTGGTTTCCCTTTAACCCAACATGAAAGGGTTGCCTCAAACAGCACACACATATACGCGTGTCACACACACACACACACACTTCTCACTTGTTCGGTGTGTGTGTGTGTGTGTGTTTTGAAGTTTTTCTTGGGTCCCCGGGCTGATCGATCCGAGCGATGACTACGCGCGACCTCAAGCCCAAAAGTCGAATGCCAGTGAAAACGCCAACCACCTCTTTCAACACCAACAAAAATGACTTACATGACTTGATCTGTTGATATTCAAAGTGAGTCATTGTTTCTACAGCCAGCTCATGGATGCCATCAAGAATCCGAGATGCGTCCTTTCAAAAGCCCATTTCGCGGTTTTTAGTGATCGTTCCATTGAGCATTCAAATGCGGCTACTGCGGTGCAAGCCCAATGGCACTGGGCGCAAGCAGATTCTTGGAGGCGCGCCGGTACTGAGCCGCCGAGCAGGGAGGGGCTGCGGCCCCGCTGCGTTTTGCGATGCAGCACCCGCCGTGCCACCTAAGCAGCGAGCATGCGAGCAGACTGGAAGAAACTTGCAGCGGAGAGGCAAGGGAAGGTGTCAGAACACCAACCCAGGAAGCCAGCTGATAATTCCATGGCTCTCCAACTGCTGGGTGTGTTTGCATCAGGGCATCCCGTTCAGGTTGGTTTAAAGGAAAACCAAAAGGGGACAAATCTCTTGAGCTCCAAAAACCAGAATCCTGCCCGAGTAAAACTTTGGGTTTGTCTCCACCAAAAAATGCTAGGCGTCTTTCCAGTTTTTTGTTGCTAGATGCTGAAATAGAAAAATATCCCGCGCACCTCGCGGTAGGCAGCATCGAACTCTTCGCAAGCCTTCCAAAGCTGTGCCCAAAACTCGAGTTGACTTTTGGTTCTACCTGCGGATGTTTGTGGGCGTCTTAAAATAGGGGACCCCTCCAATGTGGCTTCGGTTTTCCCTTTTGTTTCCAAAAACCACCCCTTGTCATGTCCCTTCTAAGGTCACGCCAAACATGGGCGGTGTGGTGTCCGCGGCGTGCGCTGTGGGGAAATGGCTTTTGACAGGCTGCGACGACGGTGGGCTGATGGGTTGCGCTGAGCGCGGTATCGCGTCCGCGCCGCCCGCATACACAGCGGCTGCGTTGCTTTCTCGGGCTGCGTGGCCGCGCCGTTGGGAAGCGGCACAAACCGCGCCCGCCACATGGGGGGGGAGGGGTGCGCGCGCCTAGGGGCCAAAGCAAGCCAAGCACGAAGGGCTCCAAGGCGCACGCGCGGACCCGGCCGCCGCAAAACACTGAAGCTGAGCCTCTTCCGCAACGCATGGCCAGGCGGTACCGTGCGGTACCGTGCATCAAAGACCACGGTCGAAGAGGCCACTTGCGAATCAACCCGTTGCGCGGGCCCTGCAACACGTGGTTTTTTGGCTCCCGGGCTGACCTTGTTTAGACGAATCACTGTTTGGGCTAGGATCCATGTCATGCACGGAAAGCAAAGCCACGAGCTTCAAGCCACTTTTGCGGCGCAACTGAAACTTCATTTGCTGACCTCCCAGGCGAACCGCCACTCCCCGCCTCGCACTTCTCGCCTCAGCGCAGAAAATGGTTTAGACCAAAAGGAAGGCCGAATCTTTGGGGCCAAATCCCGATTTTGACATGCACTGGTGGCTCTGCTGCCAAGCCGCTCACAAACTCCACCAGGACGGACACCTCAAAGGCCCGAGAATTTCTCCCCCCCCCACCCAAACATCCACCAAATGGAACTCACGAGCATCCGGCGTGCATGAACTGAACTCTTGAAAACAGAAGCAAGCGGCTTAACACAAAGAACCGCCGTGTGAGAACACTTGATGACGTGGGGGCAGATGATTGCGCGCCTTCGGATCTTGCACAACCTCCAGAAAGTCCCAACCTGCCAGGTTGAACAACGCACGGCAAACGGCACTGCCAAACGTGATTGCGGGGGGGGAGCGTTGATGACCATCCCTTTTCGTCCTCAGGTGGACCACTCCGTTGAAATCTGCCCAATCTTGCCTGTGAGCTCTCGCAGACCTTCCTGAATCTGGGGCTCGGCCTTCCTGAGTGTGCAGGTCATTGCAGTCATTTGCAAAGCTCATTGTAAACTGCTTGTAGCCAACGCAATCAGACCGCAAGCGGCCAAGCCTCGTAAATGCCACGTCTAGGACCCCGGCGCTTTGGAAGACATCAAATATCTTGGCAGCTGCCCTGACAGCTCTAGCCCAAACGCACTCAAAGTCGACTCATTGACATGCCGTCGGGAAGCACAACAAGTCCGGGGGCTTCCCGTGATCGGGAATCCTCAAACAGGGCCAGCAATGTTGACAGGACCACCACGAGCCAGAATTCAAAGTTGGCAGCGGTCTAGCATTTTCCTCAGAGCCCCGTTCTGTGTAATTTGATCTGGCACCATGCAAAGCGCACAATCCCCAGCATGTTGAGAAGTTCGAAGCTGTGCCCCAATCCAAACCCTAAACTCTCTCAGTTGAACCCAAAAGCAACTAAACCCAAATCTCAGTTGACGGGGTGTGTTGGAGATGGAGTTCCCAATAACTATATGGTGGAACCCGACGCCAGGTGGAAGGTCCGGTCATCTCTTTGCCGACAGCTCATTGGCCAAATGTTGGCCTTGTGTTTCCAGTGAGCTGCCATCGTTGTAGTTGTCTTGGCATAAAAACAATGAACATAGGGGTTGATGCCACACGATGAACATACATAGGGGTCATATGAGGGGTTGGTGGCGGTTGAGGGAAACAGCCTTTGGAGACGGCGCATCCCCTGCGGGCTTCGGGATGTTTCCGCAGACCTGACTCATACTGCTTGAAGAACAGGTCCACATCCGCCGCGGAGACGTTCTGCAAAAGAAAAGTGCCCTTCCAATCAACGCCTTTTCAGCACCCTCAAGAAAGGACCCATAAGGAGATCTGATGAAGAGATCTGGTCTGGTGTTTTTCAAAAATCACAAATCGCCTGGGGGGGTGGGGGTCCTGACTTGACAAAGCCCGGAAAATGGCTGGTTTGGCTGCGCCTCCTTTTGACCAACCAAAAAGGAGCAAAGAACCAACTTTGACCTGCATTCAGGTGCATCCGAGCCTCAACACGGTACTTTGGCGACTTCGGCACATGGCTGTGGCCCTTGGCCAATCCACCCTCCTCGCAGTGGAGGCTCTCCCGCAAAGATTCTGCTCGTGTTGACCTTTTGCTTGGGTCAATTCAGAGGCACCGTCGCCACTAAAACAGACTGCAAGATGAGCGGACCTTGGCAAGCGGTCACTGGCCAAGGTTTTGATGCCTGTCTGGTCTTTCAGTTGGCCACAGGCCCATGGGTTCGGCGGGCACCCGGAAATCCATCGGCTCCTTGGGCCGCTCGATGAGCAAGAACTCGTCGGAAGATCGGACCTCGGCTCAACCAATCTGGATTGAAAGTTACTCAACGCCATGCTCTCTCCCACCAAACGATCTTGACTTATGCAACCGCCGACACACATGCAGCGTGGTGTGGCGTCATGGCAAGGCGCCCCGTACATCTCACACAGCTGCTGAGTAGAAGGAGTTCGAGCAAAGAAGGACACCTGCCAGGCAAATTTGCCGGCTTCATCCACAAGTGGGGTGGTTTATCAACCATTCAGATCGGGTCCATCCCAACTCGACGCAGATTTTGTCCACAGCTCCCCGGTCCCGGGTCCTTCAGCTTGTCTTTCAAGCGCGCAGCATGCGGCTCCAGCGCCTCCGAACTCCCCAAAACATCCTGGGTTTCCAAATTTGGCGTCCCTTCCAATGGTGCCTGGGAGATACATCCAAAGACCTGATCCGCTCAAGGTGGCTTGGTGACGTGTCTGCGCCAAAGGTATCCAACCTGTCCAAACCCAAGGCCTGTGGGCTTGTCTCAAACTGGAACCCCCAAAATGAGTAGGGCAGCTTCCCCTATTGGTTTCTCTTTGCCAAAAAGCAAAAAGAGGGGGAAGGGGGGAAGGGGGGAAGGGGGGGGGGGTCCCCAAGAGGCACGCCGAAAGACATACCCTGGGCCCCCGGGCCTTGGCCAACTCTGGGCTGTGGTGCCCGGGCTTCACCACCAGCAGAATTCCAAAGGGGTTCCGCGTCCTGAATGCACGAGCCATCACGAGCCCCTTGGGACCTGCGAGTTGGGACATCTAAACGGGGGCCAAGGGGGGAGGGCGGAGGGGCGATCGCCTGTCAAGGGCTTATCCTTGGCTCCTGGGATAGCTCCCAATAGCTCCCCATAGCTCCCCATAGCTCCCCATAGATTCCATGGCTTTAGCCGAATTGCTTGCCAACTCCCACATGCTCAGACTGAATTCTGCCTCTGCGATTGGAAGCATGCTCGTAATGATGCAATCACCAATGGCATTGTGCCAATAGCGACAGTTTTACATGAGTCTTAACCGTTCTCGGAGTCCCCGTTTAAACTTCATAGACATATCATTATTTGCTGCATTGTTGGGAGATCAGTGGCTGTCCCTCGGCACTGAGTCTGCGACAGAAACTTGGTGGGGGCAAACTGCGGCAAATAGTTCACCGGTGGAAAAGCAACTTCTTGCAGCCAAGAGGAGATGGCGCTTCGTGTCCTGAGCAGCAAATATTCGGCTTTCGACTGGCTCCAGGTCGGTTTCCAGGATGAGTCAGTGGCTGCGTTCCAACCCCATACCATTCCACCCTGCCACTCCTTGCCAAGTTTCCACTTACCCTCGTAGGCGAGAGCATCGTAGTGATATCTGTGCACCTGGGATGCTCACCGGCTTGGCAAGTGAGTGATCAGCCTGTTCAACAGCAGTGTTTCCCATAAAATCTGGTCTGGCTGCACGCCGAGCTGTGAACCCTGCATGGTAAAAACCAAAGGCGTCGCTAAGCCCCGCACCACCAGCGACGTCCTGCGAGCACTCGCAAGACTGCCTGCAACTTATGGAAAGCCGGTGGAGGAAACCGCAAAACAACTCCCATCCCAAAATTGAGGTGTCCGGCTCTCAAAATGAATCAAGAACCCTCGCACTAGGTTCCAGGAAAGTCACATGCGACATTCCCGGTTTATGAATCTACCGGCGCACCTTCCCTTCTTGAAGAGCGCTCCAATGGCAAGAAGGTGTCGCAAGTCCTGCCAACTCTGGAAGCACGAGCAACTGATGTTTCGCCCCTGTCCCAGAAAACCAATGGAAAGTGTCAACTACGAAAAGGACAACCCAGTTATTGCAATGCAGAAAGAGCTGGCCCCAGTTATTGCAACAGCTCCCTTCCTCATCCTCTCCAAGCTCCAGCAGCAGGTTGTGCCGCTTGGAGCCTTTCGGCACCACCGCCACCGCCACAGCGTGCCGCGGCTCCTTGCGCAAATTGGCAACGAGTGAGAGAGAGGGAGAAGGAGCCGAAGGAGAGAGAAGAAACATGTTTGGGGGTTCCCCTATTTTGAGAACCCGAATGTCTTTGCCCCATAGATTGAAGGGAGGCTCGTGGCAAATATGGCTGGCATTCTCTTGGCTGCCTCGAACAACCGTCAACTTGAAAAAGCTGTAGCGCCCATATGTCCCGTGGTAAAAGCTCCATTCGCGATTTCGTCATGGGCTTCGAATGGTCGCAACTAATGGACAACCATCACCATCAAGCCCATGTTTGACCATGGCACATATATTGACGCCCTTGAGGTAAGCTGAAGGGAGCAAGAAGCCATGCACACCATGCACAGGCCAGCAAAGCTTCAGGTCTTCAGGTTTCAACTTGAGGTACAGAAATCTGCTTAATAGCAAGCCTCCTCCCAAGGTGTTGGCTTCTCCGTACGTTCACTGGCTGGTTATTCTAAGAAAAGGATTGAGGATCTTTTCCCGAAATGACCCCAGGAAATCTCGGACAACTGGTAGCTCAGGCGCCATGTGACTATCCACGAAGTGCTTCACCGCATCATCTGCATCTGCGGGCTCAACTGCCAGCAGCCCCTGCCGGGATCCCAGCGAAGCACAAATGGATACTTCTCAAAATGAAGGAACCCTAGGATGGCCGATTTCCTTCCAGTGTCCCTTTAACACCATCTAAAGAGGGGTTCGCCTATTTTGAGACAAACCCAAATGAAAGTAGGCCAGACTTGAGCTTTTCCTTGCAAATGCCTCCACTGTGGGTCCCTAGCTTTGCAACGGTCGCAATCAACGAGAAACACCGAGAGTAATATGAGAAGCCGCGACGAGCACATCCGACCGCACAGCTGGCCCGCACCTTTGGGAACTCCTGCGCTGAGCAAAGGACGGCGGTCGCGAACAGCGCGCACGCGAGAGCGCCCATGGCAGCTTCGGCAAGGTGCCCATCTGATGCCAAGATGCGTCGCTGTGTCGACCAACAACATCTTTCAAAGTTCCGTGGGATCGAGTACAGTTCAAACAAAACCGCCCTGTCCAAGCTTGTGGCTGCGCATGGTGAGAATGGACCTGTGCTGGTGTGTGCCGACAACGGGCGCTCAGTATGTCATGGTTGGCTGCGTTGCACGCTTCCCTGCTCGAGAAGGCTGAACGTAAGCCACCAATCGAGCGGACATGATGGTGTTGCAAGATGACACTCGTGCAACAAAAGTCGCTCTGCCGGCCACACAAAATGTCTGCAGTTTGACCAGTTCGCCTGGTCACCTGCCATGACAACTGATTTGAATGAAGGTGATCAACTTCATTTTACCCTATAGATTGACAGAATAAACTCCCCGTCGAACCTTTTTCGCTCCAAACCGTTGTCCAGCACAACGGAAGGCCATGCCGATGGTGATTCCCCCATCAGTCGGCAAGGCACACTCGCTGCGATTGCCATTTCCCATGAACTCTCTTCCTCCATGAAACAATTCCGGTGGGTTCGCCCCCCATGGGGGAAACGGGGCCTCAGTAGACTTAAAGCTTTGACTTGTTGGTTGCAGCTGTTTGTTGATGACCTTCTGCTTGCAAGATTCAGCCTGGCGCTCATGATGCCGAGGGTTATCTTCACGTCTTTGGGGTAGCTGTCTCACTTGGCTGTCTTGTGCTTTTCAATGGTCCGCTCAGAGCAATCGTGCAGCTAGCAATCCCCAAGCGCACAGAGACGCAGCGCGCATTCCGAATTTATGAATGCTCTCAACTGACCATTGCCTCACGAATGAATATCACTCTTTCCACCAAGTCCTGCCACGGCGGCATGAAAAAGCATAGCAGCCTGCGATGCCGGCAATATCACAAAAGCGGTGGACACACGCGCATGTGATGGAGCTGGAACAATCACGACAAAGGAGAGGCCTGCCATCTCACCCAACCACGCACAATTCAAAGATTGCAATACCAATTAGATGATCTGATCATGCTGAACCTCCATTTGCTCAAGTCCTCTGACACAAGACGTATGTCCAGTAGTGATAGCGTCCCTCTAAAACCAACAGAGGAAAATAAGCTAATAATTTAGAATTCAAGCAAATGGCGAGAAATCTTCCCGTCGACTCGGACGAGGTCTCCTGCTTGGAGCCTTGCGAAGACCAATTCACGGATCGCAGCCATTCCTGCAAGATGCCCTGGCAGTCGGGCAAATCGAGCAGCAAGATCCCGTGGCAGATCCGGACTGCAGGGCATTCTCACGTGGTCGTTTCCATGGCAAACAATGCGGCTGGCAATATAGAGGCTTCTCAAAATGATCCACCCTTTTGGGTTGGTGGTCAAATGAAATCCACAGGGAGCAAACATTTCTAGGGGGCCTATTTTGAACAAGATTTCTGACGCAAGGCACGAAGCTTTGTGTCAAAGCCATGTGACACGTCAAACACTAAGGAGACCAACAATTCGTCAGGGTTCGCCCTGCACCCAAACCGAGCAACCGAATATCCCCAAGCCTTCCAAGCTCAGAACAGGAACACGGGATACAGTTGAATCCCTAAACACAGGCGCAAAATCACAAGTTCTCACCGGAGTGTCCATGTCTGTTGCTATATAGTTTCCTTGAAGTTTGGACCAAGCAGACACAGTCAGGTCAGCTTCCTTGAGAGTCCCCGGATTCTACCACATTCTGGATCAGCTCACTCGTAACTCGCAACATTCCACTAGTTGTTTCTTGCAAAGGTTCCACATGAGGAATGGGATAAAATGTCCTTCCGTCCCCAAGTGACCTGAGAATGCGTGAGCAACTGTTTTTGGTAATTTGGTGAGTGCTCATTGCTCATGTCCCCTTTACTCAAAAAAAAGCTCGGAGTCGCCTTCTTCAGAGGCTCCAGGAAAGCCCTCAGCCGAGTAGACCCTCGGAGCTTACGCCTCAGGCCGGGCTCAAGGCGAGGCAAACCCGAAACGCATGGCACAGTTGGAGGATTTCGGCACTTAGGGGCGACCATGAGCTCTGTCAAGGCATCTCTTTGGACTCTACATGTGTTTTGGTGACCGCAAATGCATGCTCAACACTGTAAAGGCTGCTAAGAAATGATCGCAGCGCCGCCGCTCACCCCGTTCTTGAACCTGTTGAATGCACGGGCGGAGTCCCACGCCGTATGCCAACGGGACCAGCCAAAGGCAAAGATCCCCCCATGGCATTCGCAAAGCTGCTCCAAGCTAAACAACTATTGCGCCAGGAGTGTGGGCATCTAACTCTTTCATCTCCTGCTCAGAAAGCTCAAAGTCGAACAGCTCCAGGTCACTGCGAAGGTGGTCTGCACTAGTTGACTGAGTGGCGACTGCCACTCCATGCTGTAGAATCCACTTCAAAGCAACCTGCACGGCAGACTTCCCATGAACGCTTCCGATTCGAGCGCACAAGGCGTCCTGAGCCAGCTTGCCCTTGGCCAAAGGAGAGTATGCCTGCACTTGGATTCCGAGCGCTTTGTCTTGCGAGACCACGGGATCATGACCATGACCCACCGCAAAGCGCATCTGATTCACTGTCGGCACCACGCTGGCGTTCGCAAGGCAATGCAGTTGCTCCAGATTGAAGTTGCTTACTGCGATGCTGCGGACTCGCTTTGCCGTATAGAGCTCCTCGAACGCTCGCCACTGGCCTTGAATGCTGCTGCAGTTGGCAGCCGGGTAGTCTAGCATTAGCATATCCAAAACCTTCTGCCCAAGAAGTGTAAACTGTTTCTCTGCACCTTCCTTTGTCTGCTGGTAGCAGCTTTGCAGCCCTTTGCACTTGGGATCGTTCACCGTACCCGCCACGAAGAGCTCTTCTCGGCTCAGGTTGCTGCGCTGGATCGCGCGCAGCTGCGCCGCTTGGCAGGCGTCTCCCACGAGGGTGGACGACCAAATGAAGCGAAATCCGGCGGTCAAGGCGGAGCTCGTAGCAGCCTCGCAGGTCTTGGCATCCCAGACCTCAGCTGCGAAGGCCACGACGGGCATCTCCACGCCATTGTTAAGCTTCACCACGGGGACTGCCGCGGCCCCGGCCACGAAGAGAAGCCAAATCATGCTGGATGCTTGAGCCATGCGCTTGAAAATGGCCAGGGACACGAGCCGTGGTCAAAGCTCCTATGTGGGCTATGGTTCCCTCAATAGGAATCCTCATTATGGCACTTCGGCGGATTGGGTGCAGCCTGAAAAGACAAGAATCCCAATTGCAAAGGAACCCACTGTTGTTGTTTTTTTTGGGCAGCGGAATGTAGGGATACCACGACCCAATTCCAAACGCCAGGTCTGCAAAAGCAGAGCAATCTCAGGATGTTCTGCTTATCTTCGCAACGGTATGCCCCTTCGCTCAGTCGCAGGCAGCTCTTTGTCAAAGGCAGCAACATCTGCGGAATCATGTGTCCTCGAACGCTTGTCATGCATTCAGCAAACTCTAGTCAAGTGGGATTTTGCCATACCCAATCAATGAAGAAAACGCTGCAAATGAGAAACGTTGATTGCGCGCAAGCGAGGTGATGTTGACTGTACTCCTTTGTGTGTCACAAGCAACCCCTGGAAGATATATACCTCTTTCTTTCTTTCTTTTGCTCTTTCTTGCTGTATTTGTCCTTTCTTACCTTTTGTCATTTTGTCTTTTGTTTTTTCTTTCTTTCTGTATTGTCTTACCTGTTTCTTTCTTGTGTTCCTTCTTTCCTTTCTTTATTTGCTTTTTCTCTTTCTTTCTCTCTCTCTCTCTCTCACGTTAACACCTGCAAAGGCCTCAATAACACATGGCACCATGGAATCGCCGATCGCCGTCCTCCGCATGGTGGCGGCACTGGTGAAGGCGCCGTTGCCACCTGCGCCCCCGCCTGCACCCCAGGTCGCGCCACACGGCGGCGACATCCGCGGCGCGCCCTCACGGCTCAAGGGCGCCGAGGCGATGCCCGCGGCAGGGCCCGTCAGCGGGATCTGCACGCGGAAAAGCATGAGTCTCACGATGATGACTTTAGCTCCCCGAATTTCTAGATGTGCGTGCGGGTGCGTGTGTGCAAGCGCGCGAGCCTGCAAGTGTGCAGGTGTGCGGGTGTGCGGGCGGGCGTGCAGGCGCGCAGGCGCGCAGGAGTGCAGGAGTGCAGGCGTCCAGGCGTCCAGGCGTGCAGGTAAACAGGTTCGCAGGTGTGTGCTCGTGTGTGCACAGGTGCGCAGGTGTGTGCGAGCATAAGCGCAAGTGTAAGTGCAAGTGTCAGTGTAACTGTAAGTATATATAGGTGTAAGCGTAAGCGTAAGCGTAAGCATAAGCGAAAACGAAAACGTAAGTGTAAGTGTCGGTGCAAGTGGGA